>JAQMCX010000027.1:8067104-8127006 GCA_029814765.1 Acanthurus leucopareius | reverse complement strand
CTGTTTATATTTTATCTATCTGGGTGCGCACACACACACACACACACACACACACACACACACGGTTAACAGTGTACAGTGTCTGTTGTACATCCTCATCAGTGTCATGGTGTGTGTGTGTGTGTGTGTGTGTGTGTGTGTGTCTGTGTGTGTGTGTGTTTGCATGTTGTAGTTCACTTGAAGCATCACATTCCAGAGGTGTAGAGTCTGCCAGCTCCAGTGACTCGGAGAGTAGCTCAAGATCAGAGTCGGACAGTGAAAGCACCACTGAGGAGCCACTTAAACCCCCAGCAAGCATCTCAGTGAAAGCTGAAGTAATTTGCCGCTTCCCTTGTGTTTTTTTATATATTAAATAAAACATAGACATGAATTCTTTTTTGATTTTATTTTTTTGTTGTTGTTGTTTCTCATTTTCCAAAATCCTAATGTTTGTATCTTTTCCTAGCCTGATGCTCCAGCAGTGACACATGTCGACTGGCAGTTGGGGAACTGGATCAGGACCAGCCAGCAGAACTCAAGCACTGAAGGCCAAAGCTCTGCACAAGCCTCTGAGAGCCTCGCTCAGAAACAGCCACCGCCCTCGCAAAGCTCCAAGCACTCCAGTGTAGAGGTGGTCGACCCCAGCAGGGAGTCCAAACCTCAGCTCTCCTCTCGCCCGAAGGAGTGCACTGATAGCCTTGGAAAACCCCAGCAGCACAGCGAAAACCCTCAGGAGAACTTCTACCACCAAAGCGGCCAAAAATCCCCTTCTGATGATTCAAACAGCTGTAGCAGGAAACTTTCATGGCCTACACATTCGAAACCTGAGAAGTCAGGTTGTCCAAATCCAACTGAAACAGCTCCTGGTGTGAAGTGTGAAGAAGTTGTAGCCACACGAGAGAAAGACCGCTGTTTCACAGACAGACCCAAAGTAAAGACGAAAGCAGGACACAACAAGAAAAGCAGAGACAGCAGTGACACTAAAAGAGACAGTAAGAGGACTAAATACACGACACTTGACAAGCGGAAGGCTGGATCAGAGCCTAAGGCAGTGCTGGTCCTGCACGGTCATTGTCCATCATGTGGCGTGGCCTTTCCAAACCCCTGCTCCTGCCCCAGCCAAAGTCCTGCTCAGCCTGACCAGCTGTCTTCAGCTCCCACAGTCGGAAACAGTTTTAGCAAACCAAAGTCAGAGACTATCAGCAAGAAGGGCACCAAGACTCCTAACAAAACAAATCTCAAGCATCCAGAGAAGACTGGACATGCAGCCAAGAGCTCTCGAGACCCCCACCGGCCTCCGAGATCCCTGCTGGTGAAGATTGATCTAAGTCTGCTCTCGAGAATCCCCCAGAGCTCCGGCAACCATCAGGAGACACCCAACAATGCAAAGAGATCAGCAGCAGTCACAGAGCAGGATGGAGGAGGCAGCGATGCTTCCACAACACGCAAAACCAGCAAAAAGAGTGCAGCTCAAAATGTGAGAAATATAAAATGCTGTGCTAGTAAGCTAACATGCATGTAATGAGTCAGTTTTTACTTGACTTTGTGGCTTGTTGTCTTCCAGGTTGAGGTAGAAAATAAAAGTGTTCCCAGGAAGAAACCAAGGCTGGAAAACAAGAGCACCTCATCAGCTCATGCTTCTATTAAACTGGAGTAGGTCTCCTAAACTTAGTCATCCTGTACTTAAAAGATAACATTAATATTGTTCTAAATCAAATGCTGTTTTTATTTTGGATGTGTTTCATTCAAGTCACATTACACAATCTCTCTCTCTCTCTTTAACTACAGAAGTTCCAGCAATTCAACAGAGGAGCGGGAGCGAAAGAAGGCCAAGAAAAACCCCGTCCCTCCGCAGCAGCCTCCAACCCCCAAAGACACTGCGAAAGGCTCAAAGTTACACAAACGCAGTTCTGGAGAAACCCAGGAGACCAGTAAGGAGGCTGCAAAGAGCAAAGAGTCCCGCAAGCACAAGAGGAGCAGCGGAAAGCACACAGAGCACCCACCCTGTGAAAAGGTGACCTAGCCTGAGAATAATAACTTAACGCAGTGCTTCTTTTTATTAAAAAAAAGGTTCACAAAGTTCTAATTTTGGTGATAGTTGGTCTCCAATTAATTTTGACATGAAAAATGTTACTATTTTAAATACTAACTGAAGATTTGCCCTGCAACCATAGCAAAAGCCCCCGAAGACCTCAGTCACTGTCTCGTCGTCTTCACAGCCCAGCAGGGAAGCTTTGACCAACAGACCCCTACTCAGACTGGAGGACAGGTAGAAATCCTTCCTGCTGAAACACAGTTATTTATTGTTTCCATTTTTTTAAGATTCTTGTAAACTTCATATTTCATTGTTTATTTTGGATAAAGCTCTTACAGACTTGGGTCAGGTTACACTGGGTCCAAAAAGTGAATAGTTTTTTTAAAACATCTTTTTTCAGTAATTGAAACAAGGGAACTTTTATTTGGGACACTATTGCTCATTACTAATATAATAGTGATTTAGTAACTTTTTGAAGAAAATCTGATAAAATGTCTCTGATTCCAATCAAATTGTGAAGTTTTAATTGGTAGTTTTTTTTTATCAGGAGTCTACTTATTTTTCATTTATATTACAAGTGATAAAAACTTTTTCTCATATTGGGACTGTTAATCAGTCCAGTTGTTCATTTTTACTCCTCTGATAAAGCATCTTTCTCCTGCAGGCAGCATCCAGTAAAGCATTACATAAAGGAGGCCAAAAAACTGAAGCATAAAGCAGATGCAGAGGTAAGTTTCTCTTCTGGTTTGTTCCTCTGCTGACTGCAGTTCACACAGCCATGCAAGTAACTAAAAACAAAATCTACTGATTTTTTTTTCTCTCGCCCTTTCTCTCTCTGCAGTCAGATAAGCTCAGTAAAGCTTTTAATTACCTGGATGCAGCCATGTTCTTCGTTGAGAGCGGCATTGCCATGGAGAAAGATCCACAGATTTCAATGTCTTCCTACACAATGTTTGCAGAGACTGTGGAGCTGCTCAAGTACGAACCCACTTTTGATATTGTTATGTGCAAAGCTGTAGCGTTATTAAATTACTTGTTAATATGCATTAGAGTGCAGGATAGACTCCTTATTTTATCTCATTTAAAATGAAGGTTTTGGCTCATAACTGAGTTTGACTCCTGATTTAGTTTTACTGCCACTTTTTCTTCACTCTCACAGGTTTGTACTGAAACTTAAAAACTCAGTGGACCCCTCTGCTCCACCCTCAGAAAAGGACTTTTTATCTTTATGGTAAGATGTAGATGATACTCCTTCACACGCCAGAAGCTCTCATGTGTAGCTAACATTACCGTTATAGTCCTGTGTTTGGTTTTAAGCATGCCACCATCTGTGTTTTGGTTCCTTGCAGCCTTGAATTTTCACTATTGTCATTATGAAATGTCAAAAGTGTTGATTCAGTTCTGTTGTTTTTATTGAGGCTATAGTATGTAGTGTAGAAGAACTGTTGAGCATTTAAATTGTAAAGATGATAAAATGTTAAAAACTGCAGAACAGCAGCTCATTATACGTGCAAGTTAACTTTGTTAGTCAGTAGATGTGTAGAACTTGTTTCAATGGGCAGCATTAATTTTATTTAAAAAAATTATATGAACATATATAAACAATATTTTAATAAATTGTGGATTCTGAATAATTCAGTAACCTTTGACTGTCTTGTAGTTTGAAGTGCCAGTCCCTCCTGCAGATGGCAATGTTTCGCCACAAACACAAAACTGCTCTCAAGTATTCAAAGACTCTCACTGATCACTTCAATGTAAGTATCACGTAATAATATTACATATTCACACAAAATGCAGTAATATAGTTATCACTAAGGTGATAAAGTTGCACCTTTGCAAAGGTCCATACTAAAAATGTTGATCTTTTTCAGATATCTGCCCAGAAAACACATGATTCTTCTGTCTTAACGTCAAAGTAAGTTCTCAAGGATGCAATTTTACAACCATTGTTTGTATATATTTCACTGACTTGTTATTGGTGAAGCACATGAATAAGAATTATCTACATCTCCTTTTAGAATGGCAGACACCCCGTCCCCCATGCCCAACATGCCGTCTCCAGCCAACACATCCATCAGCTCAGGTCCGGGCTCCAACCACAGCGGCAGCGGGTCGGCTGTGGACTCCGTCAGCAGCAACATGGCTGTTCCTCAGGCCATTGAACAAGTGGCATTCACCTACGTCAACATCACAATGTTATTCCTGAGCGCTCACGACATCTGGGAGCAGGCGGAGGAGCTGGCACGCAAAGGCAGCGGTAAGAATCCAAAGCAAAGAATTACTAAGCTTTTTTTAGCAAAATCTAAATAATTAGCCCACACAGCTCTATCTAGTCGTTTCTCAATGAAGAAACTTTTACTTTACTTACTTTACTTTTACTTTTTAATGAGCTTTAAACTGCAGGAAATGTTTGGACCTTCAGTACTTTATTTCAACATGTTAGACATTACACATTGCTTATATCCTTTTAAAATCACCCTCCAAATTACTAAGATGCAGTTAAATTCAAGCCAAATAGCCATCGACCATTTACCAACCATCAGCAGCAAGTGTTTCCTGTGATGTTGACATCTCTGTCTGTCTCAGGGATGCTGAGGGAGCTGGACACAGTCATGGGTCCACTGAGCCTGACGTCCAGCATGAGCTCCATGGTCCGTTACATGAGGCAGGGTGTCCACTGGCTGAGGCTGGACTGCAAAAAGGTAAAGTGACCAACAGCTTGCTCCTCCTGCTCCTGGATGCCTGCAGAGCCTCCGAGCTGCCTGTCAGTCCTGAACTGCCCCTCAGGCTCAGTGCCAGTTATCTTCTTCTTCTTTACTTCACATGGACATGAACTCATCTCATGAAAAAAGGATTGACACAGATGTCATCTCATGTGTGTCCTCAAGGGTACCACACTGATCACTGCACTTGTTTTTTGTTTTTTTTAAATCTCTTTTTTTTCGGTGTCTCTTTTTCTCTTTGGCACTTTCATGAACTCTGGTTTCATCCTGTAATCCACATATTTCACATCTGTGTACCTTCCACTTCCTCCTTAAGCTGATGTCATGGAATCATTTGCACATCAGATCTTTAGTCAGAAGTAACTTTGACTAAGTTTTGGATCATAGCTCATCAAATATAAGCAAACATGGCTCTATGATTTTACGTTGTGGTTGTGGGGCAAATGGTGACACAGATCTTATTTATTATCACAACTTCTGTTACTAATGTTTTAATCATTGTTAAAAAAATATATATCATGTTTTGACTCTTTGCCACACAGCTTTTGCTGACTGATATTTAATTTCTCTTGAAAAGAGACTTAGTTCCCCTGCTTCAGTCTGAAATATTGGTTTGATTTGGATTCAGGGATTTTGTATTTTTTTTTTAATTCTGCATCGTATTTTTCACACAATCAGCCAAGATCATGTATGAGAATTCAGGTGTGCACATCACATGAGGATGAAGTCATTTCTTATAATATTTGTACTGGTGACAAAGTCTAATTTTGACTATTTAGAAAGTAGAGACAAGTCAAATATGGGAAAATTGTCACTATGTTTAGTATCCAATGAAACAGTTTTAACTAATCCCTTGTTTGCGTCGGCATTTTCACATTTCAAAGTGCTTTGGTTAGGTTAGAACACTTCTTGTGCAATAATAAGTAGATCAATGAGGATAAATGACAAAAAACATGTTTCATACTGTTAGTAAGACATTTGTCTCTTTAGGACAAAATAATGTTGAATGTAGGTTAAGTTATGAACAGATTATTAGGAGTTTTGCCCATAACAGACACATCTGGACACAAATCACAGTGCATGTTTGAATAATGAGATAAGCAAGGTATTTTCAGAATCAAGAAGTCATTGTGTATCAGGTGTAACATCGGTGGAGCTTTGACTTTTAAGGTCTCACCTGTCTGCTCCTGTGCGACTTTAGTCAGATGCAGATTGATGACTGAATGGCCACATGGTCTTGTTATGATGACTGGTGGCGGAGGTGGTGTGGCCGTGGCTTTCGGATCATAGCAGATTAGATTGTAATTCTTATCATCTTGTTAAAAAAATTGCACTTGTACCTCGTTCTCATGAAAATTATACAAGCATTGAGTAAATTAAACATCTTACTTGTAGGGGCTTCTTACCTAAAACTATTTGCAAGAACAAAATAAAGGGGTGGGGGGAGTTTTTTATCACTCAGAATAATGGTTGTGGTTCACATTGGCCATCAGATTGTGTTGCCTTCAAGTATAATGGAACCATCACAGTCTTACAGTAAGGTTTCCTCGATTTGTTTTTACGTGAGCAAGCTTCTTTCTTCCTGTTTTCCCACACTTTTGTTAAATAGCAAATGTTTCATTGCAAAATGTTTACTAGATCTGTGGAAGTAGAATCAAAGGCCAAACTTTAGAATATAGACAATAGACTGACTAAAAAAAATGCAAATTTTTTGAGTAATTGCAGTCATTTCGGTGTGTTATTTGACACAAGACCACGTACCTGAGACCTGCAACAATGTGCTCGTCTGTACTCGTGTCTGTTGACCTCGTTTCCCAAGCAAAAGCATAAATTTTGTTTGCTTAAATTTTTAGATAGATTTTGTCATCAAAACAACATATTGACTCACTTGGGGACATAAAAATAATCTATATGGAATAATGATGCAGGGAAAAGAAACTTTAATTTTAGATCAGCGCATTAAAACAGCCCATATCTTGAAATTAGTGCCGATGGGTTTTGGAATATTTTGCTTGTTAATCAGTTGGTGTGTCCGTGCAGTTACACCATAAAAGGGCTGAACAAGGATCACAAAGTGTTCCTGACTTTATTTTCTCACGAAAACGATGATATTTTTTTAAGTGAGGAGCAAGAACACTTATGTCATGACATTTGGGATTATTTTTATGTGCCAATCATCAGCAGGCTGCTTTAGAAATGATCTTTAGAGTTTTGTATCACACGTCTACCCTGCACATGAGGTTACTGCGGCATCCGACCTTCAGAAATTGTGCAACTTCACCCATTTTTCATTGTTTTTTTTTCGTCTTTTACGATTTTGTGGCTTTATTTCCATCATCCTTGATCGTTGGTGCTTCATCTATGAATTTCTCTGCAACAAGTTTACATTTCTTGTCCAAATAATTATTTACTGGAAAATTTGAAGGATGCTCTTTTTTCCTTTTGTGAAATATGTAAAGACTTTGTGTTGCAGTGTACAGAGATGAATAAACACTGGAAATGGATTTATAGTTGTTTTTTTCTTTTTTTACTTGATGTAAACAAGAAACATATAATTAAATACTTGGTGGTAAAGGCTGGCAAATTACACATGAATAACATTCTTAATTACTCCCACTGTGTAACACAAATTGAAGCAAACATTACAGAATAAGTGCTGCACTTCAGACATGTAAGGGCAACACGTATGTTGTGAGGGAAATTATGTTTGATGCATCCTATTTTTATTATTATATCATAGTATAAGTATACACAATAGAGTTCAATCTAAGATAACTCTGGAGACTAATCTTAACTATAACTGATTTATTTAAAGAGGTATGAAATTTGATTTACAGTAGAAACATGAGTGGTTCATGTGTCAGATGATGTGCCAAAGTTGGGGTTGCTGAAAGGAGGCTGCAACAGAGGAATGACAGACAACTTAGTATTTACACTCCCATAAAAACTTTACTATGAGTTCACACCCGACCATAACAGGCTAATCAATAACTTACCACATCAGTTTTACTGCTTGTTCTTGTTGGAAAGCTTATGCCGCTCAGTTTATACCCCCGGATTCTGAAGAGATAGTACAGCACTCCAACTATTATGACAAAAATCATAATGGCGGCGATGACGGCGCCAGCAATCACCCCTCCATCTGCTCAAACAGAGATACAGAAACACAGATGTGTCAGCGACGGTGCAGATGTTTGCATGTTATATTAAAAATGTTTATAAAAACTTGCACAAAATTTCACCACTTCCATCAAATTTAATATTTGACTACCATCAAATTTAGTGAGATGTTTGACTCAAAGCGACAAATAGAAATGAAAATCTAATGTCTTAGGTGGTAACTGACCTGCTGGTGGTGTTAGAACATTTATTATCTGACGTTTGAAAATGTACAAACAAAATTTTATGAAAATAAGCCATGCAAGCTGCTTTTAGCTAACACCACAAGAGTTGCTATAAACAATGCAACTTTAAGTTACAATATAAACTGAAAGGAAATTGTATTTTAACACTTACTGTTAGAACCCGGACTATCAGTGGGAAAAATAGGATTTCCACCTTCATCTGTTGAATGGACTGAAAGAATTTCAAATAAAAAACTGTTAACCTGCTGTTTAACTTTGAAAACCAAAATAAAAGCTGCAGCAATGAGCCAACGTATTCCATCAAAAATGAATTATAAGACTATAAAAAAAAGTCCTTACACTGGCGGTGGCGGCATGCAAAACCTCTCTTCTGCAGACAGTTGTTGTCATTCCACTGCCCGTCCTCTAACATCTCAACGCAGTTTTCTTCAAACATTTCATCCGGGTGGAAGGCTGCATTAGGCTGTCCGGGAGCCCAGTTGAGGAAGCCCAAAGACGTCTTGTCTGTCCAGGCCCAGCCGACTAGAAAGTCAAACACACGTACAACATTCCAGCATCAAAAAGGTTGGTTTACATATCTATGTAGTTTGTTTTCCGAAGCTTCAGGTCTAAGCAGATCTTTGAAAAACATTAGAATCATCTTGCTTCTGTCCTTTTCTTTACTCACAGTGGTTGTCCCTGGTGAGGCCAATCCAGATGTTGTGGTTTTTGGAGTAGTTTAAGTTCCTGATGAACTCCACCTCTGCTCTGCTGTGGATGGACACCAGTTCTCCCTTGATCGACTGGCAGTAGTGATCAGAGTCCGGCCAGGAGAAACCCTCCACACCGTTGTACACAATGTAACAGTAGTGGCCGTAGGGAGTCCACATTGGCAGACACATACCGTCTCCGGGGACGGGAGTCGGGGGCGGGCTCTCTGAGAGACAACATAGGTGACATCATCAACAACACTTCCAAGTTTTTGAGAGCAAGCACAGCTTTTGTTGTGATATGTAATGACTAACGAGATACTAGACGATCTGGAATTAAAGGGAGGAATAAACAGCAGTCAGTTCTGATTCTGTGAGCGTTTCACACCTGAGGAGATCTTGCAGATGTAGGGTTTAGCCAGGTCACACCCGGTGTCGTTCCAGGTCCCGTGGAAAGCTCGTGCACCGTGCATGCTCACGCAGCCTTCACCCTCAACGTTGCTCGGCTCTCCTGGTCCCCACTGAGTGAAGAAAACTGGCCACCCGTCTGTCCATGTGTAGCCGTCCTCCTGCGTCACAAGAAATATAAAAGCTCCCGTTCAATGGTCACAGAGTGAAGAAAAAAACATATTTCACCAACTTCCCCCTTTGTAGCGTCTATGCGTACTGTTAGTTAACTCACTTACTTTACTTCTCACTTTACTCTGTTATTCCATTTGACTATTAGTTAACCAATCATGAGCATCCTTACTAGAAAGCTATGAATGATATAAAAACCTTAAAAAAAAAAAAAGAAAAGATCTGCTCTTTAAGTGCTAGTAGAAAAGAATGAGTACTGTTTTGCCGATTATAATATGTACTTTTACTTTGGAAGTTTAAATGAAGGTCTTATTTTACATTGTTGAATTGTTACTTTAACTAACAGTGGGTTGCTTAGTCAAACCTGAGTTTTATAGAGTTCAATTCTAAATAGATGACAATAATTGCAGCTTATTCCTACATAAACAGCCTTCATTTGAAACCAAATTTCATGCCTTTCATGTGTTTTTTATTTGGAATTAAGTTTAACCATGACAGCACCTCGCGCTTGAGTCCGATCCAGGCGTCCTCTTTGCCCTGCAGGACGACTCCGGCGACGAACGCCTGGTCGTAGCTCATGTCGATGCTGGCCAGGTTGCCTCCCTGCTGCTTGCAGTTCGTCTGAGCCGTCTCCCAAGTCGCAGGCTCCTCCACCAGCTTGTAGCAGTTCAGGTACCAGGAGATGTAGCCAGCCGGGCAGGGGCTATGGGTTGGGGGTGGAGGGTCGATGCTGGCCGCTATTATGGAAGCAGATGCACTGAGTCAGGTCTTAATGGGATTTAACTGCTATATGTTTGAAACGATTGTGGTAAACAAAGGAAATTAATGCTAATTTAGCTGAGAGAACAGCTGGAGTGTTTACTGACATTTCTTCCTGTAGCAGACGAAGCTGTGTTCATTATGACAGGCGTCATCTCTCCACTTCCCGCTCACCAGGTGGTTGTGAGCGATGGCCACACAGTGTTCCTGTTGACGGTAACAAGAAAACTTTAAGCAACAGAACCTGCCTGCTGTGATCCGACTGTCTTATGTGACTCTTTAGATTAAAGCATCCTCACCGCTCCCCCCACGTTGTCCGGCTCCTTGTCTTTCCAGTTGGTGTACAGCACCGGACTGACGCCGTCGCTCCAGGCGTACTGATTCTCCACCAACAGATCCGACAGGCCGATCCACGTCGGGAGATGCAGGTCCCTCAGGTAACTAGACACGAAGTCTGAAGGAGACAAGAGGATCAGAATATAAAGAGCAGCCTCTCTGACTTTGAGTCTCTAATCTGTTTTTGAATTCTGATGGATTTTGCTCACCGTTCTCGTATTGGTCATCAATAACGGCCAGTTCTCCTCCCTGCTCTTTGCAATAGCTGCGAGCATCAGACCAGTTGGCTTTGATGTCATCTTTCTTCCCTTTGAACAAGAAGCATTTGTCCTTGAAACGCATCCAACCTGGAAGGAAGGAAGGAAGGAAGGAAGGAAGGAAGGAAGAAAAATATGTTAAATCATAATGCAAAGGAAGGTCAAGAGTTGCTGTTGGGATTTTCACATCTAATTTGGTAAAGAGGTTTATTTTGACCAAACCACAGCAGGTGATTGTGATTATAAAGTTAGTTTATTTTTCTGACTTCAATGCATAACTTTTGACATAACTATTTTTAACTTTTCTCTTTTAAAGAGAGAGGCTTAAAACAATCTTAGCTTTCAAAAAATGCAATAAAAAGAGTAAATGCTATCCATCTAATCCAGCTTGTCTCCAGCTTCCAGCTCTGTTTCTCTCTTCTGAAGATGTAAATCATTAAAAACCGGTAATGCACACATGGAGATTTTGTTGTAAAATATCTCAGTAATATCCTCAAACAGCTGGCAGCTGCATTTTTTTAACAAAAGTGACTCAAACAGGCGCACCAGAGAGAACTGTTGAGGACTATTTTCTAACCATGGATTTCTCTGCATCAGATGTATTTCAGGACGTTCAGTGCTCATATTTAAAACGTGTGCGTGTGTGTGTGTTACCCTCAGGGCAGTAGCCTTCCCAGGGCTGTGTGGGTGGAGCGGGGGTGTGGTCTTGTCCAGGGTGCTTCTTGCAGACGTAACCTGCTCCAGCTCGACCACAGTTTGCATCGCTCCATCCACCTGAACGAACCAAAACATCATCAGCAGGGAGTCTGTTCAGTCAACACACGATGAACAAACAGATCCATGTGATCCTGACTGACCGATTAGGGGGATTTAAATACCTTGATGTCTGTTCATCTGGACACACTGTTCCTCCCCGTTGGCGTTGTTGGGCTCACCTTCACTCCAGTGAGTGTAAGTCACAGGGGAATGGTCCGCCCACCTGTGCAGGTAAAGAAGAGATACTTCAGTATTGAACTTTTGTGTGCGCATCAATAAGAGCAAGTGCTCTTTGCAGCAGAATTTACAATTAACTACTGTTACAATTTCAACAGTAAAATAAAAAACTAGAGAGTTTCGCAGCTGCAAACCAAAACGTCAAGGTTTTTTTTTTAAATTGAGACTGAGCTGGCAGCTCACATCAGCTCCAATACTCTGATCAGAAAATTTTTCCCGGTAAAATCACTGTGAGTGATCATATTATTCTAAGACTGGATTGATTTTTCACTGTATATTAAATAAAAACACCTGTCAACTAAACAGAAAAGTGCTGCAGAGTTACAAAAAATTAACCTGAAATCCAATTTTGGATCTATTTTCTCCTCAGGATTAGTGATTGACAAGTATTTGGCCTAAGGTAGAAAGAAATGAGTTAAGCAGCTCCTGTTATATACACAAACAGTTAAAGCTCTTTGTATGATCATGCAGAAAGTCTGAAGTTAATAACCTTTGTGGCACTTCTGTTTTGGGAAATTTAAAATTGCAAGAGAAAACACATTATCAGCTTTCAGACACTCTGGTAACTCATCTCCTTCTACCTTTACGACACCACCTTATCAATCATCAATTGCAAATGAAACCTCAACTCCAATAGAGAAACACACATACACGTATTGTTCATCTGCGATTCCCAGCACAAACATTCCAATCCAAGCTGCAGCCACCTTTCCCGTCCCCACCTGGAGGAGCAGGTCATCATGAAACCAACACATTTCACCGAAAAAAATCACAACATGTTTTGCTTTAAAGGAATAAAAAGAAATACATGTACCATGCTGTTGACGTATGCCTGTTCATCTTTGCTGAGGATGGAGACGAGTGTGGCCTTCTCAGCGAAGCAGCGTTTTAAAGCTGTGAAGTAATCCACCATTTCCGTGTCGTTGTAGTAATAGCAGATGTCGTCGTTCTTCCTCCAGCCAGGATTCTCACCACAGTCAGGAGCTGAGGGTTGAGGACACAAACATGGGCGTGATTCGATGAGTTATTTCACTCTGATTTAATGATTTAATTTGCATTACACTTATACAAAATCCACAAAGTAATATTTTTCCTCAGTATTTCAGCAAAATGAGTATGTGTGGTGATGTTATGCATCTTGAGGGGTGTTTTATCACTCAAGGCTTCTACATGGAGTGTAATATTGACACTTAAAGAGATGGACGCTCAAATAAAACAACTCCAGATCCTAAATTTTTGTGCATCATATAGTGAATAAGGAGGGATTTGTTTTCATGGCAACAGCAGTGGATGCAGATGCAGCAACTGGTGGCTCCTTCCAACTTTTTATATGTATATTTTTTGGTTTGTTTAACCTTTCAGGTCAGTGCAGGGTTTTTATTAAGAGTCAGCAAACCCTGAATGGGCCTCTTTCCTTCGGCACGGAGAAAGCAAATATCAACATCTTTTTAACAGGAGGAGGTGTTTTACACTATTTTGTAATTTTCCTTATAGCGCAGGGCAGTTCAGTCTCAGCTGAGTGTTCATCTCTATCCAAAACTCAAGAAAGAAGAACATTACAATAGAGCAACAGAGCCATAACTTGGATAGAAAATTACTCTGCTCTTTTCAGCTCTGCTGTTGTTTTACAACACATACAATATTAATTCACCAGCCTTTATTTAACCTTGCGGACCAACTGAAATGAAGCACATCTTCTTCCTGACAAATATCATCAAACATGCTGTATCAACAGCAAATTCTTCCCTAATTCCACTCCAAATTGACACTCCAAATTGCTCTGGGAAAACAAAAAAACGTGCAGGTAGGACAGTTGCATTGTGGGAACCGTTTACCTGGGACTGGAGGTGGAGGCTCTGGGGGCTCGATGGGATCCTTTCCCTTAGTGATCATGCATATCCAGTCCTGGTGAGCGTCACAGTTGAGATCGTTCCACCAGGAGAAGGTCCCGTTGGTGCTGCTCACCATCTCGACACACTCCTCTCGATCATCGTGGTCGTTTGGCTCCCCGACACCCCAGTTTGTGTGAGAGAGCGCTGAGCCATCGCTCCATGAATAACCTGCACGACAGGAAATATAATGAGGTTTTAGTTTATGTTCAGTTATATTCAAATCAGCTTCCACTCTACAAAACAGACGTTCTACTCGCCTCCTTCTGTCGGGTTGTGCTTGAGGCCGATCCATTTGCTGCTGCCTTTGCTGTACATAGCGAGGAACTCCTCCTCCGTCTGACTGTGGATGCTGACCAGATTAGCTCCTCTGGCCACACAGTCCTCGTGTGCTCCTCCCCAGCTCTTCTTATGCTGCCAGTCCACATTGTGGAAGAGCTGCAATAAATCAGCCCATAAAATCAGCACTGTGAAAGCTGACTGGTGACCTCGTGGCCCCTGCACAGGGTCAAGGTTTGAGCTGTTTTAATACATCGCTTTATGTTACCTTGTAGCAGTCTTTGAAGTGAGGCAGGGCCGTCCAGCCGTCGGCACATCCCTCTGCTGGGGGAGGAGTCGGAGCTTTGGTGGGTGGAGTGATGTCGGGTCTGTGTCTCTCACAGATGAAGGCAAATTTCTCCGTGCACTGCTTATCGTCCCAGAAACCGCCAATCTTACCCGATGTCATGGCCACGCAAGTTCCATCTCTGCTATCTAGAGACAAAAAAAAAGATGTTTTCCAGTTTGTTTATGTTTGTGTGTGATCCTGTCTAGTGTTAATGTGAGGTCCATACCTGGCTGGTCTTTGTCCCAGTGAGTGAAGGTGAGAGGTAGGCCGTTGTCCCAGACGTAGTCCACTCCTCCATCCTCTTCTCCTTGAGCACGCAGGCCAATCCACCAGAAACCAGTTTTTCCCGACAGGTCCACTGTGAAATGTGCCTGTTCGTAACTGCAGCCAAACACGGACAGACGAGGGAATCAGAAGCTCCATACCACCATTTTTCTTCTTTATGATAATTTTTTTTAGGATACTAAATCAGCTACCATTAAAATTAAACCTGTCTATATTTTGATTATAGTTTGGTTTTGTGGAGTTCAAAATAATATTCAGTTCCTGCTTTGCACACGTGAGGGGGAGGTCAAGTGTGAAAGACAGCTTACCTAAAGATTGAACACGGCCGTGTCTTTGCCTGCAGTGCTGTTCTCTCTTTTTCATGGCCAAGGAATTTTAAAAAAGCGTATTTGGACCTTCCATCTACATTTTAAGTTACACAATGATCCCTGTAAACCCCTGAAGTAACCACTTCACCAAGGTTATGCACTTGGATCATAAAAAATAGAAATTATTTCACAAAGAATGAAACAAAATACAGTTAATTTTTTTGTTTTAACCTCCAACAACAAGTAAGAGATGCTACCAACCCCAAATACCTGTGTGTGTGTGTGTGTGTGCACGCATACGTGTGTGAGAGAATCAACCCTGTAGTGTCAAGTTATCAGCTCTGACAGGTTTCTTTATGACATTTCTGCTCTTGGAAGAACTTTGTTCTGCCGTCAAACTCACATGTCTCCGACATGAACCAGGAAGCTGTCCTGGTTTTCACAGAATTCCTTCGCCTCTGTCCAGGTCCTGGGGGTCTCCTCCATCCAGTAGCAAGCATAACCATATGCATCCCAGCCCTGAAGCATATAACAGAGGAGAGAGTGTCTGTGGCCTGAAGCTCAACATGCACTGCAGCTCTGATTCAACAGGGATTATAACTAAGACAAAAGAGAGAAAAATAAGATGTTTGGACAGAAGTCTCAAGTTCGTCTTACCTGAGGGCATCCGTACTCGGTGGGTTTCACAGAGGGTTCTGGGTAATGTGCTCGGGGCATTTTGCACACATAGTTATTGAGCTCCTTACAGGAAACGTCGCCCCATCGACCAGTCTGCAGCAGAGATCAAACCCACATGAAAATGACCACATTTCTGTGCAGAGACGGATTAATGTGGGCAACTTGATATTTCACTCAGAGCGTGCACGCTGCCTGAAGTCTGGCTTCGTATCTGTAGCACTTGATGTGTTTTACTGGTGTGTCAGAGTGTTTTTTCACCTGAAGCGACATCTCAACGCAGTTCTCATCGAACCCTACGCGGTTGTTTGGTTCCCCTGGAGCCCAGTAAGTGAAGGTTGCCAGGAGTTCGTCAGTCCAGGTGTACCACCCAGGTACATGGATGTCATTCAGACCGGTCCACACATCACTGGTGGCTGCGCAGGACCACAAAATTTATTGAATTGAAACATGCTATCAGAAGCATTTTTGCACACCATACTGACTTTTTTTTAGTTTTTAACATATAAAACCTGTGGAAAATAAAACAGATTTTTTTGTTCTGCCACAATAAAACAATGTTATTAGATTCAGATGCCAGTGTTGCTGAACGTGCTACTTTGCACTAAGCTAATTCAAAATGAGATAATATATCATCAGAATTTAAGCCATGAAAAATGTTTTATTAGGGAGCGATTGACTGTTAATTTGACCTCCTCTCTACTTTGTTCATCATAAAATCTGCTTTGACCTCCTGTGTTTCCGGATCCGTACCTGAGTACAGGTAGCTTTCCAGCCAGCTCTGCTCCGTCATCGAGCGAATGGACACGAGGTGGGCACTAAGACTTTTGCATACTTTATCTGCATCATGCCAAGTCTTTCTGTCTCCGAAAGGTTTGTAGCAGAACTCTTCAAACTCATACCAGTCAGGCCCGGGACACCTGAGCTCTGTGGGAGAGAGAGAGGCAATAATTATGAATGAAAAACACACAGAAAACAGTTTTACTTTTGATTTAGAAAAACTGTTTCTACTCAGAGGAAAGAGATGATTTTAAGTCATTGTAAATCATGGTCTAAGTGAATACTTAATGCTGATTGGAAGACACCTTGTTTACCTCATTTAGAAATTCTTATTTATAACAAATATCTAATTTACATTAATGAAGTCTGTCAGTGCCTAAGCAGATGCAAACAGTTTAATGAGCTGAGCAGAATAGAAATATCTCCTGTCACAAATCTTAGGTCATTCTTATACAGCAGAGTAGCAATCATTGTTTCCATTGCAATACAACTTTAAGAGATGGCAATGGTTGTTCCAGATGATGGTCAAACTTTTAGGTTTTGCCAGGGAAAATTACTTGTGAAAACTAACGATTTTGATTGCAAAAATAATAAATAAATAAATAAATAACATAGCTGTCTTAAATATTCTTTCTCTGGTAGATGACCATGGTATGAGCAGGATATTGTTTGTTAATCCCTGATTATGGACACCTTACTGGGCATTATGATTTACATAAACGCATCTCAACTCACCCCCATTTACAAAAGTGTAAGACACATCATAGGCTCCTTCATATCTGTGGAAAAACACATTTGATGTTGAATAAACCTCCCAGGACAGTTGCATTTCTCAAGATAAACAGATTTAGTCTGAAATGCAGATACTTACTGTCTTGAGGTGATACCGTTCCTGGTGGAGCCGGCGTAGAAGTCCTTTCCTGCAGTTTTCAACAGAGTGCAATCTCCTCCGTTTACATTGAGTATCACTCCAGCGTGGATTGCCGCAGCACAGATGTTTGAGTCCTGTTTGAGGAGACAGATCATAGAAATATTTACTGTTTATGGTAAGTTTAATAAAATCTTTTCTCAATACTGTACAGATGTTGTGATACAGATGAAACAATAAGGTCACACACCCCACGATATTCTGAGGTGCCGTACACAATGTAATCAGACATGGCGCATCCTGCAGGACAGTGAACGCTGAAAGACACATGAGAATCACAAAAATATCACTGCACAGAGCAGAACACAAAGGCTTCACGTGTGCATATATTATCTCAGGTTTCACTCACATCATTTGTTCAGTGGTGGAGTCGAAGCTGGGCTTATCATCACATGTGATCGCATCTGTTGAAGGACCATTTTTCATTATTGACCATCATTTGTGAAAGCAGAGAACAGAGACACTGCAAATTTTGATCAACAGAATAAAATATGGCTTTTAAAAGACTGGTAAAGAGGAGTCCTCACAGTCCGGCGTGCATCCTAAGACGTCGAAGCGAAGGCCCGCCTGACCGTTGAACGCAACCGGGATGATGCGGACATACCGAGCTGACACAGGTGTGCCCAGCAGCTGGATTTCAGGAGTGAGTCCGTCTACTGCGCCTGGGAAAGACTGGAAAAAAATCAAGACAATCCAGAATGAAAACCTGTTCCTAATCTGTGCAGTTTGGTTTTTGCCAGCGTTCAGGTGGTTTTGCTTTCCTCACCTCCCCGTCGGCGGTGTAGTCAGTCCAGGTCACACCGTCCATACTGTGCCGCAGCTTATACTTGGTGAGCCAGTAATCGTCCTGAGGACAACCCTGGATTATTATTCCTGTTACTTTTCTGGCCTCGCCCAGGTTGACCTGGATCCAGCTTGAGGTCGCTGGAGGAGAAGATTAAATATAATATGAAGTTAATGTGAGTTTATCGATTCGTCATCAAACTCCTCACTTTTACCCACTGATTTAACTATTTTTACACATGTGTGACCACTGTGTTGGTGCGTACCGCTTCCTGAAGGCACCCAGCAGGAATCTCCATTCAAACGGGCTTTGTTGGGAGTGAAGTGACCGTTGGAGGAGGAAGCAGTCAGCTGGGAGTCTGTGATGTTCCCGTCCTCGACGCCCAGGCCGTGCAGACACACTGCGAGCAGCCAAACATCAAAACAAAACATCAACCTGCAGCTGTATATCTGAAGTTCTCCACACGACACAGAGGCTGGATTTGAAACCACAAAAACATATCAAAGGACGAGAGGAAGAGAGAGGAAGAGCCCACCTTTTTGTTCACAACTGTAGACAATCTCTAGATATTTGGAAACACTGGGGCAGGGGTCATCCTCCACGTTGGCGTATGCAAAGCAGAACTGATGGTTGTCACACCACTTTCTATAGATAGGAAGGACACCTTCCACTGTGCAGGTTCCTACAGTACAGAGATTACCTTCTGGTTAGGCAGACATAAATATTTACTTATAAAAGGCCCAGCGTGTTCAATCTGATAAAATTCTGAAAGGCCCAGAGAAGGTGTTTGGTTTGTTCCTTCTGGGTTACTGTAGAAACATGACGGTGCAACATGGCAGATTCAGTAAAGAAGGACCTGCTTTCTCTGATATAAAAGGCTCATTATAGATTAAAAAAAACACAATGGTTCTTATTTTCTGGTGATTGTACACTAATTAAAAAAATAAAAGTATCACAAATATTATTCCCCTTCTCTCCTGCTACAATCAATCTACATCTTACACACTTGACCTTTAATTTGATAAGATTTACAGTAAATAATCCTTCTGAAGGCAACATGTAACTGCAGATGAAGCTTACGAGAAAATACAACATTTCCTCATCTGAATCCTTTTTTTAAAGTGTTTCTGTGTAGAATTTGACAGAGAATATTTAGCAGCTGCACCTCCTAAATCTTCCGGATGTGGGCAGATGTCATCAGTCTTTCGTCCGTAGAAAGCCGACTGGACGTTGATCACACTTTCAGGTGGGCAATGAATGACGATAGAGGACCCCTGACACGCCTGCACCGTTATGAAACCTGCAGCAGTGAGGATTTGAGCATCAAGTGTTACAGTATTCATGTTAGATTCTATTTGGAGATGTATATTTGTTGTGCAAATAGCGCAAATAATTTTTTTGTCTCATGAAGATGCTGTTCAAAAAACTGTCTAATAGTGAGGTATTATTACCATCATGAGGTGGAGGAGGCTCAGGTGTTCTTCCTGAAAGAGGAAACATGAGTATAATGTAACTCTTAAAATTGTCTTCTGTTTGCAAGTGTCAGCAACAGCAGTTACAGGAACTTAACTCACCTCTCCGCTTGCAGATGTATCCTCTTTTAGACTCGCAGTGCTCGTCGTTCCAGTAGCCGTCGTTAATGCGTATAGCCAGGCAGTCTTCCCCGTCGTCGTTGCTTGGGTTTCCTGTAAAGAGAGATGAGGTCAAGTGAGGTCATCAAGTTGTCATATTTTTATGTGTTATTTGTTGGAAACGTGAGAAAAGAATAAATGAAGTTTTTAATTAACCGTCACTCCAGCGGGTGTATCTGAAAGGAGAATTGTCCGTCCACTGCCAGCCACTCTCGGTGATGGAGTCATGACCGCCCATCCACAGGGAGGTGCCTGTGGGGGTCTGCTGGATAACACCTGAGAAGAAACAACAAAATATATACATTTATCACCAGTCATCGTACTTACAAGAGTACCTATTAATGGACACCAGAGTAAAATAGCAAAGGTGTTGAAAGTTTGCTTCTTTGAACCGAAAACCTGTAACCTGTCCTGAAAGTTCACCTCTACATCAGCAAGGTGAGACGTTCAGACACTCAAGGTCAGTAAAAGCATCATTTTTAGTAGGAGTGAGGTTGCTTTTTTAAAGGAACTATGAGCAGAAAATATTCTTTCTGTGTCTCTGGTGGCAATGTATGTAAAAAAAAACTAACAAAACAAATAACAGATGCCAATGTACTCTGTAGCTCCTCCCACTTTACACAGGTGAGCAAGACATGAACTAGTTTTCACGAGAGCTGTCTTCAAGTAATTTTAAAGTTGAGGTTTATTTATTGCTGGTACACTGAACTCTATAAACTGCACTGACAAAGTAAAATTATAAAAAAGATCAGACCCTCTGCAGAGATTTCAAGAATTAACAGAAAAAATTGCAACATTAAAAAAAATGTCAAGAAAATAAATGTAACATGGATAATAAATATGCACTTGTAATATTAGAAAATACTCTAATATTACTCTTTATACTTCAAACAGAAGTATTACTACATAATGTGATTTAACCCTTTAACGTGATCTTGTAATATATTTAGGTTAACTTGTAATGCATCTACCCGCTGATTAGTCTTAGCCCTGTCCCCACTGTGCTGTGTCAGACTGCACCTTTTATTATTCTGCAATGACAGGCTAAAATGCTCCGGCTGGTGCTCTTGCAAAATGGTAACAAGAAAACAGCAGAAGGAGAGAATGTCGAATTAAATATTTGACCAATGGCAGACTAATGCACACAGTCTACATTCAGATAGTCATACTATTTGTTGATACTCTCATATAATCACAACGCAAAAAAATAAAAAATAAAAATTTGAGCAAACACAAAATAAATTAGTGATAAATTGCAGAAATAACTGAAAATCAAGAGAAGTGCATGTCAGAACATGAGAGTAAAGATGTGAAGGTCACACCTTGTACGAAGGCCTGTTCATACGGATCCGTGACGCTGACCAGGTCTCCCCCCTGGTTGACGCAGTCGGCACGAGCCTCCGCCCACGTCCTCACCGACAGGGAGTTAAACTGGTAGCAGTAATCGTTGAAAGGATCAGACATCCAAGAACCACATTTATCGTTCCATCCTGCAAGAATCACAACCAAACAACAGGTGATGTAAGAACACAAACATCATAATGCTCGAGTTGTTATGATCAGTGTTAAGCTAACCTGGTCCAGATGTTGGGGGCTGAGGAGGAGGTCCTTGTCCTTTGGCTGTGGAGAGACAACATAAAGATTAGCTCGAAAATAACAGTATGAATATGGCACAAAAGAAATATAATAATTAAAAATAAAGTCTATCAGACCTTTTTTGCAGATAAAGTCCTTTGTGTTGGTGCAGAAATCATCGCTGATCGTCCCGGGTTCATGGGCATCCATCCCTCTCAGGTGCACACAGTCCTCATTGTTCTGGTAGTTGTCTGGCTGTTCTGACCCCCATGGTAGGAGGTCCTGAGATCCACAGACAAATACAGAACAGACTGAGATGTTGCTTCAGAGTAACATTTTAGTAACAACTTCACTTCGAATTAAACTCTTTTTCGCCTCTGTCTCAGCCGCTTTGAATCTGGACTGACAGTTACAGGACCGGGTAACTTGGGTAATTGGTTGGATTACAGTTAACAACACTCTCACATACAAACAATCACTGATTTTTGCAAAGATGCATAATTTTTAAAGAAGAAAATGCTTCCTGGTTTTGCCTCTGACGTTCTCTGGTTGCTCTGTCTTATTTTATGTAGTTTCCTGAAGTAACCTGTAACTTGGATTGGTAAGTAATATTAGCAGGCTTGCTAAGGATATATTGCTTGTTTTGTGCACTTTTCTGGTGTCTGGCTGTGTTAGCAAACATGTTGACTTGTTTTTGATAATAAGACAAGTCAGTTTAAACATGTCTTAACAGAGTTTTAGCCAGTAAAAGTTCAAGCCAGGTGTTAGCAGCATATTGTCACTGATTCAGGGTATGTTAGCTTGGCATGCTACTGTTTTTGAGATGTGTGCAAAGTTTGTCCAAACCTTGATTACAGCACAGCAAAAACTATCTGATGTCATTTTTACTTCAAAATGTGACAGAAACCTGAGATTTGTATTTACTACAGTGGTATTGCACTCAGAAACTGTGGGGGGCGCCAAATCGCACAAAATGTTACTGCAGCTTTCTGAACATGATCTTATCACATATCCACCAATTTCTAAACATTCATGATTGCATCTTATTAATCACAAGGTTATTAATTCCTTTCTGGGTGTCAAACAGTTAGATTCATCAAACAATACGTTCATAGCTTTGTCACTTACTGCAGATGTTCCATCAGTGTAAACAAACTTGTCTTCATGATCGATGTCATTCAGTCCCACCCAGCCTTCTGTTGGCATGTGAGCTGCGAGGAACATCAGGTCGATTTTAATTCCAAACAATAACTTTACATTCACAATATTCACATTGTTTGTTAATTAATTAACAACATGATAACTGGACAAACTAGAGTACTTTCTTAGCTGCTCACCAACTAGGAAGCTCAGCTCTTCCTGTGAGTGGAAGCTGGCCAGGTGAGCATGCTCTGTCTGACAGTGAGCCTCAGAATCCTGCCAGTTTTTCATCGACTCAGTCTCAAACTGATAGCAGAAGTCCCCGTACAGCAAATATCCGGCATCACAGTGGGAATCTGAAGCAAAACAATGACACAGTTAAACCACAGTTATAATCAGAGCTCTCACTAGACAGCATGAGTAGAGGAACCATGAAGTCTGACTGACCAGGAGCTGGAGTTGGCTTGATGTTTTGTCCACCTGTCATCTCACAAATGTAACCAAAGCTCTTGAAGCAGTTGGTTGTTTCCCATTTGCCGTCATAATTTCCTGGAGGACAGCATAAACTCAGATCATACCGGTCTTTTCTAAACAAAAATGTTCTCCCAGTGTTTTTCGATTCTACCTGTGAAGATCAGCCCACAGTCCCAGGTGTCTGCAGTGTTTTTGGGCCAACCAGAACCATAGTTGGTAAAATTTGGCGTCGTTTTATCCACCCATCTGAAATCGCCATCCTTGTCCTTATCTGGTCACATCACAGACCAGGAAATGGAATGAAATTTAAAGGGCATTTTTCACAAATCTTAAGACTGTAAAGAGACATGTTTGTTACTGCTGCACAGTGAGAATCAAAACAGAAAGTGTGACGGGTACCTGACAGACCGATCCAGATGTCAGGAACGGCCGCCTGATGAAAGTTTGGAAGGAGCCCATTTATGTAGTACTGCTCTTCTTGACTGCACACAAGAAAAACAGGCCAACAATGACAGTTTTGTTCCTGACTGTTTGAATGTCTGCTAAAACCTTCGCCAAAGCAACTTCATGAAACCATAATATGTCAGTGTTGTTTTCTAAACTTGTTTTGCTGCCCTAAGTGGCCAGAAATCTCACAATGGAGCTTAAAATTGAATCAGAATGTTTATCTAAAATGTCCAAAACACACTGAAGTCATAAAGTCAGCATTATGACCCAACATCATGTGATATTAGTCACCTTAAGGGCCGCGGTCACACCAAACTAAATAAGCCTGTTGCAGTAAAACGTGTATAATTGAGCTCAGATGTTTTTATTGCTTTCCAGTGCAACTCCTTAAAGACTTAAAAACTACCTTTCCTTTAAAATAAGGAACTGTGATGTATTTAAGGGGAGTTTGTTTTTTCCTACCTGTCAATTATTAGCAGGTGAGCCCCCATATTGGAGCACGCTGTGTAAGCTTCATGCCATGTGGTCAAAAAATCCGTATTGCTGACCAACCAGTAACAACTGCCAGCGAAGCTCCACCAGCCAGAAGAGCAGACGGCTGGAGGTGAGTTTTGGAGGAAAAGCAAGAAATGTCAAAGAGGAAAAGGAAAAAATATACAACATTATCAACCTTTATGATAGAAATAAACATCTCAACAAGTAACATCATCTTTATGTATTTTAAAAAAGGATCCAGCTTACTGTTTAGAGGCCGTTTGCACATGTAAGGACGCTCCTGTCCGCACGCATGAGATTTCCATTTCCCAAACTGATCCGTCGGGCCTTTGATTATTGCAGAACATGAGCCGGACTGTGGATCACTGTGGGAGAACATATGTTTTAAACCCTGATTGCATGGATTGATATTTATGCTTAAATGGCAGGAATACAACACAATGTCTTACACTGCAGGTTCATTGTCGGCCCAGTTTGTGTAATTTACTTCGAGAGCATCAGACCAGGTGAAGTCTTTGTTTCCCGCTTCGACTGCACATGAAATCTTGTTGCATTTCTGGAAAAAAAACAAAGCTTATCTTCACATCGATGTACTAAATGTTTCAAATCCAATAACAACAGTAAAGTGAGCTTCTTGTTGCTGCTCTATGTTCCTCTCACCAGTGTTGAAAGCCCAATCCAGAGGTCCCAGTTGGATGAACCCAAAGTTCCTGTGACAAAATGCTCTTCTGCTTCTGAAGTAATGGACACCAGGTCTGCTCCTTCCAGCACGCAGTCGTGTCGAGCTCCCGTCCAAGTCTTCATGGTCTCCGCCTTCAGCTTGTAGCAGTTGTGGTTGTGTGATCTCCAGCCGTCTGCGATGTCACACTGTGGGCCGGGATTCGCTGAAGGGCACAAAAGGAAACAAAGTTATTACACAGTGTGAGAGACAACCTGTGTGTGTGTGTGTGTGTGTGTCTGAGCCTGAGAAAGTGGTAATGAAAGTGACACACAACATGTTGGAGAAACAACAAAATTGTCTGGTGATGGCATCCAAACATGATGTGACACATTAAATTGCATCCAGAAAACAGTTCAATCAAAGTGAGCTTCCTCTGGTTTCACATGAAGCCTTTAGGAAACATGTCTCCTTTCTGTTTTATTATTTAATGTGAAGGTAGAGAAGAAAGTGAGTTTGATTTTTGGTAAAAACTGAAGGTAAGTAGTGGAGTTTGTGACCGATGTGGCGCTATGGTTCTTTGTACAACTCTATGTTGTATAAGGGCAAATAAAAATACCTAAATATCTTGATGATTATCTCAAAATTGACAATAAGAAATATGCTGTTGCAGAGCTACCTGATTGCACATATCAGTGGTCCTTCGTTAATGAATGCTGTAAAAACATCACTGCTGTCATTGTGTTCAGTGTCTGATGTGTCTGAGCCAACTCTGGTTGTAACTGGATCAACTTAACATGCAAAACAATTAAAAGTTTTGCAATTTTTGCATCAGTTCAAATATTTACACTTATAACTGGTACATAAATGAAAACCATTTTTATTCAACTTGAAGTCAACTGTGGTTTTCTTTTTGGTGCCCGAGCAGCTGAAGAGATTAAAAAAAATGAGTTGATTGATCCAGAATTTAAATTGACTGGGTTAACAAAGGTAAAATGGACACCAGTGATTGAACTCACGGTTTTTGTGCTTGCAGATATATTTCCTCTTTTCACTGCATTCCTCATCATCCAAATGCCCAAAGCTGGATCCAACCACCTGAACACAGTCCTCCCCAGGATCACCACCTGCGTTATCTGGCTGTCCTGTCATCCATTCTCTGAAACAGGAGGAAGATCGATTTGAATAAAACTTTGGTAAAAATACCCAACAGTTATCGCTTTAATTGATGCAAAACTCGATCAATCTTACTGATAGTGGAATGGTACATACAATAAGTGGTGTACTACATCACTCCCATCACTCCATTCCCAGAAACCCTCTGAGATTTGGTCAGTCAGGCCAATCCAGTAGCTCTCTGTGCTGATTTGTGTCCTTAGCCACGACTAGAGAGCAAACATTAAAATACATGATTCCAGTGTGTGAAACGACAAAAGGATATTTAAAAGATTTTGTTTCTGGGTGCTGCTGTGTGTCATCTGATCTCACCCTCTCTTGAAAGTCCCCAATGCTCATCAGGTTGCTGCTCTGCTCCAAACAAAACTCGTTAGCCTCCATCCAAGACTGTTCGTCAATTGAAAAGTAGTAACATGTATGCTCATGCTCTCTCCAGCCCTGCGGACACTGACAATGGGCTGAAAACACAAAAAAATTCCATTAAATTTGCACCAATATAGGACCAAAATATTATGCTTTTATAGAAAAAAACATGTCAAAATATAATATATAATGCTTTCAGGTGGGTTGGTTGTTCTTTCTTCTGTCATTTGGAATTATTTGTATCTAACAAGGTGGTTTTCTTTTCACTTCACAGCAGTTTAGAGCTGAAGCATCTCTCAAAATGTAATTAAACTGTCAGTGGTAGAAAATGAATTCATTAAATAAAGATACGAAGAGTTAGTGCAACATTATGCAGATCACGTTACATGTGGAATAAATAGGCAAAAGTTCTCTAATTACTCTTCATGGATGATAAATGAAAAAAGGTGCTCAGTGGGTGTGAACTTTAAATCACTTAAAATGTCCATCAATCATAAAAAGTCCCATGACAGAACCACAGCCCTTGTGCAAATCTGCAGGTAATGTTTGACTTTAACAGCTTTTACAGACACTATTGAGTCACATGCTTGTAATAAGTTACATGACGACATGAAAACCATGACTGATACAAAGCTGAGTCAAATGCAAAGAGTTTTATAAAAATGAGCAATAAACAACTTTGCAGTGTGATGCTCCAGAATCAGCAGACTTAAAAAAACTCCATCAGCTACAGATACCTCCTGATGCAAATGATTTATAACACCAAGATTTTTATTAATTTTTTTTTGTTATAATAAAGAAAATTTTAATCATTCAGCTCATTTAAAAATAGAAAAAGCTGCATCGAATCAAAACACATTATTTTAAAACATGTCTTGGCTAACTTTTCATCAGAGCTGAAACACTTAAGTCTTAGTCTTTTGAGGATTTAAAGCATCGGGGCCAGTCCTCTCAGGTTTAAGCTTTGACCTCAGCATGGTCATCATAATCATTAAGTTCAATCTCTGGGATCAAAAGCATCATAAAAGTTTCAAAATATTTCAATCAAAAAAGAGACTCACCGCAAGCGAGCAGAGCAGCAAAGCTGAGCAGCTGCAGAAGAATTCTTTGTCTTCTGTCCATGTTTAACTGTCGTCATTCAGCTCTTCAGGTGTGTTTTAACACATCCTAATGTCTATTTGTTTTTCTCCCTGAGTTTGGCAGTATGTGTGTGTCTGTGTGTGTGATGTGATGTGCTCTCCCTCTCAGTTATCAGACATCTGAGCATCTTCTCTGTAATTCACCTCTTTTCAGCATCCGCCTGCAGGTCCAAAGACTGAAAGCAGTAAAACACATAAGACAAACACTTGACCTCTTGACTCATTTTCTACATTACAACATGCAGCAGTTTGCTACCAAATAAATGTAAATGATTGAAAACAAACATGACTGTTCTGATTCTACAACATGAAGTATTTGGAATATGTTCAAAAAATGTTCAATTTTACATTGACACATGATATTATGTTCATAACAATTCTCGTTTTTTTAGGTTTATCTTACAATAGAATTATAATCTCTATGCTACTTCTTGCTAAATGCATTTTACTTTAATGCAACTTGAGTTTGCATGAAGCTAAATGTTTTATAAATAAAATCTAGCTTACTAATTAAAAAAAAGAATGTCATTTCTTTGTGTTTCTTAATTATTTTAAGATTTTTACAAAATAATTAAGCTGAAAATGTAAATATGTGAGTTGATTGGCTCCGGCCCCAGGAGCTCATATAACACAATACACAGTGATGTGCAAACACACAGACGGACACAAAATCCGAAGGGTTTTGAATGATTTGTGAACAGCAGAAGCCTCACACATCTTTTAACAACATGTTAATACTGCGAGTTCCCATGTTGCATTTGACACAATGAAACCACAAAGTCCAAAAATGGTTTACAACAACCACATGTTCACTGTCCATAAATACTGCCAAACATCTGCCTCAAACTGTTACTTTTTAACTTTTTACTTGGATGTTACAAAACAAACTCACAACAAATTAATATTTATTCAATACATTGTCTGCCTGACACGTCGGAATCAGGAAATATGAAAGACTATCAATCTGATTTGAGCGTCTAAAAATGGCTACTTTGTAGAAAAACTTTAATATGTTTTTAAAAGTTAAGAAGTTCTGATTGAAATTTGGCCAGAACTGTAAAAATAACACCAACTTGTCATAATAATATCCTTCAGTTCCCCTTTTAAATGTGTTTTTTTATTTGTTCTGCTTGTCTGCATGTTTGAGTGTGTGTTGTCTTAAGTTGTTGCTCTTCTTTTTGACTGACAAGCACTGATTTTCATACTTTAAATTATGACATGCAGTTTTATTGATTTTTTTTAAACTTGCAATGCCCAACAAGGGACTAATTTTGTAAATTAGCATCAGCTTTATGCAAGAGTACATTGGATGCTGCTTCTGCAACTTTTGAAAGAGAAACATAAAAGTCTGCTGTTACAGTTTATAACATCATCAGTAGAAGTAAAAGTAGAGGTAAGTTTTCTTTTTTTAAGTCCAAAAAATTTTGAGGATTTTACTCTGAACCTGGTGGTAAACGGCTCCAGATCGGGGCAAAATGGTGTGACTCCAGGTGTTTATGCCTCCGGTGGCTTCAGTCTCGACTGACGACTCTCTCTTATTGCGCAAACGTCTGTTCCTCTGCTCCGCCCAACAAACTCACCAAAAACACTTTGAGTCATGCGATTCGTGTGATAACTGGTGCAATAAAAGGTTGTTTTAAAATTCAAATGTCAATGACTTGAAGATTGCAGGAAATAAAAGAGGAAACCCACCAATAATCTTTACACAAAACTTTATTGTACCAATTTTTTACCAATACCATGTAAATAAAATTTAAAAGATGGAAGCAGTCAGGAGGAGGAAAAACACAAAGAACAGTAAAGTTTACAAAAGACTCAATATCCGGCTCCTTTGCTAACAAAGTTGATAACAATATTGATAATATATCTGATAATATGCACTAGTATTAATACCAGCAGGACACAAACTGTTCAATATTTTGTCTATTTCTAGTAAAAACCGTAAATAGTTTCTGTTTTAAACTGTCAGATTTTTCTGATTCCAGAAGTTATTAGATTTTTCTCAGATAGGGCAGAAATAAGTGTTAAATAAACATCTTTAAACAAGAATAACATGAATTTCTCAATGTAGGACAAAAATATACTTAGACTTCACATCTATTCTAGGAAAATAGTGCACAGCAATGAATTAGATAGAGTAGTAAAAGAAGAATACCAAAGATACACCAATCTTATTATACAAAATGTCCATATATATTAAAATACAACATAACCGTCTGCAGAGACAAACCTTAGCTGCACATCTGAAAGCACTCTCGCTAGGATTTCTGACAGTCCAGCTATCGTCAAACAAAACTCTTACATTTGTAAATCAGTCCCCTTCAGTTTAAACAGATTTCTATGTAAAACTGGAAGAAAAAAAACAACACAAAACAAAACAAAATGGTGCATTGTATTGCTCTTATCAGTCCTTAACTCTCAAGTCTTTTGTCAGCAAACATTTTTAATTCTTCCTGAAAAGTTGGTGTCTGATGATTAAGGGAGTGATTGAAACAGATTAGTATCTGCAGCTTTTTAAAACAGCTGATAACCTTTTTTGTGTTTGGCACTTTTGCAGTGGTTAAATCCCTCGGACCTGTCACCTCCTGACCAGTGACTGATTTGTCCCAATCCGCCTTAAAATGATTGTTCAAACACAATAAGAAGCTCAGACTGCTGTGATTACAATCCAGCTTAATGCAGCTGGAGCAGCTAAGAAGATGATTTCTTAAAAGCACCTTCAAAGAAAGTCAAACTGCTCTGAAAGATGCTTTCACTTAACCTGACATTAGACCACAGGATGTTTGACATCTTGCTATCTTATTTCAAAACTGAGTGATAAAACTGTTTGTGTTATTACTCCACAGGCTGCACTGTAAACATAGTGTTGAATCCAGTAAAATCACATCTCTCTGGATTAGGAAAACAACTGCAGAGCTAAAGAGGAAATCGGAGACCGTCTTAAAGAGGAGACTTTTGAACTGCTGTCATACTGGCTCACTTTTAAGTCCCTGTTCATAATGTGCAGAGTTAGTCTAGTGGTTCTAGCTTCAAACTCACCTATCAGTCTCAACATGCTAATATAAACACAAGGTTCGGCTACTATTTTCCCTTAAAAAAGTCAAAAGTATAGCAAGGCAGTCTAACAGAAGAAAATACAGTACAAAAAACGACATCACTGATTGCAAATAACACCATCAGGGGTCAAGAAAGATGCCTTGAACATGTCAAATTGTCAGAGAAGACTTCAGCTTTATCAGATGTGCACTTCAAGTCAGTAAAACCTCCCTATTATTCCTCTATCACTGTGTGCAAACTGAACCTCAGCCTTTAAGTGTTTCAGGCTAATGTTCAGACGGTGGCGACAGTAATAAAGATGCTGGGCGAAAATCCCTCATTCACTGTCTGTGTGCTTTGTGTTGTGTGCTTGTGCAGTGATCAGATCTGACGGTGACCTGGCACTCAGTCGGTCACCTGGTAATAAGTGGGATGGTGGTCACATGCAGTTGGCCACGTTGCTGGAGCCCTGGCCGACGTCCCTGATCTGGCTGACGTGAGATGAACAGACGGCGACTCCGGCTCCGGCACGGCAGTGAGACACCGAACCCACCAGCTCCCATCTGAATGGCAAACACATCAACATTGAGGAGATGGTAAAAGTCAATGTTTTTTAACTATAACTTTAACTGCAAAACTGCAAAGTAACTGCGGAATTACAACTCCTTTTATAGAAGAGTGTAATTATGGAAACATGCAACAGATTGAGTCCCGTTAAAAATTCATGAGTTCTCACATGCTTCCAGGCTCTATTTAGCCTAGATGCTTTGGTTTCATAATTAAGATAATTAAGGAGAGGACACAGCAGTCTTAATCTATTTGATTTGTGCATTTAACTCAGTTCAGTCATGCAGTGTGCTTGTTGCAGGGTTACTGTTATTTGTTTTTATTTTAATTTTTTGTTTCTAAATCAGCACCATTTTGCCAATGGATGAATATTTATTAATTCACTGGTGTTCAGAAGCAATTAGTCTTGTTAACAGTTGCAGCACAAGAGAAAGAAATTTGAATTTAGACTCCAATATACGTGTATTTTTTAATATATTGTGCCATCATTGTGCAACACATTGTTGGCCAACTACAGTTTGTTTTCTGCCAAATCACATCACCATATTTTATGATTTTACATTGTTCTTATGTGAATAATTGTGTGTGCAAACTCGCCTGCCTTAAATTACTCCATGAGAAATGATATTAAGCATTTTGATTGTGAAGTAATACCTAGTAGCAACAGACAGTAGCCACCAAAGTTTCCATGAAAAAGGTTAAATCATCACAAATCCCATTTTCTTCCATTAAAACACACCACATCACTGTTCACGTTCGTCTCCTCCTCACCTGTTCATTCGAGGCTCAAAAGCCTCCACTGTGTTCAGGTAGATGTTTCCATTGTGACCCCCGACTGCAAATACTCTTCCCATTACAGTGGCAACCCCGACTCCCCCACGGGGCGTGGTCAGCTCCGACACGTACTCCCAGCGGTGCATTCGAGGGTCAAAGCGCTCGACAGAACTCAGGGGCGAATTGTCATCAAAACCACCTTCAGAAAAGATGAGAATTATTTAAAAATCACTGGAAATTAACCTCTATGGATTGCTTCCGATTGTGTCCTTAAAATCAGTAACATGCAGAAAGCAGAATGGGGGTCGACAGTCGTTTGTATCACGAGAGTCAGACTAACTTGGTTGTAAAAACTACAAAAATGATTTAAATATAATTATGCTGTTACTAATGAACCATGCACAACATCAGAGCATTCCATGTATCCATACAAATCCATAGCTATTTACGAGATGAATAGTCACAACAGTTGTTTCAATAAACCTTGGATGACTCTTCAAATTCAAGTGGTGCAATATAAAATCTCATATGAACACACTGTAAATCAGTTACCAAGACAGCTCCACAAAACACAAGCTTTTATCTTTCTTTGATTCAAGTATTTGTGTGTAAAATCAGTGGGTGTGTTTGCGGGAGGCATGTGACTGAGAGGCAGAAATGCCAACAAAATAAGACCAGCTGTCAGTCATTACAGTACAAGAACATGTAGACACAAAACATATTAAGTTCATATTTGGTCCTCTTACCCACGACATAGAGGCAGCCATTGAGTTTGCTGACTCCATTTCCAGCCCGACGCTGGCCCATCTCCCTGACCTCCGTCCACTTGTTTAGATGGGGGTTGAACCGCTCCACACTGGACAGCGACGCCACGCCATCATTGCCTCCCACAGCGTAAACATAATTCTGGCGAGGAGAGGATATTAAAAGCAGTTTAGTTCGGAGTAGTTATTGTACATCAGTGACAACTGACTGGCTTTCTTCTACAGTCTGACCCCCAGAGCCACAGATCCCACTCCTCCTCTCGGTGTGTTCATTGGAGCCACAGCGCTCCAGCAGTCACTTTCGATGTCGTAACGCTCGACGTCGTTGAAGCACGAGTTGTCATCCAGACCTCCAATGGCGTAGATGGGACCACCAAGAGCTGCCAGGGCTATACCCCTCCTGAGAAACACAAACATGATTGTTCAAAGCAGAAAAAGCAAAAATTGTTCCTGCTATTCATTACGAACTTTAAGCTTAGTAAATACATACATAAACAGTAAATGGCACACTGGAATAAATGTGAGATGAGGTTTAATCTGCTCTGTTATTGAGCATGTAGGGACTTAAGAAAGGAATCAAAGTTTTTTTTTCAATTATTTTGTGAAAACTGTTCAGCCACTGCTACTCAGCACTTTGTTTTGTTTTTGTCAACAGCAACTGTGGAGCTTGCCGTGAAAAAGTGCCAATTTATAGCAGGAAAACTGCAACAAATTAACCCCTGCCTTACTTATTTATTACTGTAAAATATGTTTTTGAGATTGCTGCTAAAAAAATGAGCTCATAAAAACTTCTTTGAGATGTAGAGGTTATAAAAAGTTGGCTTCCTAATATTACTGCTACCCCAAACCAGACAAATATTTTTTTTTTTAAAAGCACTGTCTTTAATCTTCCACACAAGCAATATGTTTTTCTACATCAATCCAATCAGGCTTAGCAACAAGGAGAAGTTAAGCTGCATTTTCTCGTTCAGCCGCCTCAGTGTGACAGTTTCCCAGAGTGTAAGACAAAGAAGAAACATTTATTTACACTCAGTACATCTGAATATCTGCATACCTTTTTGTATTCATCGAGGCTTTCATCATCCACTTGTTGGTGAGGGGGTCAAACATCTCCATGTTGCCTAAATGTTCATTACCATCATGGCCTCCAACAGCATAAACTTTACCTAATGAGACCAACATCATACAGATATGAAGTTGTTATGATCATGTGACCTGTTAAGTGAATACAAATCATCTATGGTCTCTAAGTAGGTATGTTGTTTATTATCTAATCGAAACTCAAATATTTTAATATTTTTTTAGCTCAGATTATATATACAGTATATATACCCATTTGTCAGTTTGTGTAAACAACATAAACATCTCTCCTCATGAATACTACAATACAGTTCAACATCTCCACAACTGCAGCTTTAAGTTAATAAAACATCTCTTAAATCACTTGAAGCAAAGCTGAACTTAAATGTTATTGAGGGATTTAATTTACTGGAGGACTGTTGAATTACACTGCATTAAAATTTAGCTAGACGTACTTAACAAACAGGCAGGTGAGTGTAAATATCATACTGTTTCCTCGTTCTGACAAATTTCTAAACTTTCCGTTTGTTTTATTTTCTCTCTCTCTCTCTTTTTCTGCAATATTATTGCACATAACTCCTCTTACCTCCTACAGATATTACACCTACGTGACGGCGTCTGCTGTTCATTTCAGGACCAAAGAACCAGCTGTTCTTAGTGATGGAGTAGCATTCGATGCTGCGAAATGGGTCACCAGAACCCCCACGACCACCCACGCAGAACAAAACTCCTGAAAACAGCGATGGGGAGGGACCGAATGTTCATAAAGTAGAACAACACACATCATGCTATAATCACGGGTTGTCATGAACACGTTGTAAAAGAATATACAAAGTAAACATGCAGTAAATTACATTTCCTGATACTGTGAACACAAGACAAGAATATAAGACAGTAACAAGACATGAACCAAGCCATGTAGTTTTATGAGTTTTTTAGTTTGATAAGAAAAAGTGCTGAATGTAATTACAAAGACCATAAAATCAGTGGTAACAAGTTCAAAGTCAAACATAACCGTGCCAATAATACCTGCAGTGTGCTTCCTGGGTATCGTACGGACCGAATACTCAAAATCCATCACCACCTTGTTGCTGAGGTGCAGGTGGTAGTTCCTGGCTTCATCCATCAGGTCGCGACAACTCAGGTTACCGTTGATCATCTCGTCCTTTGCCACTGTTCCAGTGAGGAACTCGACAGGGAGCAGTGGGAGGCGCACCTGAAGGAGACCAGCAGATGCTTTGAATTCTGGTTGTAAAAGTGATTAAGTTGTTACTATTTACCTTGATTCTAGTTTTAAACACCATTACGTAGCTAATTGCTCAGGTAATCACTACAGTAAGTCACAAAGAACTCAAACAGAGCTACTTTCAAAAACAAACACAAAACTAAGAGATTTTTAACTTCAAAAGTTGCAACAATAATGTAGATAAACTCGACAAAACCCTTCTGATTGAAGCTCTGCACTCTCTAACCTGAGACATAATCTGGTCCAGCCAGGCCTCGTGGTGCTGTGGGTTTGCTTTCAGCCACTTCACTGCAGCATTATACACCTGTGTCTCTGAGTGGATGTTGAGCTCGCTAGAAGACAATAATGTGCGCAAGTGCTGGGGAGACACGCTTGTGAAGTCCTCGCACTCCACCACCTCGGTGAAGTGCTCGCAGGCATAGCGGTCGGCCATGTCCATCAGGTCCACACGATTGTGGCTTTCAGCAAAGGTACGAACAGCCAGGCAGTTGGTGGGGTGAAAGTGGGCCTTCATGTACTCACAGCAGGCTCTCGCCACCAACTCCACCTGATGAATTCAGGCAGGAATGAGGCAATATTACACAGAGGACAGAAGGCCTTAAGAGTTTGTTGATTTGATTGTTTTCAAGTTTCTTTACCTGAAGGATGCACGCAGCGTAAAGCAGTGGCTGGACATTGTCAACAGTTAATGTGAGCTTTGAAGAATAAGCAAAGTGCACCAGGTCCTGGATTGCATCACCATCAAAGTCCTTGATCTCTATCAGTTCCTGCTTGGCCTCGGACATCTCTGACAGGAACATGGCCCTTGGGGGGCAAAAAACACCAACTTAGGAGAGCACAAAATGAAAAAATGTGTTTTTCCAAAAGATCTGAAAGAAGTACTCCTCTGGGTTTTACAGTTATTTGTCCCTTAATTTCTATACTTTAAGTCAGTGTAAAAAGTGTGTCTGACATTTAATATTTGGCTTAAAAGAACACAGCTATAGACGACCAGGTTATATCATTATGGAGATATGGGTGTCCAATAATAAAAACAACTATTATCTGTCTATGCTGAACCATAAATTGCTATTATGGGCCTAATTAAAAAAAAATAAACGTATGCAGCACAAATTTCAGTGTACCTGAAATAAGGGATCACACAAGCCAGCACTAGCTTGTGGCATGGTATCAACTTACTGCCAACCTACAAAAAAGATAAAAATAAACACACACTCATTTTTTAAAAATAGACCCATGCACATCTGTAACAGACATTTATTCATTTCCAAAGATCAAGTACTGTTATTTTTGCAACTATTTAGGGATCAAAAGCTGTAACATAAATCAAACAAGCACCATCAATTCAAAACTGAGATTTATCAGCTTAATATAAATATAATCACTGAAAACAAAACCTTTAACCTTTCTTACTTTACTTGAGTCTGAACAGTTACTTACCTTTAGTGTGACGTCACAAAGCTCTCCTACTTCATAAAAATGCCTGAGGGAGTTATGGAAGTCCTTCCAAGCATCATGAGCCTCAAAGACAAAGGACCCATCAGGCTCACAGTCTGTCTTCGATGCCCTATTTCCAGGCCGCTTCTCCTTGGACTTCAGCTGCTTAGCATGGTCTGGCACCACATCGCCTGGTGCCATAGCTGGCTACAGGAAATAACACCTAAAAGAGAGATGAGAGACAGTCTGAAACCTAACAACAAGAATGCAAACAGATTGAATGCATTTTGATATTGTTGAGACAGTTTCATATAGGAAGTGTTCATACAGGAAACACAGATGTCAAAGGTCTTTTAAAATGTTGCCAAAAACAAGACAGCCCTCAAGTATTTAGGATCTCATTCACAGACAAACTTTGAAAGATATTCATCATTTCAGCCCTTTTTTGAATAAAAAATTGTAACCATTTTCTGCTCACAACATCTCAAATGTCAAGATTTGCTTCTTTTCTTGTGTTTGTTATTGTTGGGTTTTGGACTGTTGGGTCACAAAAACAAGAAAATTCTCTTCAATTCGGGATCTTTCAATTTACAATTTTCACTACTTACTTACATACTGTAGTCTGAACAAATAATTGTAGAAATGAGAGAGATCATTAGATTTATTGATAATAAAAACAATCATTAGGTGCAGCCCTGTTTGACCCAATATAATCATAAAAAAGCCTCAAACAGCAATGAGCAGAGTGATCACCAACACCTGCTGTTAACAAGCAGGCAATATTTTGACTACCACGAGTTTCATCATGTAAGAATTGCTCTAAGAATAACTTGCAGTCTGAAATAGAAACTGCAGCTCAGTGCAAATAACATTCTACAGGCTTCAATAGAGGAAACAAAGGGGAAATTAGAGGCGGGGGACATTGCCTGCCAGCTGAGCAAGTTTGGTCAGTATTCATCTCCCTTTCAGTGCCACTTCCCCTTTACTCATTCAGCAGAGACTGTGAAAAAACAGGACAAGCAGATTCCTCCCAGCTAACACGGCACACCACAATGACAATACAGTGCAATCCAGCCCATTAAAACTCCTACCTAATGCTGAATCTGATGAAAAATCTCCACAGTTGATACGTCCCAGAGAAACTGAGAGCAGACAGCCGGAGGGCAAAACTCCACCCACACCTTACAGATGATGCACTGTCTCTCTTTTAAGCTAGGTCTCCAACACTGAATAGTCTCAGTGTATCGCCCCCTCATCACTAGTCCTATCAGCTATAAGAGCAGAAACATCAAGTCCCATCATATGTGCCCATGATCAAAGGCTCTCTCCACTTCTCCTTGAGACCGGCTTAATCTCAAGGTCTCTCGACACAAGAACGCAAATTGTAATATCCAGTTCAGTTAAAGATTGATTCAGGATCAGCTTGAGCACTTTCATGGCCTTGAGATGATAACATCATCATGTTGTATTATTTATGAGGAGTGAGACAGTAAATAATTTAACAACAGAGATGTTGTTGTACAACTACTAAATTCCACTGAGTACAAGCTGAAAAAAAAATATTATGTGCAAACAGCAGCCTCTTTTTAAATCCATTTTTTTCTGTGCATCCTTGTCCACCATTACAAAATATACTTCCAGTATGCAACCAGTATATCACATTAGGTCCCAAGGTATAAATAAAACGTGTGTGCACTCATGAGAACATACTGTTTTCTTTCCTAATTACCTCACCCACTCCTCTAAGAGCACACAGCGACTGCACTATTGGCCAAATGTGCTTCCATAGTTTGTCCTTTAATCAGTGACATTCAAGTAATTATCCAGACTAATGAGCTTCCTGCACATTACATCTGTATTTCCATGACCACCCTATAAGTACTGAGGGGTAGGCAGCTTGTAAAACATAATAAATGTCAAGGGTAACTTTTACATATTTGACACCTATTTCACCTTTTGCTTAACCATATATTGAATTTCTCCTGAATACACATGAATTCACTACTAATTGATCCAAATATGAAAGCTCTTGATTATAAAAACAAATAATCAGATAATAAAAACTCAATTGTTTTGCACCATCTATAACCTACCAATGCAATATAAACTGCTTGCTGTCTGAAAGAAGTGTATCCTCTATTTTCTGAAACATTTTCTGTTTCCTAAATTACACTGTCTAATCCTCATTTGTACCAAAAATGTAATGGACTTCAGTGTAAAAGTGTGCAGGCTATCTTATCTTGGACATGCCCAAGCACTCAAGAAGGGGATCATGTGTATATTAAATTACTATTTGGTTAATCCTAGCTAATACAATACCAAAAGAGATGTAACGTCAACGTTAAGGAATGCAAGTAATGGAGATACCAGCTAGACGTTACTGCAAACGTGACACCTAACGTTAGCTGTTAAGTGTCAACAACAGCTAGCACATTCATATGTCATAAAAAATACTCCTAAAAATTACAGTTAAAGTTAACTCATTTTATCGGGCCTAGGTTTGTGCAAAATATCGAGAATAACAGTTGACAAAAGCTGGAATAAAATCTGTAGCGTCAAACACAAACACACGTCAACAGTCTGAGAAGATGAGCTCGGGTTATCATGAGGGTAACGTTACTGTTAACATGTAAGGTAACGTTAGTTAGTGACCCGCATGTTACCATCGTATTTAAATATATTACAGTTTCTCTCACTAAAACCACTCAAAATATGACAGTGCGAAGCGTTAGAAAATGATTAAACTACGAAGCACAACTAGACTAACAGTGATTTAAAAAATCTCAGAAGTTAGCTTGTTTGCTAACAGCAACTAGCAGCGCGAGGGCTAGTTAATGTTAGCTGCCGGGGAAAGGGGATGATTTAGTCGTGATTTTGACGAAAATAATAAACATAGAATAGCAGACATTGCGATAAAATAATGAATAATCGTTGCCTTAAGCCAAAAATATATAATTACAATACCTCATGTCGCAGCAAGAATTAAGATGCCGGCTTCAGTGAGCAGAGTGTTTGGCATTAGCACGTTTGTTGTGATTCCTGATGCTTCATGGGTATTGCAGTTTTAAAGCGTTACTAGAGTAACATTCTGATGCTGAACAAATTGTGATGCTGATTAGAGGCTCCCATAATAGGCAGACAGTTTTGATGGTTTGATACACCTATTTGTTTAGTTACTGCCAGCTGTAATTATTATAAATAGGTATGACCCTCTTTAATTTTTAGACAGAATAATGCATATAATAACAATGTTATTGCCTCTCTTAATTGAGTTAATTGAGCCATCATGATTTAACTGTTTCTCAAGTTTATATGTTCTTAAATATTTCCATGATGAATCTGTGCAGTTATAAATTCTATGAACTCATTTCAGCAGACATAAATAATGATACTTTTAGTTATTAAAGAGGACTGTACTTAAAATTAGGTCAACCTTGCCTTATTTTGAACACAGACATGTCTGAAATAAGCCACTAAAGAGTAATATGTCAAGTAAGGAATTGCTAGACAAAATACAAAATTCGTCTAATATCATCATATTTCAAATTAATGACACATAATTTTCTTATGATTTAAACTGTGATCATTTAATAGGTGGAAGGAACCAGTCATATGCTTTTGGAGGAAGTAAGGGCTACAGCATAAACTTTACACAATTATCAAGGATTGTTTATTTCACAAAAGTGAGTATGAAAATAATACATTAATAAATTCACCAAGTTTTACAGGCTTCTTGTAGGATGTACAATATTATCAGACACAGTCATAATCTGGTTTGTGATGGCCATCAGATGACCAGGGTGGGTCAAATAAAAACATTTCATCCAAGTGTCCTATTTGTACTGCTTCTTCTTTTTCAGGAGTGCTTCCCGTAGAGCAAGCTAGTAAAGAAAAACAAGAAAATATTTTTAATTGAGATGCAAAAAAGTGTTTTGTCTTCAATAGAATCAAAGAATCCAAAGTAAAATTCAGTAGCTCACTCTCACAGGTGTGACTCACCTGTTTCTCTCTGAAGGAGCGTTTGCCTTTCGTTCGGACGTTCTGACTGTGTCTCATCATCATGAAGTTCTTCGTCCTCCTCTTCTCCTTGTTGCTGGTGCTGGCGTGTGGGTTCAGCTTGGTCCGCTTCTTGACAAAGTCTTTCCTGTCTGTCCTTCCCGCCTAGAGATTCAAATGCACCGTCAGAGCAGAAATTGTTAGTCAACTGAAGGTTAATCAATATCCATTTAAATAATCAAAACAACTAAAAAAACCCATCATGTTACAGCTTCTTAAGCGTGAATATTGGGTTTTCTTAGTCTTTAATGTAAAATACATCATCCTTGGTTTCGGTCAGTCTTTCAGACAAAACAAGCTATTTGAATATGTGATTCACACTGGATTCCTTTCACCTTATTCTGACTTTTTTTAGACCAAATAATTAACTGTGAAAATAATTGTTTGGTAAAAAAATATGAGTGAAATAACTGATGGCTGCAGCCCTACACTTAGCATAAAGTTTTACCATAGCTGTTGCCAGGCGTGTTTCCTTGTCTGATTTTGGCTTCTTATGCAGTTTCTCAATATTCCTCAAAGTCAGCAGCTCCCCTCTGAAAAGATTTTAGAAAAAAAACACACAAAAACCTCAGCATAATCTGCCATAATTAACAACATATAGGGGCTAGAATCAGTAGAATCTGAGTTTAACTGTTTCAAAACAATATATTCTATGGATAAAGTCCTCTTTGTAAATGGTGTAATAATCTAGGTTTGAATAGCTTTCTAACCTGTTGTCATCCTCGTCATCACTGTCCACAACTTTCCTCTTCTGGCCCTTGCCTGGTGCAGCGTTGACCTCCTTGGCCATCTGGGCCAAACGGATCTTCTTGAAGTCGTCTTGAGTGAGGAGTCTGCTGCCGCTGACCGCCGCAGCTTTGGCTTTTCTTTCCTCGACAGGCATACTCTGAAGCTTCTCCGCCTTAACACAAGCACAGACACCTCTTATGTTAAAGCAAAGCATAACTAGAAGGGTTCTGTTTGTTTTCTGTCACTTCTGAACTTAACTACCATCTACTGGATTATCAGGTGTGTGGCATTTATTCCACAGGGCCTGATGTTCTGTCTTGAAATGTTATGAAAGTGAAAAATAAAATCTGTATCTGCCCCTTGAGTGGGATTTTTACCCAATATGTGCTGACCAGAAACATCATTACCTTGATGCAGGAAATGAACCATTAGCAATTCAATGAGATGAGAAATTTCACGCTCACCATCTCAGTCGTGTCTTCATCAGATGAGTGGTGAACGTCCACCCACTCTCCATCTTCATCATCATCACTGATACTGGCACTCTCCCAGCCTTCTGTTGTGCAATATGAAAAACATACATATTAGCCTCATATCGATCACACTAAGAGCTCAGACTAAATTTCTATTTTGAGTGATAATTCAGTCACTGTTTTCCAATGGCGAAACAGCTGCTCACCTTCGTCCTCCTCTCCCTCTTTGCCTTCCACCTCCAGGACTTCAGCTCCAGGGATGTAGTCTTTAGCCTCAAGCTCTCCGTAGTCTTTGATCTTGGCCTCTTCAGACGCCTCTGTGGGTCTCCCCTGGATAGTGGAGATGGATAACATTACTTTCATTTAATTAACATAGTAATATACAGCTCAATCCTCTGTCCTTTATTACATTTACCTAATGTTTATTTGTGCTTTTTAAACTACAATGTAATTTATTCGGACCCCTCTCTCAAATATGCAGCATATTGTGCAAAACTAACCCACATTGAAGGATTCCAACTCTTCAAATATTTATTCTATTTATTGAAAAATTAGCCATCATGTACTAAAACATGTACTCTCAGTTTTTGTTCCTAATTAGATCATTTCAGTTTTTAAAAAGAGCTCACAGATGTCTCACCCTGTACTTTTTTTGCAGCATCTGTGGATTTAGACTCCTGAACAGCTGGATCAGACCTCTGGCAGACATCATCACATCTGAGGGCAAATACAGACAAAACCATGTTGTTTTGTGAGCGAACACTAGTGCAAACACATGCAGGCCTCCTTTAATTAGTGCACTCAGAACTGTGTCAGACACTGACTCTTGTCTTTGTGGGTTTTGTACTGGGCCAAATCCTGCAGCAAGTCTTCAGTGATGGCGAGCGGACAGCGAGCAGCCACTTCCTTGATTGCATTGATACTTAAGTGGAAAAAAAGGGTCAAATTTACTACGACATAGTACAGTAAAGCACAGCATGGTAGTTACAAAAGGTCTGTATTGTTTTAGTTTGAACATTTTTTTATCTGAAACGAGGAAGTAGATGAGGCGGCCACTCACCCCACAGTCATGACCTCCCCAGAGTTTCTGTCTGTCACGAAGTTGTTGGCGATGGTCATGATTACAGGTTCGATGACCTGTGCAAGTGGAAATTTACAAAGGGTGTTAACACTTAAATGAATTCCTACGTTAAGTCTGCATGTTGGCTAACAAACAGAAGAAATCTGTACCTCTGGTGGGACGAGTTGATGGGAAGCCTGGGCAGCACACAGCAGAATCTTTGTTACCTCTGGAAAGACAACAGTTTATCAAAAACGTCTCATCAATCAGAGATTAAATGACTTTCATTTACTTTATGATAAGTTATTCTTTACCTCTTTGATGAGGCTGTAGAAACCTCTGGATGAAAGGGTAGAAATTGAAGAGGAAGAGCTGGAAAAGGAGAGATTATTTATTATAACTGACATCAGACCTCAATTATGCCTTTGCAACCATGACGTAAAACATAAATAAATCAGAAACTGTGATGTATTCAATTGCATTGGTTCACCATTTTTAAAAACACCATTATGTAAAGAATTTTACTACATGGGCTTGGAAGTTCTCATAAACACCCATTCTGTTTTAATCAGTTTGATTTGTTTGCACAGTGTCTGAAAATGTTTGGAGAAGTTGAAGATTTGTTTCAAAAGAATTTACAAATGTGTCTTTTAACATTGGAGTAGTTAAAATGAGCTAATGCTAAAAAAAACAGCTGCAGAGAGTCACGTCACTCACCTCATGGATTCCAACCAGTCTGGATATGAGCTCCATCATCATGATCTTCACCTCAAAGCGCTCTTTAGAGTCTTCCAACTGCTTCAAGAGTTTCTCAGAGAAATCTTGTTTAAAAAACAAACAAACAAAAAAAGATATTTAATAGTTTACAGCTCTTTAAATCTGCAGAAATGCTCACCTTCAGACAAATTCTTTGTGCCGCATTTGTTGACAGGTGAGCTTACCTTGAGGATCGTGAATCAGGTGAATAGCAGAGAAATTAAACACTTCTGCTTTCCTCTTTTTCTTGTGTTTCTGCCCAAAGAATCAAAACAACAAATTCACTTGATCTGGACACGGATGTGACAAATGAGTCATGCCTCTGCAGATGTTACAGCTGTGGTACCTTGAGGACTTTCAACGCCTTTTCCATCTTCTTCTTGTTTTTGCTGGTTTTCTTACCAGTGGAGAATTTCACCTTTACATCTCGAACTGTTGGTCCTTCAGACTGAAAAATAAGACTGAATCTTAACAAAACGCAGCACAACCAGTCTGAATGACACTTGAATATAATATTATACATGCTTAATTTAAAAAACAAACAAACAAAAAAAACCACTTATTTCTAGACTGAGAAAAGTCTTTGCTCTTTTAATATATTCTGTTTTTGGTACTTACCTCTGATTCTGAATCACTCTCATTCTTTTCATCTTCATCTTTGCCCAGAAAGAACTTAATACCCCCAACAAGGATCTACACAGTAAGACAGCAGGTGAGCATGTACAGGGTTTTAACATGAGATAGAGTCAGCAAAGCTTATTGTTTTTGGTGTGAAAAAACATACCTTTGTCACCTTGGAGAAGCACGCAGTTGTAATGACATTAACAGTTTTGGCATCATTCCTTTGAGATGAACACACACAAAAAAATGCTAAAAAACACATAGAGTTTTGCAAAACTGTTAAGTCCAGCCTTCAAATGAAACCCACCATATGTTCCTTTTGTACAGCTCCATCATTACATCTAAAGAGATCTTTGCTGCTATGGGATTACTGTCTCTCAGCATGGTGTACATGAAGTTTTGTAACGTCTGAAACACACAAGACACAGATGAGTGAATGCAGACTGTTTCAAGCTACTGTATCACACAATATAACACACAATCAGATGTTAGAGTGTGTGTACTTACTGTGTTAACCTTGTTGTTTTTGTGCTTAGCATTGATGTTTTTGATATCTGTCACAATGTGTGTGTACAGTGTCTGTAGAGGAAAAGAAAAAAGGCAAATGTTTACTTCGGGGAAGCAATAAAAGAACATATATTATTGAGTGGCTACATGCTGCTTTGAATACTTGAGGACTAAATGCTAAACCTTTCTGAGAAGTTTGTCTTGACATCGCAGCAGCTCAAAGAAGAGCTCCAGGAGGCCAGAGGGGTCGATCAAATCTTTATTCCTCAGAAGAATCAGCGCTTTGCAGAGAGTCTGGCAAAGACAGTAAAAAACACATTCAACACAATGAGACATATCACTTGCATAAATATCAACAAACGTATGTGTTGCCATTATGATCCATCACTTAATATGGGTGATTAAAAAAAACTCCCGGGTGGACAGATGTTCTTACCATTCTCAGGTCCGGCTCTATGACTGTGTGGTGACTCATTAATAACTCAGTCAGCTCTTGTGGAAAGGTGGACAGGTGCTGCAGGTAGCAGTGACCAACCTGAAAGACAAGGAGAACTGTAACCACACAAAGTATAGAGGGTGAGAATGTACAGCACATTAGTGACACGGACATACACGGGCTTGCTAGCGGATACAAGCCTTAACGCAGTCAGTACCTGAGCAAGAAACATGACAAGATCTGCCAGCTCCTTGTTCGGCTTGTCAGGCTGCAATTTGAAGATCTGTACATTGGACTGATAGTGTCGGTACTGCTGCAGAAACTGTTGAAGGCAAAACAACAACCATAAGTTATTCAGTACTCCAGTATGTTGACAGTTCTTCCATGTTTCCATTCACATACATCAGGTCTACTAGCTAAAACCTTTAGCATTGTTGGCTAACAACACCCACCTCGTCCACGTATGACTGCGGATCCCTTTTGATAAGATTCTGCAGTTGGGGCAGATTGTTGGGCAACTTGTTGTTTTGCCGCCCGGACATGATTTAAGATGATTATAAACGTATTTGGAGAGAAAATTCTGAACAACAGCGGACTTTACTGTGTAAGCGTGGCCAACCTGTACGCTGCCATTTAACTTGCAGCCAACAGGCTAAACGTCACATCCGGCAATATCGTAGCCACTTCCGCTTTTGTTAAAGGAGCCGTGTTTATTGTTAAGCTGCTGTCCTTGTACGTTTTTATCGAGCTATAATAAATGATAAACTTGTGTGTTTCCTGATAATGACATTATCTTCACTCACCTACTTGGTTCACGTTAAATTTGACGCAGGGCTCGTGTTGGGCAAGGCTAGCGTTAGCATGCTAACTAGGTTGCCCAAGGTTCTTAAATACAATTTGATGCATAACATTGGTATTGTTGTTGAGGTATTTTGCATAACTTTAATACAAAATTGACCTTTTAGTTTTGGTTTAGTCACACTGACTTAGATAAGGCATGCTAGAGTGGCTTACAACTGTTTGGCAACTTCAAAGATCCTCTGCATAGTTTAATTTGAATGAGTAAAATATTGTAAATTCTCTGAGGAATATTACCTCAGAGAGTAAGACCTTTAAGCTTTTAATTTTAATTTAGGATGAGTTTAATTGCTTTATTAAAAATTGTAAAAGCTTTTTTTTTAAAAAGAAAAAACAACAACAACTAATACTGCAGAATTTGGAACAAGCAGAACAAGCAGAGTAAAGCAAAGACAAATGGCTAACACACTGAGCATAACAAGCTTTATTTTGTTTAAAAGGGGAACTGAACAGCCAGTGAAGTCCAAAACTATCATGAAAGATGTTTGTACACATGGCAATGTTTCCAGGATTATTTTACAGTGATATGAATTTTAGCACCACATAGTGGTGAAACTGGTATAAGTCAACCTATCTGTCAGCAACGACTACTGCATTCAGCTACTGCAGAAAAATACATTGTAAGCCCAGGGATGTGCGTTTATTCAGGGCAGTTATGTTTGAAGAGCACATACAGGAAAAAGACAAAGTAACATGAGCACCTGCAAAATTTTTGTATTCTAATGCAAAAAATACAAGTATGAACTCTGTAATGTGTTTACAGACATGCTGATTCAATTCTTTGGCCAGTTTTGAAGCTGTACTTTGCGCTTTACTGTAGCATTATAGTCAAAGATGTTAATAACAGACACATAATGCAGAACACAATCACAAACCATAGTTTCAAAAATAGGAAGTACCACTTCTGTAAAAGCCTCAGCACAGATTTAACATTGAAAGCTTAATAATTGCAATATGGTGCAGTAATGTATGAAGTGTATATAAAGTAATTTTCAACACACCAACCCTCATACATGTGCACAAGTTGTAGCTTCTCTTCCTCAGACTTTTCAGTGGTTTTATTATTCAGCAAACTTGGAAAAGCTGTATCGGGTTAATGATGCTTTATATCAAGTTTGGAATGTGTTGGCAACCAATTTGTACAGCATGATTGATAACAATAATATGAAAAAGTTTGTTGTTTTCAAAGGTACAGATGCTAACAGATGATATGCATGTAAAATGTCACAGAAAATATTTCTGATTTTTAAAACAAATGAAACTTTCCTCTAAATAAAATTTAAAATGTATCCAGTTTAATTTTCAGGAGATGAATATGTACACTTTTAATTTTATCATTTACCCTCAGGCAGCGAGCAATTTATATGTATAACAGATTTACAAAGCAAATACTGATATAGTATTCTGTCAAGGCATGTTCCAGCATCAAAATAGGATTCAAAATACACAAGTACAATTTTGTTCCACATAAAATACGAAATCATTGATCATTTTCATAATTATTTTAGAATATCCAAGAATCTAGAGAAAAACAAGTGTTCTCTTGTAGGTGACAATAAGAAATACAATCAGCAGTTCTCATATATGCATTGAAAGGCAATAGCAGCCAAAGAGAGAGAATTCAAAAAGCAAACATAAAAATATAGACTTCTTTAAAGGATTTACTCTCAAGAGAACTGAATATTTTAAGGCATTTTATAAACATGTAGTGTAGTTTGGCAATTTCTGCCTGTGTCGACTCTCCTCCAGTTTTGTTTTTCTCTTTGAAACAGTCGGCCAGCCTCAACATGACAGCAATGTGTGGTTTCTACTATCCTGAGATGTTTTCCTCTGCTTGTAGGCATCTGAGAACATAGAGGATCACTTGATAGCAGAAAATGTATTGGTCCTGTAAGAAAACATGGAAACATAGACAGTGTGTCAAAAATCATTAACAAAGAGACTTCAAATCAATGCAGTTCAGGATTAAGCTGTTTATTAAAATATTAATATTAAAAATGATCATTAAAACTGACCTCCGTCTGGATCATTCCCTGTCTCTGAAGTCTCATGTTTCTTACCACATCTGAAATATCAAACTGCAAGAAAATGTGTATTAGATTTTGATCATACTGAATAGTTTTCTAATCAACAAGACAAAAGATTGTCCACTCACATCAGCATCCTTACTGATGAGACCCAGAACCACGTCTATGCAGATGAGGGTCCCTGATCGACCGATGCCTGCACTGCAGTGTGTGATGATGGGCCCCGATCGGTGAACGTGCCTCATGTAGGAAATAAATGTGAGCAGCTGCTCGGGCTGTGATGGCGTTCCGTGGTCTGGCCATCCCGTGTAGTTCAGATGAGTTACACGCTGTATTTCATTGGTCTGTGGAGGAAAGAGGAACTTTTATGTTAATGTGTCTATTAACGTTTAAATATTTAAAAGAAAATAAGCATGAATTCTTTGTATAATCTGACCTGGACGTCTTTGACCTCGATGAGTCGGATGACAAAGTTGTCGAGATGCTGGTCTTTGATCAGCGTGATCTGTAACCTGTCGTCCACCATCTCTGCCGTCCTCGGTGTGTCTGGCCAGTACCGCTGACATTTCACTTTCCCTGCCTCTACTTCCCGGGTCATCATGGCGATCACGTTAGACTTCTGCTCCCAGACCATTTGCCAAAAGTCCCCCAGAGTGGTGGGTAAGGGACCCTGACATGCGATGTACATGTAGTTCTCATCCTTCACTGACATCTTGATGAAGTTGGCGTTGATGTAGCCTCCATCTTTGCCCAACACGACTCGAGTTGTGTCAACTAGAAGAAATGTGAAAGTAAAAATAATATTTCAATTATTTCCAATATTTTAAAGGGGAATTCCAGTGTTGTGTGTTACTGACATGGCTGCAGTGTAATTCTTTTCCTCTACTATGCTGCACTCGCAACATCTACTGGTCTCCATTTTAAAAAGCAGTAATTGCATTATGGTAAAACATACTTCATTTACGCATGACACAAAAATTGAAATACAGCTCATCAAATCCATATTTGCTCGTCTTTCCAGTATTCCTACAATGACTTACTCTGGTTTGGTTGTAATTACCCCTTAAATCTACAAATGATATATTACAATATCCGGTCCAACTGTTGTTTCCTCTCTGATGTTACTCTGATGTCAACTGATATTGTCCTGGTAATTTAACATCTCACTCAGTGAATGAAATGTTTTTACGATTTTAAAACTGTATTTTTTTATTTTTTATTTTTTTGAGCAGAGTCTGGTTTGATTTGAAAGGGCAACTTAGCAACTTTTTGTGGTTTAACAAACAGAATCTTACGCTTAAATAAAAAAAGGTCTTCCTGTGTAGGAATGCTTTTGGTGATGTTGTCGGACAGTTCGAATATCAATGTGAGCCTTTGAGCGGCAAAAACGAGCACTTTGTAAAATTAGTGCTAAAGCTTAAAAATTCTGGAATTCCCCTTTAAGTATTCAACTTTGGATTAAGTGAAATTTATTGAAAAGCCTTAAATTTTCCTGTTTAGATACACTACAAAATATTAAGCAGCACTTTGAGACTTTTCTTACAGGGAACAATATTTCTGTAGCGATTCTTCTTCTTGTTCTCCTTCGTCTGACCGATCAAACAGTCGTCCAGAGGCTGGAGATTCTGGAGATTCTGTCAAGAAGGAAAACAGATGCTTATCAAACATATAATGAATTTTAAGCGATTCCCAGTGAAAAATTCGATGCAGATTCTTACTTCAAACTCCTGCAGTGGTATTTTCTGCTCCAGAAGCCCCCTCATCATGCGGACCACAGTGTGCAGCTTTGGTCCTGTGTACTGGCCGTCAGGGACCACTTTGACGAGGGGCAGAGATGTCAGCTCATCCTCTGTGATGATTGGTCCATCTGAGGGGAGGAACGAATGAAAGGACCAAATTGTTTAATCAAAATTAAATTCATATTTTAAAATCACAAAAGTAAAGCTCCAAATCCTTTCTGCTAGTTCAGAAACTGTATAAAAAGAGAAATCTGAAATTCAACACAGGACCCTTCGCAGGAAAAAGGCAGACTGCAGTCTATGATATAATATTTCAATGTCCTGTTTCTTTCTCTTCATTTAAACTCCCCACTCGAGCTTTCACTATGTACTGTAAAAGTGTATATCTCTTTTGCCCACTGGGATTAAAGACTCTCCTATCATTCATTTTAACTTGTGGTGAAGAATAAACATTTTTAGAGTCAAATTTTCAAACAAAGTTGCTCTTACCATCGTTCGATTTGGAGTTCATGTTTTCAATAGGCAGCTCATCACTTCCCCATGTGATTTCATCTTCCTCTGGCTGTCCAGCGCTCATCTGCAGATAGCTGTTGAAAACAGAGACGGATGTGAATATTTTCTCTGTCCTAACTCTAATTGTGACAGGTTAAGATCCAAAAAGAAAAATCTTACTCTTCGTTCCTTGGATCGTCAACACTCTCCTCCTGCCATTCCACTTTCCGTGAACTCTGTAAGGGAAGAATTATAAACAAGAAAATATCAGATATAACCCTCATGTAGTTTCACATTTCATTCGGTCAGTGAGTCAGACCTGCAGATCCTGTTGGTCTACAGTGATGGTTTGTAAAACTCTTCTCACTCTGAATGAGTCAGAGTGGGGCGTGTGAATGCTTGTATGCTTGGAATTATGAGCATTTGCTTTGTTTGTTTGTTTTTTCACTTTTATGAGTTCATTTTTTTTCTTTTTTTTCATAAATAATTGCAATCAGATGCAAAAACAAGGGAAAATTTTTGAAACCTAAGTTTCAAAAGTTTAAGGGCTCATTTGGGCTGTAATCTCATTTGTGCAACACTTCTTGTGAATCCGACCTTTAAACGGGGCAAATATCTGTGCTATTCAAGGTGCTTTCTGCCACGTTGCAGTGTTTTTTACTACTATTTTTGTTTTTTATGTAAAAATATTCTAAAATTGCAGATTTGCATGCTCAGTATTCAGAAAAAATGGTGCTAGATTCGGTTTGTACCTCAGGTGAGTCTTCAGGTAAAGAGGAGCCGTCACAGTCTGTGTCCTCTGAAAGTGCTGCGCTGTGCTCCGACTCTCTTTTCTGTTCAAGCGGACCTTCTTCATAGTCTGTAAAACATGAGGATGTGGGTTACGTTGTAAAGTTTACAACTGTATTATTTGATTTAATTAGTTTTGTTAATTAAATTGCAAAGCTTTGTTCTAAAGAGATTTTTTGTAAATTCTGTGGCCTGTTTTAAGTTTTTACCTATTGGTGGAATTGCATGGAAGCCACCAGATTTCAGCTCATCATGGAGAGCAGACAGCTTTGTTTTAGCTCCACCGTCCTCACTCAGGTCTGAATCAACATGAGGGAGAGTGGGTTGCGTGCAGAGAGAAACAGATCAGATTACAAAACTAATGCAAAATCATTTTTTATTTATTAAAAGAGAGGACTTTTTATAATAGGAAAAATAAACTATCGGATGAAATCTTTCTAAAACAAATAGAGGCAACATGCTTTAGGTCTCTGCTGGTACCTGTGTTCCCATTGCACTTGTCAGAGTTGATGGGCAGATAAGCCAGGTATGTGTTCGGGTTCTGGTCTGGCGGTCTGGACACTATAAGATGTACCAGGCCTTTAGCTTTACGGATGGTGGTGACAGCTTTGGTGTGAGACACACCGGTCATCAGTTCTTCATTCACCTGCAACAAAAAGACACAGACTCATAAAAAAAACCTTGACGCTGTTTGTAGTCTCACAACAAATCACAACATTAATAAATATGGGGCATAAACAAACAAAATATACACATAAAAATTTAATGTGAAAGATGTTAAAAGATCGACTGTGTTTTAAATATGTGATGTTTCATTTGTGTTAGATTGATTGTGTTGGCAAACAAATGCAGTTGAAAAAATAAGAGCTCAAAGGAGCAAATGTCAAACATCACTCACTTTCAGCAGCCTGTCTCCCACTTGCAGTTTGCCTGAGGACTCTGCTATCCCACCTGGCGTGATGGACTTGACAAAGATCCCTCTTTCTCCTCCAATCACAGAGAAACCCAAACCTCCCGAGTGCGGCTTCTCCAGATCCACCTTTATGATCTCCTCCTTCATATCCAACAAACAAACATGTGGTCACCTTAATTTGTGGTTCAAAACCTTTGTGGAAAACTGTTTAGTGACGATTTGAGGACTTAAGCATGATAATAAAAGTAAAGCTAAGTGGTTGAAGGATTTTTTTTATACTAAATTTTTTTTTTTAACGTTTGCTTGTAATTTCTACACAAGAAATAAAAGATTGTGACGAATAGAACAAGTTTTAGTATAAGCACATAAATGGAATACAAATAAAAGGACAATAAAATTACCTCTAATGGACAAAGTGCTGCAAGACACTCTAATTCTCCTGAATCTTCTCCTTTGAGAAACCCTTAAACAGAAAACAGCGATGCAGTTATGTGCAAAATAATAGAAACAAAAATTATTGAGGGTGACATCTTAAAGATCTTGACTCACCATTCATGCTGGATGACACTTTGGGACTAATGTTGTTGTTAAGGAAAGAGACACTTTTGTGCCCTGAAGAAACTGGCTTTCCATCCCTTTGAGCAAGAAAATAAGTTATTGAAATGATGCCTCTTATCGTATCTTAAGCTGAAAATAACCTTTTTCCAACCAGGTCACAAAGTAACATCGACCCAGCAATAAAAAACAGATATAAATTAATTTTTTTTGGGCTACCTGGTGGCTTTGATGGAGAGATCGTCAAGGGAGAGCTCCAGCAGTCTGGTGCTCTCACTCAGAGTCAGCTCCTGGGTGGGAGCACCGTTGATGTAGTGGATTAGATCGAGCGGTCTCAGGCTGCCCTCCTTAGAGGCCAAAGAACCTGGCATGATGTCTTTCACAAACAAGACACCGTACGCACTGTCACCGCCACCATCCAGGACCAAACCTGGTGATAAAACAACAGGTAGAACAATCATGTTGGATTTGAACTACTTATTCTTGATGCAACTTCTTGGAGGGCAGGAACGGAGTGTATTCAGTGCCTGAAATCCAGATGTGCCAGTGATGTTTTATATTGTTGATGAGAGCTGTTTCTTACCCAGTGGTTCTTGGCTGCCCTTAAAGCAAATGTCAGGCAGCAGGTGGGCTTCTATCGGCGGTTTGGGAGCCTCGAGGACCCTCCCCACCACCAAGTCAACCACATGAGGGGCCGCACGCACAAGATTAACGACATCAGTGTGGCCCATATTGCTCACATCTGTGCTGTTCACCTGGAGGCAGAAAATAAAAATTTACATACATAATGAGTGGTACTGATGCACCAACATCAGCTGAAACCTGCTACGTTCTGGGACCAGAGTGAGGGATTTCGTACCATAATCATTCGGTCCCCTGGTCTGAGCCTTCCGTCTCCTTTGGCTGGATCCTGGACGATGTCATGGATGTAGCACCCTTGATCGTTACCTTTGGTGAGGGTGAAACCCAGGCTGCCCTTTTCTGACTTCACCAGGGAGACTTTGAGCTCAACCTCCTGACAACAGAGATAAATTTCCATTAGAGAAATTATCTTTGTCTAAATTAATCTGTGGATCACTGACTTCATATCTTTATATCTTTACTTCCTTGGTCCTTACCGGGACAAATTCATCTATGTCCTTTCCATTGCCTGATAAAGTGAGGTTTAAGGGCAAAGGCAGTGGGGGAGGCAAAGGATCTGGGCTCGGGGCAGTTGGGGAGGACACCATAGGCAGAGGAGGCGACTCCAGATCAGCCGTCACAGGGGATGAAGGACACCTGTTCAAACAAAAACAAAGAATATTCTTTTAGATATCAGAGATTAGAATTTAAGCAGGTGATTGGAGCATTATTTGATCATTAATCTGGTACCTCTTGCTGAGGTCTGCTCTGGTCATTGACAGGTTGGGGGAGTAGAAAGCTGTATTGATGGTGTCGTCCAGCTGACCCGTGCTGTCGTAGCGTCCCAGTCCCAGGTTGTTGCTTGGGGTGTGGTAGACGCTCTGCTCCCACAGCTGCCTGCTGTGCTCCACCGCGCTCGGGCTAAAGGCTTCCTCCACCTCCTCATCCCCGTCAGTGCTGTCGCTGTAGCTGTTGTGTCGGCCGGGGGTTTTGTGCCGCAGCCTCTCCAGGGCTTCCTCAACGGCGCCCTGATTCCTCTTGCTTTGACTACCGGAGGGAGACGTTGTCCTTCCGAAGTTCAGACTGGACTCTGCCTGGGTTGCTAGCTCCTTTCTGGGTGATGGCATGGGAGTCTGGAAAGAAATGAGTTAAAATTAAGTTTCCAACCATTCCTGGCACTTCTACAGCAGTTAGACACAAAAAAGAGTGATATTTACTGACTCACCAAAGCTGAAGTGTCCATTTCAGGAAGAACTCCATGCTCAGGTCTACAGAGGAGCAAAGTCACTTCCTGTCCTGTTCCTCGCAAGGCTGATATCACCTCCTGTGTGAACGAATGAGAGGAAACATAGACACACAATAAAAATCTAAACTGTTTGACAACATTTCAAACAATATTCTTTTACAACTGGACTTCCAGATGAGAGTGCAGCTGTGAAACAAATGACAAATCAGACTTACATGTTGTGAGAGCCCTTTGAGGGGAGTTTGATTGACCTTCATGATGACGTCGCCCACGTTGATGCGGCCGCTCTCTGCAGCTGGTTGGCCAGGAAACAGCTTTTTAACCCGCACCATGCTCGAGCCATGAGGCTCGTCAGGGATGTTTTCCTCTCGACTAAAGCTGAAGCCCAGCCCTGATGTGTTCTTCAGCAGGCAAACCTCAAACATGTTATCTGTGGGGACAAAGACACTGAGCTGGGCACTGATTGTTTGAGAGATGGGTCAGATGTGATAAACTGGCAACCTGAACATCTTGTGTCTGGTCTCTTTGCCAATATATGCTTTGAAGGGCTCAACCCCCCTTAATTTGGCATAGAATAAGATGGATGAATGGCATGACAGATGGAGTATTTTGAGATAAAATACATGTCAGTGGTGGATTTATAATTATAAATAGTACAATCATGTGTAACCATTCAGAATTGCTGCTCTATAGGGGGGCATAATAGCACCAGTTTGAGCCCAAGCTCAATTCTGACAACAGAATAAGAAAAATTTGCTCTCTGAAGAAGTAAGATGCTGGAACTTGTAAACACTCATAAAACAGACTGACAGAGGTCCCACTAATTTCCTTCTCTTACTTCATTAAGAAGTCATTAACAAGTTGTTTCCTGTAGGCTTCAATCATCCTTCCAGGCACAAACCCAATTACAAAACAAATCACTTGGGTGACTGGGAGAATTAAGTTTTCTATAGTATGTAAATGCTTTCCATAGTGAGTAGTCATGGTCTGGTAGTCTGAACAAAACAGTAAGTACCTGCAACCAGGCAGTTTCCATTTATGTCTGTCTAAACACAAATAATATCTGTTTGGGGATCTTCTATTATTTTAATGAATATGTGTTAAGTTTTTTTGATAATTATTACAATATTGTCTTGATTGCAGTAAATAAAACATACGGTCTTCACTGAAAGAGTATTCTTTAAGAGGATTACAGAGGACTGATAGAAAGCTCTGTCACATGGTGCAACAGGCTTTTTCAGGCAAAATAAAAAGTAAATACACCTCAGGACAGGCACACTGACAATATGTAAGAACATATGACTCAATAGCAAAATTTGTCACCTTTAAAAGTCCTTCATGAGAGATTTTCAGCCACTAGATGTCACAGTAGAGCACCAGTATACCAAACCAAAACAAATGGGTGCTACTCTCACCCCCTCCCTGTGCATCCTCCCTCCTCCCTTCAAGTTTTCAAAAAGGTGTTGTGGAAAAGAGAAACAGCAGCCAGCAACACACAAGATAAACATTAAACTAAAAATATCCTTTTGTTAACAGTGTGTAGTGACGAGGTGAGATCACTGAGCTATTATTTATTATGAACACCTCTCCTGCCAATGAAACTTCAAGTAAAATTTAATATTGAAATATCTATTCTTCAATTTTTTTGGTGTGACTAAGTGACTAATGGAACAACAATTTTCAATAAAATCTTCTGAAAAATAATCAGAAAAGGAATAAGCGAGGAACATCAAAAAGGCAGTAGGGAAAACAGAGGGTCGAGCCAGAATATTTTCACGTCTGACTCGGTGAATAAATGGTTTATTTCAACAGAACCAGAGTGGGTGGTTGTTGGAACAGTGGAACCACACACCAAGATGGTTTTGGTGAGTTTTATTTTGTTTTTGTCGAGTTTGAATGAAGTGTGTTTCACAACGACATGCGAGGTAAAATTACACTTTTGGTAAATACAGTCTGGTAGTGCTGAGAAGAGCAATATAACAGCTGTTTCTAGTTAAACAAAAATGATCTTACTCTTTAAATAAAAGGCCTTACTTTGTAGGAATAATTTCCATATAATAGAATAATTTCCCATTTCCATTTTGTCAGAAGCTGTGCATTCTGAGCTATTTCTTTGTTAAGTGAACAACATCCGTGTAATGTCAAGTAAATGGGCTTAAGTTTGATGGTTGTAACTAAATGTTTTAGACACAGCTAGTAAACATTAAAGTGCCCTGTAAGATGACACTGTCATTTGCTCTTTATAAAATCAGGAAGAGGCAGAAGCTTCACAGGGAAAGACTCTTGCCCTTACATTTAGTGTTCTACGGAAAAATGAAGAACAGGGAAACTCGGAATTTCAACAGAAGTGTGAGTCATTCTCTGCACACACTCCTCCATCATATCTTCACAGAGGAACTTAGTTGTTTGCTGCTATTCAAATGTTCAAAATCTCATGTGTAGAACCTTTAAGTTTTGGTCACTTAATCCTAAAAATGTACAATCACACTGCTTGAGAATCTTTTGATTGTGTGGCACGTTGTCGCCTCACCTGGTGTAACAAAGCTGTACTCGGGTTTTTCTTTGACCTCAAGCTGCTGCTCTTTGTTGGCGGTCTGCTCTCGGTCGCCGGCAGCACATGGTGGAGTGCACTGAGGTGTGAGGGGAGCATGGACGCTATCTGCAGGCAGATGACCCTTCTCAAGCAACAAGTGCACCGTCTGAGGGTGATAATTGATTCAATTATAGTTAGTGGCTAGCTGGGGAGCAACTTAACAGCCGGTCTTAGTAAGTAGCATCCCTAACCTGCCCAGTGTCTCTGAGAGCCTCTACCGCCCGCTGATGAGTGGCTCCCTCCAGACTTTTTCCATTAACGGCCACCACACGATCACCTGAGTTTAAGTGAGACACAGCGGTGAGGACACAAATGAAGATAAACACTTGTGCATGTTCTAATAACTCAGTTCATAAATAAGTCTTTCTGTTTTGTGGAATCATTTGTAAGATCACTTTTTACCTTTCTGTATCCTTCCATCGAGCTCAGCAGCACCTTTTGGTATGATGGCTTTGACGTAGATGCCCCCATGTCGAACCGTTGTGTTGACTCCCCCCTAATAAATGAACACACTTCTTAGTCAAATCAGCCTGTGAGAAAATGGTTCATTATGTACTTTCTACGGGGATTGATGGCAGGTGTGGTCATTTTATTTTTTTTCCATTTTCAGTGTAAATGATAAATGCTTTGTTTCGACATTTGTTTTACATGTAACTTCGGTACATTTTGTGTATGAGAACTGTAATTATTAATAAAATTAAACTTGATTAAAAAATATCAAGTTCAAAAGAAAAGTATTTCAAAGTAAAACCGAAGTTTCCCTGAAGTTAAAGGGAAACTTGTATTTTTCAACCTGGACTCCATTTTTCCATGTTTTTGTTTCTAAATGACTAATGGGGCCAAATATTTTCAAAAAACATTGTGAAAATATCAAGAGAGGAGTGAGATGGAGGTCGGGCATCAGAAAAGCAGTGAGGAAAACGGCGCTTAGAGCCAGAATAATTTCACATCTTACTCGACAAATAAAGGTTTTATTTTGACAAAGGCAGAGTGGGTGATTGTTGGAACAGTGGAGAGATGTAGCAGTTTTATTTTGTTTTTGTAGAGTTTAAATTAAGTTTGTTTTACAACGATCTGCGAGGTAAAATTACTGTTTTGCTCAGTGGAGTCTGGTAGCTTTGAGGAGAGCAATGCAACAGATGTTTCCAGTTTAACAAAAATGATCATTTCTATAATGTTTTCAGACACTTAGAATGTCTTCAAAGATTATCGGTGGCAAGAACAAACACTTGAAAATGTGTAGCTGCCCCAAAGCCGTTGATTGTGGCCCATTTCAAGACTGAAGCACAAAGGTTTTGTCATTTGTGGACCATGGATCAGAGTTTGTTGATGTCTGTGTCAAAAGCACATATTAAATGGCTCAGATTCTTGTATAGTAGGTGTTACAAGTTTTCAATTGTCATTAGCTGTTAAGACGCCTGGTGAAAACCAGTTCAGCAGAAAGAAATTAAGTGCATTAATGTTTTCAGTAGTTGCTTTTCTTTTCCTGTCTCAAGCTGATTCCTCCCCTTTCTGTTGACTGGAAAACTCTCATCATATACATGTAACACATGGATGACTTAATGCTGACTTTTATGTTCAAATATATCTACTTCAAATTTGTTTGATTATTACGACAAAGCATTTATCATAATACAATTATCAATTTGTTGAAAATGGGGGAAAAAAAAATTCTTTTGTGATGTTATTGACAAAATGAGTGGTGAGGTGAAATCTGAATATCAGAGATGATGTGAATTTTGATGGTCTTGATAATGGGTTTAATGTTAAGGTGAATTTCTCGGTTATTTTGGTTATTTTATGACTAATTAAACTCTACACTTAATCAGTTATTCTTAACAAAAGTAATTGACAGCAACTCTGATCTGAGCACAGTCAAATGATTTGTTATTTAGCGTTATTGTGGTGTAAATGAATCAACACCAATCAATGAAGTTGTTTGAAATCTTCCAGAGAGAAATTACATTTGCAGCACTTAAGTGAGTCACTTTAGATTCAGCAGCAAACATGTAGGAAATCATAAGAAAGCTCACTAACCAGTTCTGTTTAAACTTTATATAGTTTGTACCTTGAAGGTACTAAAGACACTGAGTGACTTGATTAGGAAAAAAAAAGGATTGCATGCAAAAAGAATCAGGCTGACAATAATCCAACAAGAGCTCCCAGGTCAGACAACATTCAGCGTTAAGAAAGCAAACCAACCAAAGCAACATATAAACCCAAACGGACAACAGTGACAAGATGGGGGGGGGATGGGGGTAAAAACAAAGAGAGGGTGAAAACCTTGCCGAACAGTACCGTGACACTTATGCCCAGGCTGCTGTCTTTTTTGGACAGCTCAACGTCAAATAGTTCTCCTGGACGGAGACTATTGACCCCTGGGGCATTACCATTTAAATTTTCCATGATGTACTCCTGCAAACAGAGAACAGGGTATTAAATTGAATTATCACAAGCTGGAACATGCAGAGAGGGGAAAGAAAAGGGATGAAGGGAGAGTGAGGGAGCTGAAGTAGGTGGTGCAAAGAAGAAAAGAAGCGGATATTACATTCAGGGAAGGACATGCGGTGTACAGCAACAAACTGCCTCACATTGCGATGCAATGAAAGGCAAAGGTTAAATACAACAGACTGTTAGTTGAGCCAAGCATCTGACAGGTAACGTGTAATGCTTGTTTATGGAAGAACCATTGTTTTCCTATAGTTTATATGATGTTTGTATTTTGTTTCATAGATTTCCTGAGCAGATAACATGTTGGATGATGAATAATGAAAGAATCCATTTAGACCAATGAATGCATGAACACAAAGGCTGCACCTTTTTGACCTTGAGTTTCTCTTGACTACTGGAATACGTCTCCTCATCCATGTCTGAATCCCCCCAGTCGGAATGCTCGGACACTTTGGGAGCTTCTGACACTTTAGCTTTCCTAGTTTTGGGTGGCAGAGCTGGTGGCATAGGATCCAATCCCACACTAGTTTCTGGTCTATGATGTTGGACGATGGGCGCAGCTTTGGCAGCAGCTTTAGCTCTATCTAGGTACTGCTGAACTCCATTGGCTGGGGGTTGGCTGATTTTAGCAGTGCCACTTGTCCTGGAGTCCTGAGGGCTGAGGCTGGAGCGCTGCTGGTGGACTGGGGAAGATTGTGTGCCGGCGCTGTGAAGAGGAGGGCTCGGGCTTCCTGTTCCCAGCCGCTCCTCTGACGAGGTATCCAAGTCTAGTTCTCGTCTTTGGCCAGAGTCAAGTGCCTTCGATGCAGACTTGGCTTGGAAAGGAAGATAACCTGAAGAAGATTCTGTTAAAACAAAGAAAAAGATCAGTAATTTTAGTCTAAAAAGTCTAAAAGGAAGAGGAAACGCTGGTAAGGAACTCCATAAAAGACTACCGTATTTTCCGCACTATAAGGCGCACCTAAAAGCCTTTAATTTTCTCAAAAACCGACAGTGCGCCTTATAAT
>JAQMCX010000027.1:8046482-8067004 GCA_029814765.1 Acanthurus leucopareius | reverse complement strand
ACAGTTTTGAAATAGGCCATTCATTGAAGGTGCGCCTTATAATCCGATGCGCCTTATAGTGCGGAAAATACGGTACAATGAGCAAAAAGCATGAATTTCACACATAGCAACTATAATATTGTCCCAGAATTTACCTTTGTAGAGCCTCTCTTTGGGCTGTGACACCACCAGAGTAACATCATCAGGAGCATTGTGGAGGATGTCTATTGTGTTGGCATGAGAGAGCCCTTGAAGGTTCACGTCATTCACAGAGATCAGCCGATCACCTGTAATAACATTACAGCTGTTATACACTAGAAAGACAACCATAAACCTTCTAACCAATATCACAGCAGACAAAAAACATCATAATCCACCCGTAAGAAGCAAAGAGTGCAGCAAAAACTGGCTTACCTGGTTTGAGGCAGCCATTGACATCAGCAGGACCCCCGGGAGTGATGGAGCTAATGATGGTTCCAAGGTCCATACGACCAGAGTTCTCCCCTCCTACAACCTGGAACCCTGGAGAACAAATACAAGCACAAACTGATGTTAATGCACATATGTTCACACACATTTAAACACAACACATCAGGGGGAAAACAAACGCTAAAAATGTAATTTATAATATTTGTCAGCTCTGACAGCTGAGAAGTGACAGCAGACACAGTGTGAAATTGAGTTGTTATTTTCAGAAAATGCACAGTTTGACTCTTACCCAGGCCATATTTCACATCTTTCTTCAGGTTTACTGTTGTGATTTCTCTCTCTGGGGATGGTAAAGCACTGAGCTTTTTCTTCAGTGAGTCTGTGCAGCATAAAGACACATGGCAATATACTGTAATTACATGACATTCCCGCTGTCATTTATGACTGATGCATAGCATAGGGTAATAAAGCTAAATGAATTTCACAGGGGATAAACAGTCAGCTACTCTGAAAGCATTAGTATGTCTACACTAAAACTATTAATCAGCCCAGGCAGGCATACAGTGTTGCTAGGGAGCCCCTTCTTTAGCGCTGTTAACTAATGGGCCTGAAACGACGGGTTAAGCTAGGATGAAAGGGAAGGTCATGAGTTCAGTTCCAAGCTTGAAGCTATTAAACGGTGGGACCAGGGCCAGTTCCACAGGCAGGCAGCACTGGGCGGATGCAGACTCAATTCTGCATTATGAAATTTTGATTTAGAACACATACTTTTTTGGGGGGGAGTTTTATATCCGTACTTGGCTGTGCTACGGTCAGCATATGATTCAATCGATTAAAGAGGAGGATTATGAATATTACCAAGCAAGCGATATGGATATTTCCTGCATTTTGACATTTTGCTGCATACAGAAAAGTGTGGAAATTTGATGTCTGAGTATGTGAGGAAATGAAAGATAGGAATGTGGATGGATACCATTAACTGAGGCCGGGGTTGATGGCGGTCCAGAGGAACTGTGCATACTGACACCTGAAAACACAACACAAGAGGTCAGCTTTGTACATTATACAGAATTACAAATGAAAATTAAAAACTATTGTCTGCCTGTCTGATAATTTGTAGGAAAAGTTGTTGAAAAATGCTTAAAAAACATGTATTGGAATAAGTTAATAATAAATGGCCTCATTATGCAGAGCCCCTTTGTATAATGAGACTATTTTTATGCTAAAAAGGCAACTGAAGTAAGCAAACAAAAAATTATAAACTTAGACACAACCACAAGTCCCTCCACGATCACGAAAGCATTAAAAAAAAATTACTCAAGTCTTAGATTAATCTTTGTCTTAATCCTAGAATGGCCTAAATCCTGGGTTACAGAGTTACATTTTTGCAGGTTTCTAATATAAACAGTAAGAAATCAAGACACAGTTGACTCAAACAACATTTATAATAGTTAAAACTTTACTTCTTGCATTTTTATAACAGCAATAAGGTAAAGTCAGTGTTCCTGCTGTGGGAACTTGGCCACTGCACATCATGTAAAAGTGTATCACTTATGCAAAGTATTGAACAGAAAGTGTGCCACATGTTTTCCCTACACACTGTTGAGTTGCCACAATGCAATTCTCTTTAGAAAAGTAGGTTATGTATTCAGAGTATGATATGTTCTGAACGTGAGCAGTAAGATCTAAATAAAGTAAACAAGAAGGCTGTTCATTTAAAAAAAATGTAAGTTTTATATATATAGATATGAACCTGTTTACAAAATCTTCATACATGTAGTGAAATTTGCTGAGGCCTTTATCAGTAAAGAGGCATCCTCTGAATCTTAATGAAATAACTACCAGCTTAACTGCTGGGGAAATATACCATCTGTTCTATTTGACCATTCTAGAGTCTCTACCACAACTATGACTGCATAGATTTGCATGACTGAGCACAGATGCACAGTTTACAATGGCGCTATGCATCATCCTTGACGAGTCGGCATCCTCACCTACTACATATGCCTGGCCAGTGTCCTCTATGGATGAAGAGTCAGACTCTTTCTTGGAGCGACTGAGACTCCAGGCAGGGCTGCTGTGAGTCGCTGTGCCAAATGATCTGAGGAGGGGAAAAAAGCATAAGATTTAGCCAGAGGCAACTTTCCTCAGCTAATTTGTCTGAGCAGCTCCAGGAGGTTGAATTTAATCAAAAAAAAAAAAAGTGTGCTTAGCTAAACTTAACATTTATTTTCATTCGTATTAATGGGTACAATTTATGTGTATTAGGGTTTTTTTTTCATGCATACAAAAATGTACTTGATTTAAATTCACACATGGCATCTGTAAACTGACATAAGAGGGAGCAGCTGGCACAAAGACGGATATGTAACAAATTAAAATTGGAATACACGCACAAACACACACAATGGTGGGAATAATCTCACAAAAACACAAACACAGACTTAAGGGCGCATGTGCACCCACACACACCCAGAACATGGATCCCCAGGGGGGTTAATTAAAGGCTGGAGGTAGAGCTCTCCTTGTCTCTGTGGTGTTGAGCTGAGCTTTGGTCCCAGTAACAAGTCTTAACTTAGTAACCTGGTCTGTCCTGAAGGAAGCTGGGAGACTCTGACACGGAAGACTTCACAGAGGCCCGAATAATAAACACAACATCCCATTTCCTCAATGAGCTTGATATGAGACTTTAAAGGGCTAATTAAAGGAGTAAAAATGCAACAAACATTCTAGTTCCTGTGTAGTTTCACGGATGGTAAAATACTTAAATACTTTTCTCCATGATTTTTCTCAGAACAACTCTCTTTCATAAACTAGTGTACTTCAAAACAAATCCGTCTTTTCTTAACGTTTCACTTCCTTCAACTCACTTGTCCTGTTGCTGTGAGAGGGAGTCTGTGTCTGAGTTGGCTGGCTGGTGTTGTTGGAAGTCGGAGGCGATTTGGTTGGGTGGTGCCTGACTCATTCTGGTGTGCGAATGGCCACTGTAGGACTCCACCACTCGGTGCTCTGGAGACTCTGGCATCTGTCCAAGGTTGTGGTGAGAACGGCTCATTATCCGCGGATTGGAAGGCACCGTGGCAGCCACTGGATTGAAACCTGGAAAGTGAAGCTCATCCTGGACCAATATCGGGCCAGATGGTGTCTTGTTGAGGGCCACCTCTGAGTAGGAGATCCTCTTCAGGTGATCTGGGTTAGAGCGTGTCGACAAGCTGGGGGCCAGGCTGCCGGAGCTCACTGTCCTTCCCACTGCATCAGAGTACTGCAGACTGCTCAAGGGGCAGTTTTCTGATGGCAAGAAAAGGCATGCAAAACAAAAATGACTGGAAAGTTGAAATGATGATGTATTTGTTTGTTAATATAACATTTACAAGAAAAAATCAAAAAATAACAAAAAAGGGAAATCCAAAGAGCTACAGTGTTGATCTGATATCACTCAGCAGTCTGAGGTTATTATTGTTTAGACAGAAAAAGCAGGTACAGTCCTCTGCACCATTTTTTCCTGGAGATTTCTATCTTAATCATCATAGCTAATGAGCTGGTCAGTCTTTTTGGCTGACATCAACTTAGTTGTGACTTCATGTCAACAATCTGGTGGGAGTGTGGGGCCTGATAGAGACAAAATGTTCTGTTGTTCAGCCAAGAGAAACAAATCAAACCAAGCAAAGAGCCGTAAAAAAGGACACATCCGTTCAAATTTTACCTCTTACGACTGATTGAAGTGTTATATAATTGGAGTATTTATGCAGAAATTAAACATTTTTCAGTGACAAGTTAGACAATGGACATGGTAACTGACAAAGAGTTTAAAACAGTAATATTTTGTTGCATTGAAAGCATTGAAGCTGTTAAGCTAGAATAAATACTTGTTTGCGAATTCAGCTTTTCTTATAGGGTGGTAAGTAAAAAAAATTTTTTTTGGTAAGAGAGAAATATGTTGTTGAATCTGAAATTTGAGAGAAGAAAATGAGTGGGTATCAGCTTTTATCTAGGGAGGATATGTGGGATGGCTGACACATGCAGTTTTGACTGGCAACAGTGTAGTTAGTGTTGACATCATCAGGAGTTTCACTGTGATGGAAAAATACAAGTAACATTCTCATCTCTCTGAGCCTGCGGCCATTTTATGTGACACCCCCCCTCGACACAAACACACACACTCTCACACACTTACACATGTGTGTGGCTGCTCAGTTCTCTCTTACCCAAGTCTTGAAGCTCCTGGTTGTTTTGGCGAGCCTTCATCTGCAGGTGGAACTTGTGCTGGTCGGAGCAGAGCTGGAGCAGATACTGACAGGTCTTGTTGCTGTCTGTCTGAAACAGGTGCTTAATCCCATCTGATGTGTTCTGGAGGCAAATCTTCTTTTTCTTCAGGATGACAAGTTTAACATCTGCGTGAAATTGATGGCCAACTGTGCTATTCTACAGTGATTATACTGCATTTGCTGCATCTATTTCTGATTTAAAAAAGACACAAATACATACGGTAAAGGAAATCTTTTTAGTTTCCCTCCAGGGGAACCTGAGCACTGGGGTGCGATTTCCGTTGAGGACCTCAAAGATGAGCACCCCCTTGCAGTAGACGCCCAGCATGATGCCCGTCTGGGACCTCTTCTCAGGAAGCACCCGGTGGAAATGGACACCATACTCTGTGAGCCTCTGGCACACCTTTATAACAATCAAAACAGAGGGTGTCATATTCTAAAAAATCCCATTGAAGACACTGAGTTCGGTTCAGTGGCTTGCAGAAAATAAAGCTGCTTTCGTTGACTGTGGAGTGTACACAGAGTGAAATATTAAAAAGACAGTAGAAAACACAGTGGCAGGGCTCAATTACTTCTGTTTATAGTTGACACTGCAATCTTTGGTTTGCTGTCTAACACAGACTCAAATCTATTACTTCTTTTGCCAACTTAAACTCTTTGGCACTTGCTTTCCTGGAACACTTGGCATTTTGTGCAAACAAAATGTTGCCTTTGTCACTAAATAAACACTTTAGCTGCAAATTACTACCAGCCAAACGCCAAGTGTAGCAACAGCTGAAAATATTTTGGTCTATCGGTTTGAAACCATGATTCTTGTTGGTCTTGCTGACCTTGAGAAACTCAAACTCTGCCTCAGAGTCAGACGCTCCATAGTAGTTGCTGTGAAGTTTTGGCAGCTCCTCCTTGATGGTCGTCTGGTTCAACTTATCCAGCACTGACACTGGCAGGTAGTGCTCCAGCCTGAAATAGGTCTTCCCGTGGAGCTGAGGCACAGAGATCAAAGTGTTATTTTTAATATCAACTTGTCTTCTTATCAAGTTTCATTTAACAAAACCAACATTTAACTTTAGTTTTAAAACGCTTAGCATGAGAAGTCTCTACCTTACATTCTATTTCCAATGTGTATCAGAGTGTCCCCACCCCGCCTTCACCTCGGTTGAAGGGTGGGGGAAACACTATTAATCAGCAGAAAGGAAGCAATACTTCCTTTCACATATGTGCTGCGTTTCCCTGAAATTGTCTGGACATTACTTAGAGGAGCTGCATGTGTGAAAGCAAATGTCCAAACCAGTTGGTCAGGACTTAATCCTGCCAGCTCCCTGGTACAGATTTATGTAATGTCGGATTAAGCCCATGTGTGAGCAGAGCAGGAGAACCTGGAAAATTTACAGTGAGCAAGGTGGCGTGTTATGATGTTACACAGAGTACAGCTGCTTTTCACTCCTTTCTGCTTGCCTTCATATTGCTTTCTGCTTTTAGATATTGCAGGTACATGCAAATACAATTAGTATTTATATGTATGCAAAGCAGCCATCATTGCAGGGGAATTTATAGTGTGCTTGTAAAATAAAACACTGCTACTGTGCCACTTCTGGCCTAAACCAAACAGTAGGTATTTCCAGTAGGTAAGAAAGTCTCTGACATAAACCATCTGTTGTATACGACATATGTGAAAGTGCAAATCCAAAAAATGCCCTATTTGATGCACAATGTGTAGTATTTTTGATCATAAAATAATAAAACCACAATCATAATCAAACAAAATAAAAAGAACTATTGCATGGAAAAAATAAGAAGGGGAAGAATTAATATTATAAAGTCAGTATTCCACCATTTAAACCAGTATTCAAGTGACGTGTTGTTAGTTGTTGTTGGATGTCATGTGCTACAGAGTTTCTGTACCTCAGGTTGGTAGTCACTGAACTCAGCCTGCAGAGCCAGTGAAGCCAGCAACAAAGCATTTTCTGTGTCACAGCGCATCCTCTCCTCCAAGATATCCTTCCTCATCTGTAGGTAGTACTGATGTTTGGTCATAGCATGCCTGTCATACACAGGAAAACACATATATTTTTGGTTATTTTAAAAGTTATGTGCAAACAGAGGTTCACATCTGTAAAATGATATCTTACTGTATGAGGTTGACGTCATCAAGGAAGAATTTGATGCGTAAGAAAAGATTAAAAGGCACATCAGATTTCTTCTTCCTAGGATCCTCTTTCCATCCCTCTGGGGCCACTTTGGACAGTTTGGCATCAGGATCAACGAAGAAAAACTCATTATCTGTGTGTAATATTTTGCAGGGGTTGGGTGAGATGTGACAGAAGAAGAAGGAAGGTTATTAGTAATGTCTGTCTGCCTGAAGCAATGTGGGTTTTTCATCTTTAATGAGACATCAGGAGTAGATAATGAATTTACATGGAAATCCCATTAAGCTCTGCGCTGAAACTAATCACATCTAATATGCTTGACTTGTGATCTCAGTTTTATGCTTTGCATTTAAGAAGGGCAGTTTTCCCATACAAGTAGCCAACACTCACATGCACACATGCAACTTGCATGCCACAAACCACAGACATGCAAAGGAGCAGCTTATAATACCTCTGAGGTATGCGAGGCCAAAGAGATGGTGCTCCACGAGCCCGATGTGGGCAACCACCATATCAAGAACGTCTTTACACACCGCCTTGATGTCACAGCTCAGCTCCAGCTTCTGGCCGTTCAGCAGCACCACACCAACCTTCCTCTGCACTTCCTCCACCTTACCACGTTTCTTGTGGGCAGAGAGAGAAAAAAGGGTGGTGTTACACATGGGACAATGAGCAGTTTCAATGATGACATCATGGGTACACTGGCTCATACATTAACATTCTCACCATTATTGAGGAGGGAACAGATAAGGCAACACAGGGCTCACTGGCCATCTTCACAAACTCAGGGCCATGGAAGTTCTGCCATTGGAGTAAAGATAAAAAAATATGTTGTCAGACAGAGAACTTTTATTTACCAAAATGCTAATGCTTTTAATCTGGGCCACTTTTCTAATTTTATTTGTGATATTATGACAACTGATTTAATATAAATTGCAATTACTTTTTTAACTGATGAGCAATGATACAAAAACATCTGTGATACACAAAAAACATTTAGAAACACTTTCAAAGGTTCACAGTGCAGTTTCACACCTGCTTTAATAGCTACTTATGTCACGAGATTTCAATGACAGCAGCTCATGTGATGCTTCCTTGTTTGTTTTCTGCTCTAATTAAGCTTCACCAGAAGTGGAGGAGCAAGATTCCTTTGCTTCAGCTGTTAGAAACCCCACGTCCTAAATTAAATCTTTTTAAGATCTACCATTAACACACTATGGCAAATATTTCTCGCCTCCACAAGTAAAATGAACCTAAAAGTAATATAACTGATTTACAGTATTTCATATTTACTGCCAACCTCAGCAGATTTTCATTAAGTTTTCCACTTGTGAAACACAGTTTCAAACTTTGTGAGAGTAGGTGGGATAAATCAGGCTGTACTCAAAAAATCTACACATCCCACAAACCTGCATAGATGTTATTACCATAAGGGGGCTGAAATGAGTTACATTTTCCAGTCAGCAATTTTTATTTACTGTATAGGAGTGAGCACAGCATCAACAAACTGTGAGCTTGTGCAAGTTAAAATTATACATCCATCATCAAATATTGCAATACACTCAGCAAGACCTAAGGGAAGGGACTTTCCATTGCAGTGAGCCTGTTAAAATGATGTCTTTTTTTGTTTTGTGCCATGCGTGCATGTTAATACGTGGTCTACAGCTCTACTCTGAACTGATAAAGAAAGTGATGTTGGCAAAGAAGATGAATTTTTGTGACAGAAAATAAGATAAAAACAATAACTTAAATAATGCTAAAAGTAAACACAGAAAATAATTTAAAGCTTATTCAGTCCATAAAAACCATGCAGAGCACAAACCTTTGGTTTGCGAAGTGGTACAGTGGAGGTGAACAGTGGATCTCGGAGGTCGAGCATTGAAGTGCGAGACGGGGCCAGGGGCTCATCTGTGGGGTAGAGGTTGGCCCTGGACAGCCTGCTGGCCAGGTGAGCCTGGAGCCGCTGCACCTCCTCCTCTTGCTTTTGAAGGAGCAGCTCTGCTCCAACCAGACCTTCATCAGCTGCCCCCTCATACTGCCTGCAGGGACAGAGACGATGAGGGTTAGTGTCAGAACAGTCTGATACTGTTGAAATGTTGAATGCAAACAGACAGACACTCTTGTTTTGCTTTCTTAATAAATAAATACTTTAAAGTGCAAAAAATAGGAAGACTATGTCAGACACAATGTGTTTACAACAAAGACACCAAACACTAGCTGGTATGTTTTCTTTCAGTGTCAGGGGAAAACAAGTGCTCTGTGCAGCGGTGCAGATTGCTAGCCGACAGAACGACAGCAGGCAGTGTTCTGTAATGCCAGAGATTAGAAAGACAGAGATTGCTGAATGTGAATGTCACAAAGGATGACCTCACTAGTGAAGCATGGGCATGACCCTCCTGCACCACACCAGCTGTGTGTGGCCCAGAGGACTCAATAGGATGGCTTCATCAGTGTCTTCCTTGTTCTATGGAGGGTTTGTAGTGAAGACACCAATTCCTCAGGGAAAAGGGGCATAGAAAGGCATCTGATTCAAGACGTACACATTCGACTGCAGTGGCTGGAGGTGAAATTCATGTCACATAAGATTTTCCACAAATCCTGAGTTCTAAGTGTGGTAAGTTGTGGTAAATGTGGCAACTAGAGTGGCAGAATGAAGATGGAGATGGAGAGGATGAGAGTAGCTGTTGGTTGGCTGCTCGAGCAGAGAACACAAACACTGGCACATTGCTTGTTAGAAGTCCACTTGAATATTTGTGTGTTGTTTGAGTGTTACCTTAGCCTGTGTGTGTTGTGACTCGTCAGCGACAGTGCATCATGTTCAGAGGAAAGTGCCAGCTGGGAGCCATACCTCCTCACCTCACCTGGTTTCTTAGCTGAAAGTGACATGTAAATATTAGCTGTACACACATGCACACACACACACAAAGAATCAAATTTGGTTTTTCAAATGGACACAGTTAAATCAAACACACCCCTCCAGATGCAGACTCCCACACTGTGATACAGAGGTACCTGCATGAACATGTATTGGAGGAGGTGGAGTAGCTACAAAACACTCCAATCAAGTTAATCCAGCACCACAAATGGGATTTCTGTTGTCCTGAGTTCAAATAGCGTACAAAAGACCACTTTTGCAATACAGCAAAAAGTATGTGTCAGACGGTACCAGAGTGTACTGAGTCAAGTTTTTCCACATTTAGTACATTAAGAGCTTTTCGTGTCTTAAAAAGTCTGAGTTATTGTACGTTTCAGGTATTTGAACAGCCCCTCTTTTTGGAAAATGTTGAACATATTTTAGCCATTTCCAAATAGAACTGGCACTGTTTCCATGAGTATGTCCAAACTCTTCACAGCTGTCTGAGCTCAAAGTCAAACCATTGTACAACCTGTGGATACTGTGTTAAATGGAGTGTGGGTGTAATGTCAACTTTCACAAATGTGCTTTTAAACCTTTGCTAGCTCTGTCTCCCACTGACAAATGGACAAGTTACATTAAATTTATCTCAATTAGTCATTCCACCAAAGTCATTATAAAAACAAAGGCACTTGAAACCACACTGCATGTAAAAACGGACTGAGAGTGCAGTACAATTCTGGATTAACACCAGTCTGAGAGTGATAAAAGAAGTCAGCAAATGTAACTAAATGTAACTAAATGTAACATGATTTTAACTTTATTAAATTAAACTGTCTGTGAATATTTTTGCCTTAAAATTGTGCAATTAAATCTGAGCTGCTGAGGTTTTGCTCAGTACTGCTGTCATAGTTATGTTTACCACCGTAAGCCAGACACTTTCCCACACTATTATGAAATTATGTCTTTGTTTGTTGCACAATTTTCATTTTGCCCTGACAGTGTTATCAAGGTATCTTAACTTGTGCAATCCTACACAGCAAAATACTTGATCCAATTTCATTATCAGCACCAGGTACGTGACTGACAGCAGAAGTGGCAGTTACCCGGAAACAACAAGTGAATCCTTCCACTGAGTCTCTAAATCCAGTGCAACTCATTGTTTTTTAGCCTAATAAGTGTAGACTATGAGGTTAGGCAATAAGACAGCTCAGAATCTCATTTTGAGCAGGACAAACCAGTCAGTGATCAGTAGAGAAAAAGAAAAATTAATATTCTTTGCATTGCTTTTCAATCTCAGGTTGGTGGCCCAGACTGTTGCTTTTTTTTGGTTAAATAATTAACTCATCATTTTGGGATTTAGTCAGTCCCTGGTTAAACAGCTAAAGAAAAAACCAACAGGATGACAGACCTGTGATATAAAACAACAATTGTGTGTGAACAAAAGGTGGAACCGCATAGAAAAAAAAGCTTTATTTAAAAAAAATTACCAATGTGGTGTGGACAGGGCACTTGTCAATTTTAATATTTGTTATTACTGAACTAAAAGTGGATTAATTATTTTTAAAAGAAAGTTTACCACTCTGCTTTCTAAGCTTTCATCCTGCTGCACGCACCCAACCAAGACAAGTTGTATGTTTTTTTGCAGCAGCACTACCTGTTTCTCAAGGTTTGCACATACACACCAATTAGATGGTGTAGTATACAATATGCTCCACCATGAAGAGGATAACTATGATGATAAAGTATTGCTCAGAGGCATCTTTTACCTTGCCTGTAGTCTGGGTCAGAGGAGGTCACTGAGGGGCTTTCACTGGATGAACTGTAATCACTGTGGTACCTCTGGTGGGTGTGGACAGGGTCTGAAGGAAGAGAGATACCATCAGCCTATCTTATAAAAAAATACTGTATGATTCATGCAGTAAAATAAGAGGATGTATGCAAAATGATGAAATGGATCAAACATGAAATTCATGCACATGAGTCAACTTAAAAATTGTTTTATGGACTTGTTGCTGTTTGTGAAGGATGTCAAGGTTAAGCTGTTTTTGTTTTTAAATGTTACACAACACAGAACCTTACAAAAGGTTGCATCGCTCCAGCAGCAAGTGAACTGATAAGCTACTGTTTCCTTTTACAGGATCATGACTGATAGTAACCTACACACACAAAGCAGGTTTTTGTCATGCTGTTGATAATTGCTATCAATTAAAGACATATGTAACTAGAATAAAAAGCAGCTTCTATTAAAGTGTATGCAGGCATGTCTCCTGTGTGGTTGGGGAGCTTTTTGTCGAGGGCGGAATCTTTTGCTTAAGTGGGTGAACCACAGAAAGTACAGACCAGCTCACCACAATTATTTCCTGAGCAAAGCTTCATAAACTCAGTAATGAATCGAAAATCTGTGGCAACACAAGTTAACAGTGTAAACATTACTCAGAACAGTCTGAACCCCAACCTAATTAATTACGTGTTTCGCTTTGGTACACAGAACTTGAAAGTCCTGCTCTCCAGTATCAGCTACATAGCTAGAATGAGTGGCATTCCCATGTCATTACTCATGCATTTTAGTTTACAGGTTACACAGAGTTTCTCAGTACCACAGGCTTCTCTTTGTAATGATGTCTGCTACATGTATCTTCATGAGTAAAAAGAAACGTGGCTCAGCAACAGCAATAATCTTACTAAGCAGGAGGAGGACTGGTCAACTTGACACCCAAAATAGTGTTCCCTCTTGTGCTGGTTAGTGAGTCATAGCTGGTTAGTGAGTCATTTGCATTAAAGAGGTGCATAGAGGAGCAAAACAGGAGTTTCTTCTACATAGTTTGCAGTGATTGCAAAAACAAAAACTGATACATTTGACACATACATGCAACGACACACACTCACGTGCACAGTCACCTGCCCTACACTGTCCTCTGTACTGCTATATGTGCAGTTATGATGAGGGAAGATAATGGAGGGAAAAGCAGTTTCTGTCACAATTACCAGTCACCATCAACAGGATTCTTTAAAAAAGGTTATGTAAACTAAGTAGAGCAGTTCATGATCTAGTTATAGCGTAAGTGAAACACGATCAAATTCCTGTATCAAAGTACTTCTTTGTTTATATTTTCATTTTGTAAAAATACTTAAACAGACTGCAACACTTACAAATGCAATGACACGTGCATTTCCATCTATTACTCACTTTCCATTTTTCACTCTAAATGACTTGCAGTATGACAGGAATAAACTGAGGGTGATTTCATTCCAGATTATCCCAAGAAATCTTGCATCAAAAGAACATCAACCTCAACATCAAACAAAAAGAATCCACATTTTTTAGTCAGGTGACAGACACAGAAAGGACAAGCTACATATCAATGTGTTGTAAGCTATGTTAAGGTAACTTTTGATGCTGTAGTTTGTAGTTATAAAAAAAATACCCTCTTAAAAATACCACTACCATGCCCAGTACCCAGGGCTATCCTATATCACACAAGGGTATTACAGTATATTGTATATTGAGCACAACAGAACTACATGAGTAACTCTAAAAAGAAAAAACTTAAAGAAATATTTTGAGTGTGGCTTGGCAAGAAACTTTATTCTGTCTACAAAATTCGAGTTTCTGGTCAAGCCACAGGTGTCTAATGTGGTTGGTGGACAGTCAGAATTAACCTCGGAGTGAATCAGTATTTAAAGGAATCCTGAATTAACCTGGGACCAGCATTTCATCACGACCTCAAAACACCCACTGCTGTCGACAGATCGATGACAATGAAAGTGATTCACCTCGCCAGCGACACAGCAGGATTGGCTAGAGGATGACTCAGAAAAACATGTACTTGCATAAATTCTGGGAGCTCCCGGCCACTAAATGTTATTGTTTATTTTCCAGGATAATTGCAGAACAGACCATAACAAAAGATCTATTGCAAAGTCAGTTAAATCCCCTCTTCTTCCACCTTAACATTTGGTGAGTAGCAAGCATGCACATGTACACATAAAAGACAATGAAAGAAATTGAATGAAAGAGGATCTGGCTGTAGGTTTTAGTAATTAGCTATATTATCAGAGGCCTCACAAGCAAAAAAAACCTCTTTTCTCATGGTCCTGTTTGATTTTACCCCTGGATTCCCTGCAGTACTGACACTTCTGCACAAGCTTTCTGTGAGTACACAAACTGCTTCTAAAGTCTTTGGCCTTTCGGGGTGTTCATGCTGAGATGAGACAAACTCAGGCTCTGGGGTTATTTAAAGTCTGGTGGTCCCAGGGAGAAAGAAGAAACTCCTTTTAGAGCATAAGCTAAAATGGATAATGGCTTGCAGAAACCCTCAAGTTTCCCCCCAAGTTAACATGACTCAGAGGAAAAACATACAGTGCAGATTTTGTTAAATAACACATGTAGAGAAAAGTCTACTAATGGAAATGTCTTTTTTAGAAAATTTATACACTGTTTGTGAACTTTTATAGTGCTTGTTTTATACATTATGCCAAGAGAAAAATGAATCAGGCTGTTCATTAAAATGGATCATAAGTTAATCTTAAGATCGAAAAACTTAGAGAACACGATAATCTTACCTGCTACCAATTTTTGGGTTAAAAATCAAACAACCACATAATTATGAATATTTGGGGGTTGCACCTTCAGGGGCACCTCCTCTTCCTATTAGGCAGCAGTGTTCTGTATTTCAGTCCAAACTGGACCCGTCCGGGCCTAAAGCCACATGATCTGCAGCCAAGTGCCGGAAAAGTCCAATAATGTTAGGAATTCCCTCATCCGCTACGCATGACTCCAATTACAGCCTCAGTCTGCAGGAAAGTTTCTACTGATTGAAGCACCTTGGCACATAAGAGGGGGAGGGAGGAGGGGGCATTCTAGAGGCACTGGGTGAGACACACTGTAAGGGACCAGGTATAAACATGCCCATGCACACACAGGCATGCACAACTACGCAATGTTCAGTTAAGTCCATAAAATACATAATTCAGTTAAAAACAATTTGCGAATGCACACACACACACACAGAAGGGCAGAAAAGCAGTGTGAAACTGGGTGAAACCTGAGAGCACTGACCACTGCTGCGCCATCACTTTCCTGCAGAAAAGAACAGAAAATAGTAAGAGAAAAGGAAAGAAAAGTAGGTCTCTGCCAAGTTACACATCCACGAGGCCCTGCAAATGGTCTGTGCTCAATTAGGACCCATTCATACGATAGCAAAATAGCTCTGGGATGGAGTACAAGAATATTTTGGCTCAGCCTCTGTAAACCTCAGTTAGCTTTTGATGGGAGTAAACAGTCTTTTGTGTCTAACATCAACCCTAATTTAATATTTATCAGAAGCTTTTGACAAGCACAAGCATACACACACAGACATTGAGCGTAATAGGTGACATATGAGGCAGGGTCTATCCACCGTTCTAACACTTTGCTAGACAGAGCAGCTCAGCTCCTCACTTCACACCATCACATCAAATAAAAAAACGCTAAGTGCCTCCGATTACAATCAGCAAAAGGCAAAGGGGGAGGGAAGGAAAGAAAAGGCAGAACTTGCTGGGGATAAAAAGCCACAGTTGAGGAGAAGAATGCTGTTGGTTGGTGGCTCGGTCAGCATTAAAAATAGCTGCCAGAAAAGCAGGGAGGCTGAAGAGTTGGAAGGAGCTGGAGAGTGAGGAGTATGAGAAACTATCAGGAGGAGGAAAAGGGAAGGATAAGTAGACGACAGAGGTTTACTATATGAAAGCATCCATCCCTCCTGCTACTCCACTGTCCACAGATAGTCAGCATACAGCCACACATGACTCTGCATAAAACTAGCCCTCCTATGGAGACTTAAACAAGAATTCTATAAGCTCCGGGGGAAAACTTAAAGCTCTTGGGGATGACTGCTGAGGTGTTAAACAATTGTGTTGTGTTTGCTGGGTCTTAGCACGTGATTATACAAAGGTTGTTTTCTGAGTTTGTAAATACCTTGCACGTATGTGTGCTTATATCTGTGTGTTTACAGTCATGGTAGAAAAAAAAGAATGAGAGTAAGGGACTTGGCTCTATAGCATGTTTAACAGTAAGCGGCAGGCTAGAATTAAGTCAGTCTGTAATTAGAATCAGCAATTTGGAAACCTCTGTAGCAGTGACTCATACACTGTGTCTAAACACTGCTGCACTGCCACCCCCAATGATTCTCCCTTCAAGCCAGCACCCAGCTCCCATCCCACATGGTAGTTACAGAAGGACACACAGCCTGTAACTAGTCCGGGTGTCTGTCTGCTCACGTCATATAATCCTGTTACACTTCCACCTCTCAGATCAGCCCAGCTGATGGCTCCCTGCAGCCCTTTCACCCACGCTGCTGTATCCCCTTTCATTTCCACATAAATTCATTTTACCACCAAGTTTAAAATTTCCTATATCTTAATGACACAGTTGATATCTAAAAAGGTTTTATGTTACTAAAGATTTTATTTTTTGTATCAGTGGTGGGGAGTTTCCTGTTTGGAAAATTAGGCCACCTCAAACATAATATTGATGTATTATGTTTAAACAGTAAAGCCTGATCCCTACATGTCATGACAAATTATCTCCACTGCACATTACATAGTAATGGCACATGACCAAGCTCAGATCTGTCAGCAAAAACTTATTAACTAGCAATACCAGTGATCTCGTGATTTTTTTTTACATAATCTGTTGCAATGTTGAAAAACAAAAAAGCACAGATAAAAGGTGTAAATGGAGCAGTTGCTGCAATAACTTGTTTGTCTCTCTTGCACAGAGCCGGAAATAAGAACCACTTTGGTTTCTAATATGGGACACCTGGTCTCACTTGTGTGTCATCAGCAAGGTTTCCAAAAAATTAATGAACAAGAGAAACACGGTATTTATTATTATGAGAGTTATTTTTAAAACTTTGGCTTATTGTCTCTCATACTGCTAAATGTTTTAGATTTAAACACATAACTCATACCAAATCAGTAAAGATAATTCTTTGTTAATGATAAATTATATCAAGCCCAAATGACTATGATCTTCTTGGTCATCTTAAAAGTGCATATTTTTCACATCATGTTCACAGTAAGAGTCAGTTTATGCCTGAAAAGAATCGGTTCACTCAATGTGTTGTCCGACTTCAGTGTAAAGCCAGAATGTCTACTGTGGTTTTTGAACACCCACACTTAAAGGTGGGGTTAAAAACCATCAGTTAAAGAGAGGAGGAGAGACATGATGTTTCAATACAGGGATAAAGGCATACATTTTCAGACACTCCCCTGGGGGGGATTAAAAATGATGCAATCCATGGTAAATGTAAAAAGTGGCAGAAATACTAGTGTAAAGAATTTTGGACTTTCCAACAACCACCTCTGATAAAGCATACTGCCACCTTAAGAATCATATACTGCACAAGAAAAACTACAAATCATTTTGATTATAAACTTCATAGATTTCACAAGGAATTTCTTTGTAGTCAACCTCAAGGACTAAAAGCAAATCTACCTCAGTCTTGTGACTAAAAGCAACTGCTCCTCTCTGCTGTAACTTTATGTTAATAGTATGCTTACTTACCATCCACTGCTTGCCTCAGCACCTGAAGTTTCCTCTGCCTCTCCTTTATCCTGTCATAGGCGCCGGTGAGGCCTGAGCCAACTGACATGGCTGAGCGGTGATGAGGCTTCCTACCCTTCAGCCCACCAAACTCAGGGTAGCAAGAATCCCTCTCCCTGGATGACCGCAATGGTGATATGCGTCTGCCGATGGAATGGGTACTGATGGCACTGCTGCCCCTCCGTGCATCCTCCAAAGCACCAAAGCGAAGAGCCTCTGGGTCAATGCATGCCAAGTCCACAGAGGAAGCCCAAGTCTTCCTAGCCTGACTAGGGCCCAGCTCCCCAGCGTGGAAGGGTAAAGACCTCCGATCCAGTTCCACAGGCCGGCCCTTCTGCTGAGGGTGAAGAGGATGCAGATAGGGATAGGAAAGCTGGTGCTGGAGTGAGGGGGCTTTGGGGTAGAGTTCTGTGGGGGATTCAGAGTTAAGGGGATATTGTAGGGCTGCCCCCTCATCGCCCTTCAACAGGTCCTGGATTGGGAGAGAGCCCATGGAACGACTTAGGCCCCGGTTCAGAGATGTCTGCTCCTGAGCTCTGGCTCGGTAGCGCTCAAGGACCCTCGGGGCAGCACTTCGTCCTGAGAACAGGAGAGAACCAAGGTTTCATCAAACAGTGAGCTAAAGGCTGCATTTCCAGGACTGAAAGCCTCAAATACAGAAAAACACAATAAATCATCATCTTGAAAAACCAGCAAAGTACCAGCAGGTTATGAAAATGAAAATAAAACTGATTAAAAAATGGTAGCATTTACTTTGAGCATAATTGTTTTTCATATTATAATGCACACATTTTGAGAGATCATCTGAAAATACACACCATTATCTGTCAACAGCATCATTACTTACACCATGCTCATTACAGAGACCGGTATTAATGATGATAGAAGGACCTAGAGATGGGTCAACAGGGATTTTAATTTGAATAAATACAGTACACTTCATTATGCCTGAGTGCTCATCCAACTTGGCACTCATTTCAACAACATCATGATGTCATGACCGCTAAACACGGCACTGTCCACTCCACACTCTCCCTCTTTGGCTCTGATACCCTTGCTTGGCCTCAACGGACTGAACACCTGCAGTGGGCCTCTCATGGATCCTCTGATTAAAGATTTCATGTACACAGCCAGCTACGCTAAATGAATAATTGGGTAGGCATACAATAGAAGCCCAGACTTCCAATCAGCCATAATAAGAGAAGTACAGTACTCAACATAATGATTACTGTTTACATAATATCTACAAAATTAGCACAGGACAGAAACTGTAAGTTTATGAATAAAAGTTAAGTAGTTGGATCTGCAGTATCAAGTATCCTATAACAGAAAATGTCTTCTTTATTAAATTCACTTAAAAGTCTAATCTGAATATTTATGATCAACCAAATTGAATTTTGCATGGTAACTTATTGGATTAGAAGGCATTTAATTGGATTTAGTAGCAGCAATAGAGAGTTTCTGTTATACAGGCCCAAAGGTGAAGATGTAACAGCCCCAACAGGCAAATTAAACTTATTACTTTGTAAAGTAAACAACAACAGCACGAGGAAAATATAAGTAAGACACATGGCATGGCTGCTTTTAATCGTACAGTCGATGATTTTGCCAGGATTTCTGCAGAAAGTCCTTTTTGTTCAAGAGATAACTTGTCCCTATTATTTAATAACACAACAGAACACACTGTGCCATAATAACACAGGTGTCCAGCCCGCTACAGAGGGTCAATAAAAGACTAGTATATGCAGCTTCCACTGAACATCCATAAATTTCCAAGCAAGCTCTATGTAAACTCTGCCAGGCAATAACAGCTTTTGTTTTGGAAAGAGATAAACAGAAAGCAAACATGTGAGCAAGAGCAAAAACAAGAGCAAGAGAGGCAGAAATGAGGGAGCAGAGTGGGACGTTAAGTCCTGTAAAAAACGCTGCATGTGGTAGTTAATCTACAAAGCATATGCTTGGTCTTAACAGGAAAACACATCAAAGACAGACAGGCTGTCTTCCAGAAATGCAGAGAAGCACATGAGGACTAAATTGAGCAAGAAATTAAAAAATAAAGATGTTTCTCAACAGGATGTCTTTTATTTTTTCAAAGTCATATGAAGGTACTAGTTTTTTGGCAAACACAAGCATAAAGTAGCCATCATACAAACTACAGCAATAAAAAAAATGGTCATATAATACATCAAACCTATTAAAAGAGACAACAACTGAGTCCCCCTTGCAGCAATAAGACCTTGGAAACACTGGTATATGGAAGGGAAAAGGCTGCTCCTGGAGAAGAAAGGCTCTTAAGAACTGAGTAATACTCTTTGCATGTACTTTCCCTAGGGCTGGCTGGTACTCAACCAGGGAAACAAAGCGCTGATACAAACAGCAGACAGGCAGCTTCACTGGTGACTCCAAAATATGCATCTGTAATCAATGCCATGCAGTGCTTACATAATCGGGACGACGAAGCCATGTTTGTGCTCTGCTCTCCTTTCCATGGGCTGGAAAAATGCCGGAGTTCTCTCAGAAACCACTGGGAAGATTTGGTCATATTTTCCTGAATTAAACCCGATTCGAGGTTTCAGTGTGCTGTTCCACAACTACAACTCAATCCTTTTGCACAAACTCAGAAAGTGAGAGTGTAAGAGATGAATAGCTTGACAGGCAAGGAAGGCGTTTACGTCTTAATCCCCCTAAATAAAAGTTATATAAATATATTTAACCCTAACCCAAAACTTCCATATAGTACATCCGACAAAACCAAGTTTAGTTCAATAACAGAAAGTAATGTAATATACTCTCTGAACTATTTCTAAGAACTTCTCTCATCATTATTATCTTAACAGAAACTATTAATCTTGGACCTAGTGATTCGTCCTCACTCAAGGCTCAAATTGAGAATACACAGAACATGGAGAACATAACAAAAACAGTAAGTGTTTCTGAACTCTAATAGCCACGAGACCATTTTTTCATGAAATTTTGGCAGCCACGAAATCAGAATTGCTGCCTGGATAAATTAATCTTTTCACGCCTCAGAAAACTCTTCTGACAACACACCAAGCACAACAGCTTCAGTTGCTCTGTGTTGAATGTGTGTGTGTGTGTACGTGTATGTGTTTGTGTGTGTTTGTGTGTGTGTGTGTGTGTGTGTGTGTGTGTGTGTGTGTGTGTGTGTGTGTCTGTGTGTGTCTGTGTGTGTGTGAGTGTGTGTGTGTGAGAGAGTGTGTGAGTGTGTGAAACACACACAAAAACAGAGAGATAAAATATAA
>JAQMCX010000027.1:8011335-8046382 GCA_029814765.1 Acanthurus leucopareius | reverse complement strand
GTGTGTGTGTGTGTGTGTGTGTGTGTGTGTGTGTGTGTGTGTGTGTGTGTGTGTGTGTGTGTGTGTGTGTGTTAACTAAGCTCATCTTACCTGAGGGCAAACCTTTGCCCCTAAGCCTCTCCCGAATCTCCTTACTCCGCTCTGGAAGAGACTCTCTATCAGTCAGCAGACCGTCCAGCTGAGAAAAAGAAGATGGTTTAAGTGGGAGTGGGAGTGAAAGGAAAACAAAGAGTGGGGGGTTGAAAAAGGCAGGAGAGAAAAAGCAGAAAAAAAACAGAGTTAGAAGGTCATTCTTTTTAAGAGTCTTCCACCCTGACATCATATTCTGTCAGCATGAGCCCCATTATATGTTGTGTAATTCAACAAACCTGCATACTTTGATAGACACATTATAGTCCAAGGATAAAGCTTGGAGCACAGGCTTTTTGGCAAGTAGTCAAAATAAAAATATAGAAAAAACAGACAGGAATGTTGTATCTGACCTACATTGGAACAAAAAAAAGAAGAGAACCCTGTGCAAACCTGTGAGAGGCTGCCCAGTACCAACCGGACCAGTTTTCTGATATAGGAGAAGGGAGGATCACAGCTGGAGTTTCTGATGTGCTTGCTGCAGATGTCCAGCACCGTGCGCAATGACATTCGACTCAAGGTAACATCATCACACATGTTCAGGAGCAGGCTGTTCAGGTGTTCTCCCAACTTCATAGGCTGCAGCGGACACAGTGTGAAGACAGTTAAAACACAAACAGTGACAAGAAAAGTATGTACTGTTGAGTGAGGAAGCTCTATTGGTGTCTCTGAATCTGATATCTGTTATCATGTCGACTTTCATTGTACTCAGATAAAGGCACAAAGCTGAGTCTTGCCAGCATGGCACAAACACATCACCAAATTTCATCTACTATATAATTTAGATTAAAAAGCAAAAGCCAAGTCTCTATTATTCAATTCCATTTATATTAAAAAAAACATGGTAAATCTTGTTATTTCAGTGTCATTTTGCAGAGCTGTGTGGCATCACTAAGGTATATAACACTGGGGGTGTCTGTGCTGATTTTTAGTAGTATAACCACCACATTATACACACCACTAGGATATAATACTCCTTTTGTGTAGTTCTCTAGATAACTGCCAGATTGCACATTGTGAATTATTGCTATGCTACAGTGGTTTTATTTGTGGATAGACGTGAATAAATACATGTTAATGCACAGAACCTAACAGAATATCTGTGCTCTCTTAATGTTGATGCTTTTTTGTCCACATTATGTGAACAGCAGTCTGCAGTGGGTGTAGGGTCATTAAGTGTCCACACAACTAATGTGTCCACTTCATGTCTTTCTTTAAATTTTTATTTGCATGCATCATGAAAAAAACATGTTTTTTGGCTCAGTGTGTGTTACTAATTTGTTGCTGCCATGAGCACTGCTACAGCACCTTCTTCATGGATGAGGGACAGGGCATAATGAGAGGGGATGGAGCCTTTCAGTGAAGCAAAGTGGATGGTAAACTCAAGAGTGAAATATGGTGACTCAAACCTGTGGCCTGCTCTTTCTCATAAATGTGAATGCAGATTGTGTTTCACACCTGGCTGACTCTGGCTGGGACAGACCATCTCCATATGTCGTGGCAGATTCAAACACATTCCTGAGTGCATTTTAAGTTTGCACTTTTGCTTGTGTGGATGAGATTATTAGATACAGACCTCATTTTAAAAGGCAGATTCCACTAAAAACATGTCTTTGCATTGCAGTGAGTTATGAGACATCTGGGCTGCAAATCAGTATGACTGAATTGTTGATCTTCCTTCAATGAACATTTCCATTAGCTCAAGGTTCTTTTAGGCCACACATAGTTCCTGTAAGAGTATTGTTCACCTTCTCACTGTAACCAGTATAACAGGCCATGTTTGAGTAAGTTCGTGTGATGTTAAAATCCCTAACATAAACAACACTGTTAAACCTTGACAAAAACTTGGGTGTGGCTACTCACATGAATATTTTTGGCAATCTCAACTCTTAATATGCTTGCCAAGCGAAAAGTTAAAAAACTGATGTCATACACGTTCTCAGATAAATCTGCAAGAGGACACCATCTTTGACCTCACTTAAGGCTGACATGCTACCATCTTGTTACCTAGTGTCTGTCCAGATGGTTTGTAACGGTTTGAAATACCCAGTGGGGTGTTTTTGGAAACATAAAGGCAAAAATTATTTGTTAAGTTTACTAAAATAATTAGCAAATTTTTGTCATCACCACAAGGCTTTTTTATCAAGTTTAAACAAGGCCCCATACTATAACCTCCATCCATGTGGAAGGAAGTGTCTTTGGTAATAATTTACCTGACTTTGGGGGATCTCGTAGTCTGCTCCCCAGAACAGGGTCATTCCCAGAGAGTACATGTGCATCTGACAAAACAAACATCAAACAAAATACTCAAACTTCATAAGCGGAAATATGTCATTCAATCAAAGAAGTGGACACAAACATTTTTCAGAATCAAACAAGAGTAACGCAATGGTGAGCACATAGTAAGCGCGTTTGTAAAGGTTGTTCCTTGAGACAAACCAGGCACTGAACCACAGTAAAAATAAGTTAAACTGCCCTCTGTGAAAGAAAGACTAGAGCTCAGTAACTGCTGGAGTGTAATAAAAGTTAAATTCATTCTTATTTGGAAAGGAATAAGACAGGGGCTTTTAGCCCTAATCCAAAAACCTTTTTCCATTTCCCTCCTCTTATTACTCTGCACTCTGTGCTTGGGAGAGAAATCACTTCCCTTGAATGTTGGGCTTGGTAGAGGAAAGAATAATTCAGGGACTGCCAAAGAATGCAACATAGCCTTCAAGGTCTTTCAGGAACATTGCTCGGGTACAGATTTAAAGACACACTCGCAATCTCAGATGATGTGGAAACTTAAAGAGCCATGCGTTAAAAGCAACAACCCCGTCCACAATGTTAAAAAAGTGAAAGGAAAATTATGGCACTCGCAGATGACGTATATTTACCCACTGTCTCTGATAATGAGGGAAACAGATTATATTTTCTACACTGAAATACCTCAGCTGGGGGGGCGGGACCAGGACTGGAAAACTGACTCAGCACAAATCTGTGTTGAGGTCTGTGGGTCCATGCCAGAGACGGAAATCCAGTCATGCAAGGTTTTAGCTCCTCTACCAGAGAGGCAGAGTGGAATAGTGGGGGTGTGGTTCTGTGCATACACTGAAGTTATGCATGGCAGGAGACAATGTGGTTGCTCACACTTTTACTCCTAAATGTTCTAAACTGCTCAATGATCTCAGATCTGCAAGTAATTAATATGCATCTCCAGGGTCTTGAGGTACAGTGTTACTCAAGCAAGGTTGCGCTCTTATCATAACAACTGATTGCCTTGTTTTCCTCACCGACTTGTCCTTCAAAACATATGATGACCAAATTTAAACCCTGAATGCCCTGGACAGTTCTTGTCAGTCCAACATAGTGGCCTCCAGCCCTGCAAGGTCAGCTGGTCTCAGCAATGCTAGACTCTGGTTGCCTAAAGCAATGCACATTGATCTGTTTGGCAGACCACACACTGCTAATACAAACAAGAGAACCACTTTTTATTCTTAAATGATCAAAATGTGTGTGCAAAAATAATGAAACATGCCAAAAGAAAGTATTCCTCTATGGTGACAAGAACCTGATTATAGTCACTAACATTGTAATCAGTAACAGTGATTTAATTACATACTTTTTCTAGTAACTATCTGATTTCAACTACATCTATTTTGTAATCAAGTAAGTTTAGGCTAACTCCGAGCATTAACACAAGATTTGTGGAAAGGTGATAAATCTCACACTAGTAGAGCATAAGAATATACTGACAAAACAATTTGTTAGGCTCTATAACTTTGTGGGTTATCTTAAAGATTATACCTTCTCTATATCAGAGACAGAAGACAAGGAGACTCCTTCCAGGACCTCTGGAGCTGTGAAGGCTCGTAAGTCCTGCTGGGTGACATACTCATCTGTGAATGAGATGTTGCCAGAGGGCATGAGCAGGAGGGACCAGGGAGAGATGATGAAGCCCATGGCTGCAGGGTCTGGAAAAGGAAACAGACAATTTAACCAGTGGAGATATGATCAGGAACAAAACTGGACATCCATTATTTAAATACCCAGCCACTGTCACATACGCACCCACACAGAGAAGTATTGTGTTTTCAAGCTTGATGCTAACATCAAGTTTGGTATAAGCTTTTACAGGCTGATTGCAGCAACTATATACATGGTACAACCACAGTGGATTTTTCTCACTAAGGCTTAGGCGTTATGGAAACTCAAGATGATTGAAGTAAACAAAAACACATGTTGCTTTCTTAGCCTGCAAGAAAATAACTGTTGGGGTATAGGAGCAGACAGGAATGGCCACACAGCGCAATTCTCTTTTCCTACAAAGCCACAGCCAGCGTTATGGTTAGAGAATGTTTTAAAAATATACAAAGGAATGTTTGAGCAGCGCTGCAAAATTCTTTTCTTCGTCTGAAGAAGAGTAGAGAGGAACAGTGGAACTGGATTTGAGGCACCAAATATCTGCTCTCAAAAGCAGGAATTTACTAAGTAAATAAAAGTTTCCTGTTTAAAACTCGTGTGACCATTTGGAGATCTTACTTAAAAGCAGACTGGGTCACTAGGTGTATCCCACACTAAAATTTCGGCTCTGGGTAAGCACGAGTAGAGCTGACTCAGTGCAGGACCCAGCCTAAGCAAATTAGTTTCTTGATAGATAACAAATGACTCATCAGTTTCACTTAACTCCAGATAAAGTAGAAACCATATCAGACAGAAACTGGCAATTCAACCAAAAAGAAAGCAATTTAAAAAAATAAATAAAAACATAACTTAGGGCATGCACCATTTGATTTCCTACTCACTTCAAAGGGAAGCAAATTGTACAACTGTAAGCTCTTTATCCTTTAACAATGCAGTCTGCCAGTCTGATAAGCTACTATCTGAGCTAGGGGAAGGGAGTAATTCTGAGCTATTACAAGAGGCTGTCCTCTAAAATGTATGCTTACAAACTGTACAGGGTACCATGTATTCAACTCCAAAGCAAACATGGCATTAGAGTGACAGACTGGCAGATGTAGAGCAGAAAATGGCTTCAGCAGAGTATTAAACACAGGAGCAGGTAGAGACCAAAAACAGCACTTAATTTTGGAAATGCTGGTTTCTATTTGATCATACAAACTCTGTAGATGATTCCATGAGGGGGAAATTCACTAATAATGTGTGAATAATAAATATTCACACATTGCTTGTTTAAATAAATCATTCTTATGCAAACAGCAGCTAACCACTCGCTACTGTTTACATACAGGAAAAAAATGTTCTGTGGTTAAGTGTTTGACAATGTGAGCCTATTCACAATGTCTGAAAAGTCATGTAAAGTTTCACTAAGTAAACTGTATGTTGGCAACCGTCTCACTAGAGGAAGCACCTTTACATTCATTGCACCCTGAACAGATGGGGGGAAAGTGTATCATAAGTTTGAAATTCGCTGAAATATTTCTTCTGCTTTAGCCAAACAAAGACATTGACTTTTCTTGTTTTTGCTCTTTTTAAACAAAAAACAACTAAACTTTGTTTCTCTGATTCTATTCATAGCTAAACAGGATAGCTAACAAATTACTTAACAAACTTAGGGTTTAAATTGTACCATTATTAATCCTCTATCCTGGTCAGCATACTTCTTTACATAGTTCAGTGACTCTATAATAGCTGGTTTTAACATCTGCTCTTCAAATTTCAGCCTAACTCAGCAGTCTAAAACTGTGTACATAAGAGGCAACAATTTACTCAATATAGCTACACAAAGAAGGAAAAGAAGAATGTCCTTGCAATCAAAATCACTGCAGCAAAACGCTAAGGAGAGATTAAAATAAGGTCATCTAAAATACTTCCAGCCTGGCATGTTGTCGTTGTGTTTAAAACTGTGTCTCAGAAGTTTTGCTGATTGAAATACAAGAGCAAATTCCTCTTTGTAAATCTGACCTCAGCAAAAAAAAACATATTTTCAGGCCACACTGATGAGAGGGAATTCCTTAAGCATGCAAGGATTGTCTGCAATGGAACTAGTCAGCAAAACCAAATGAACTGCATCCACTGCATCAACCAGCTTGACTTTGGATCAAGTTGATTTATGCAGAAATACACATAACTAAATCTTGGCTTCTGTTTCATAGCAGTTCACGGTCAATGGCAAACAATTAGATAATGCAGCTATGGTCAACAAAATCAGGGGCGTTGTTGTGTCATGTGAGATGAGGCACCACCCAAACTTTTTAAGAACTCAGAGGGTATTTCAAGGCCTGGTGACTCACATCCTGCCCAATTCCCCCAGAATTAAACCTTAGTTAGTCACCTGAAGTTTACACAAGTTACAAAGGAACTGAGAAATTTGTCAGCCTTATCTATCTTTGGCTGCAAGGACAATCTCAGACACTTCCAGGCACAAATGACTCAAAAAAGCAATTAAAAACACAAGAAACAAAGTGCAAAGACAACTGTTGTACTACTACTCGAACAAACAGTACACAACAAACTGACAAGGAAATGAGCGCACTGATTACATGTTTTTACTGATAGCAACAAATTTTATTGTCTCAGTCAGACTGAATCTGTAATTTAAACTAGGGAAAAAAACTAGCAAGTATAAATCTTGCTTTGTTTCCAGCAGCTCTTTAGAGTTGAGTTGATGTGATGGATTGGTTTGGGTAATCAATCCGTTATTGCAACATTTCAGACACAGCCAACCAGTGATCCTATCAATTTGTCAACATAAAAAGCCACCTGCAATTAATGTCATCTGGACACCAGAAGATTTTCACTCAGCCCTTTAATTTTAAAAAAAGTGGTGTGGACAGATTTACACAGTAGGCTGTTCAAAAATAGAGTGTGAATGACATATAAAAAAGTCTGCAAGACAAACACAGGCAGCATTTTCTATGAAACATCTTTAAACACTTGATTCCACATGTGTGTACCTTTGTGAAACAGTTCTTGGAGGCTCTCAGCACTCTGGCTGAGCACTGCCCAGACCTCCTCTTCCTGGAGCGGACCTCCTCGAACCTCCAAGGCTTCTGCCAGAGACACATGCATCTTCCCTGTGCAAGCAGAGACAGAAAAAAACTGATTTACACACAGATATAAGCTTTTAGCATAATTCGGAGGAAATGGCACATGCTTTATTTCCACTAATGCTATATGATGTTATGATAGAAGGCTCTGGCACAATGTCAAAAACCAAAAGCATTGGCACATCACATCTCTCATGCTAGGCAAAGAAATATATACCATTATAATTCAATGCCCCTTTAAATTTTCAAAGCAAGTCCCCAACTGATTACTCTCTCAGTAACATGATACTGATTTTATGCTTAAATTTGATTCATATGAGAATAATAATCTTAACATGAATCTAATCCTGTTAAATTCACACCCTATTCCTGACAGTTTAAGATGAAAACTAATGAGGCCCTATAGTCAAATCATGACAATAACCCTAAGCACTGATTCTTTTAACACTGGTTCTGATCATTATTTTTTTCTCTCTCATGCCCTTGGGCAAACTTCCACATCTTCTAAATGTACGCTGTCTTATCATCCTCTGCAACTGAGGACGTAGCACAAGCACATGATGTGCGCATGCACACAGACACACACCCTGCTTTACTTGAGTTACATTCAACAAAGTAGCAGTTTTATTACTTGGAGCCTCCACCAGCATCTGACAGTTAAGATATCAGCTTCCAACGGAGGAGGACAATTATCTGATGTGGTCTTAGAGCTGCTTGTTGCTCTACAAAAAGTAATAACACACACTTTTGTTTCCTGACTGCATGTCATTAAACTATAACAGGGTCAAACTCAAGCTTGGGACTTTATATTCTTCAGTGTAAGGCAAGGAGGTACTAAAAATTAAGCTTTCAATGTTGACTATACAAACCAGTATCATACATATATGATTTTAAGTTAATTGCACATGTGCCACAACATGCTTTGCCTACGGGTGAAACATTGAAGTCAGCATGTGACCCACAGCCTGGCTGTCTGACAGGTTTTGATTTATTTTAATGTGGAGTCACAAAAGACATCTGTTTCTTCGATTTGGGGTCCTTTCTCAGCTTAAACCATGTACAAACCAAACAAATAGTCCACATTTCATGGGGATTTGTGGGCTTAAAATGGCATAAAGTAGCTGAAAGTCAGGACCTTCAACTAGATCAATGACATGTTAAGTTCATCCCTCTTTTATCACTGTTTCTTCATAGAGCTACTGTGTTGAAGTGACAGCCAGGTTTAATCCTCCCAAACATGACATGACATGATGCAAATGTGAGCAAAACAGGAGGCTCCAGTTTTGACGGACCTCTTTTAAGTAAGCAGCACCTATTAGCGCCTGGGGTACATAAATGAACACATGCAATACTTGCAGGTGCTACTGTAAAAGTGCATGTGTAGGAAGGGGGTGATTGTAAAACAGTGACTTTATTGTTCTATGCGTGCAGAGGAAAGTATAGTGGCAAGTAAGCTGTAGCTTTGCATTAGACAACAATTATTTATTTATTAAAAGTTGTAAAACTGGAGCAAAACCAATAATTTCCTTATGGCAGAGTACAAAGAACATCTCCAACAAAAGCAAGTGCTGTGGATTTTCTATTTCACAATTTGTTACTTGTCATAAAGAACATTAAATGCAGTGTGCAATAAAGAATGAATACTGTTTGGCCATGTAGGTTTGGTATGTGATTTTTCCAGTAAATAATAATGTTATTTCCAAAAAGGCCATAGTTGAAAAGCAAACCATGTCATAAAAATATGTAAATTTGCAGTGTAAAGGATTCAAAATTACAGAGAAAAATGTTCTAAACAAGGCTGAGGATATACAGACATATGTTGCAGTCACGAGCAATTTTGCCAAAAATAGCATGAGCACAGAAGCACAAGAACCACACAAATAATGAAAAAACAGGCACAGTCTTTGCTGAGCATTCAGATGTGTATTATTATGTTTCTTGAAAATAAGATTTAAGAAAAGAAATTATTGAAATCCATAGATCTATAGAGCTCGCCTCATAGCAATTTAAGGTCATCTGTCTACTGTACTCTAAAATAAACCTAAAGACAAACAAAGATTCCTTTCATACTAGACAAAAAACTCAATAACAACAACTCTGCAGTGGTCACAGGTATTATTGACTCAGCTCCATATTGTTACTGGTTTCTTACAGTCAGGTTAAGTTCAATAAAGAAACTAAGGTATAAGACATCAAAATGTTGTTTCTGTAAAATTGTCATTAGCCCCCACGTTGCTTTCTACAGTTCCCTGTTTTCCAGTGGCAAATGAATTTGTACTGTTGAGGTTTCACGGCCAAATTGGACATGATTTTGCAGACAAAACCAAACTCCATGAAATCATCTTTTAATTTGCCAGGGTCACATCTAAACAGATCTTTCCTGCTTCTGATAGAACTGTAGAGTATTTGGTAATACTGCTGGAGACAATTCGATAACTGTTAGAATTTTGTATCTGGATTTGGATCTGGACCTCAAAGAATCACGATTCAGAGTGCAGTATCTTAATTTCCCAGTGCTTAGCCACAAAATATGACAGACAGTAAGACTGTCATGGTAAAATACAACAAAAAACATTTTCATCCAAAAACTTGTGAAACATATAAAGAACAAATGTTTCCCACCATGATTCATGACTAAACCAGTCCATATTCTCAAAGCTGACATATCCTCTGATCTTTCGCATTTTTTGCTGACAATTTTTCCAATATTGGCCACAAATTTGAGCAAACCCACAATAAACATAGCACAGAGTATATTTGGACGAGCAAGATCACAGCTTTCACACTGATGTTTGTAAATCAAAAAACAAAGCAGATAAAAATACATGAACAAAAGGTTTTGGGCATAATTCTTATACAAGATCAACCGAACATCACTCATGTCTGGGATGGGAACCAGAGTACATGACAAGACAAATGATCCTTATTCATTTTCTATAGAACCGCTGTCCTTAAAAGCCTTGGGGTGATCTTTAAATACACATTTATTTCCAACTTTTTTTCAGAGTAAAGCCAAATCTCAAAGCGTGACAAAAATTGCAGACATCATGTCTGTTAATTCTGTCTGCCAATTTAGCTGACACACAAAAGTGCATAACAACAAAGATGGCCAAACCTAATATGTCAGATCAAATTATTCTGCTCTCTGTGATGTTCTTTGCTTTGTTCATTGCTAACGGCAATGAATTTATATGACGGACTCATGGGTTTGGCCTGAGCCTGTGGCTGCAACTATATTTTTACGATCATTTTTTAAATTTATAAACAAAAGTTAAATTTTATATTTGCAACAATACAAGACCAAAGGTGCCACTGTACTCCATCAAAAGTGCTTGTTGAATGATGCAACAGCATTTGAAACTCTCTTTCCAACACTGAAATCAGTCGATTACAACTATAATTTACTTTTTTTTTTTAAACCGGCAACCGAGGTCATGCAGATCTCTACAGATGAATAGAGGTGAGAAAATAAACATGGTTTGGGCTTTTCTCTCATGGTCTCTTCAGGGAAAAGTCAGGGATAAACAAAGTCTGTCATAAACTGCTGTTTAGATGTTTTATACAACAAATTGGAGTTGAGATAAGCGCAATCTGAGTATAAAAATTAGCCATAATTTCCTAGCATGAACTGTCAGCAGTAGTTCTGTCACAATAGTTACTTTACCAACTTATCCTTATATAGATGTAATACAGATGTAACCTCAAGCACTTTTTCCGACCTTAATATTGCCAACTGTGTGTTTTTATTTTTATTTTTTACATAAGAATGTCAGCAATATATTAGCAAATAGCAGGGTTTTCCCTGCCATTGTCAGACTTGGGTGCAGCACCTAAGTCCGAATGATTTCAGTTTCAAAGGCCCACTCACAGCTCCGATGTGGAACATTTTCGATAAAGGCCGAATGAGAGAGGAAAGCCCATTAATGTAAACAAGCTGGCTTAGTAGCAGTAAAAAAGTGGCAAAAACTGTACATACACTACATTGCCTGCTAAGAGTGAATGACTCTCTATATCCCTATGCAAATTTTTCATGTTTATTCAAAATTTATTCAGTTCAAGTTTTGTTAACACAGCCTTGTTTTGGTCATGTGAAAATGCATTGCTCAATTTAAGTTTGAATTTAAGTTAATTTTTTTTCATTCAAATAGAAACATATTCTAAAGAACTTTACTTTGGACGGTTCTACTTTACTTGCATTTTAATGCCACTGTCATTGTATTTTGGAGGCATAAAATGGTCTTAAATGACCACAATATCATTTCACACCACTGATATGGGACAACCCCATATTGTCTAATTTGAGTAGTTATCGCCTAAGCTTCATTAGTGGGCCAGTTTATTTAAAAAATGACATGTGAAACAATGTCCTTTCTATCAATCTAAGTTTGTAGAGGAGAGTTAATGAGTAAGCATGTCACAGGCCCAAATGTTTATGCAGGAATGCAGGTTAACTATTCTAGTCAATGGGAGGCGTGAAGTCTCAGGCAAAGTGGGTTACTACCCATCTTGCTCATTACCCATGAGAATGGGGAGAGCGGGTACTGTGAAGACTGATTGTTTTGCGGCCCTTGTTATTTCAACAGAGACCTACAGTGGAATGTTTTTTATCCGCACTGAGGCTGCTGGGCAGGCCAACTCCTCTCGCATTGGACTATGGTCCTGCTCATTATTGAGGGGGCTTAGGAGGCAGCGGCCCAAAACAGCAAGAGCAGACAGCCTTCACCACTTCAGTGCCTCATTCCCTTTTTCTTTTTCCAAACAGTGGGCATGTTTGTTCCCAGGTATTCCCACACTATAGCTCGAAGGAAAAACCTAAACAAGGCTTTAGTCTGCCGCTGCTGCTGCTAAGTGTTTGAAAGTCTTGGCCATAGTCACAAGGATTTTAAAGAAAATAATCCTGGAAACGTGATAGTGCTCTTTACTCTGTACTTAGGTGAAGCTTTTCCTCTCCTCCCACCTTCCTGTCAGTGACACAGCTACAAACCATGAAATGGATTTGAAAACAATCCCTTGAAAAATTGCATTTCAGTCGAGTAACTCATACCAAAAAAATACAAATAATGTGAATTTCTGCTGCTCTCTTTCAGCACAAATCCCTCTACATTTGCCAAGAACAAGGGATCAGAAAAGCATGTACATCTTTCTCGAACTTTCCTTTTATCCTAAATCTTTTGAAAACAGTTTTTGAAGCACTTTTGAAATAATCATACATAAAAAACACCAGATTTCACATCTATTTCCAAAAGCATAACTCGTAACATAAGATATGAGAAGGAATTTGTTCATATCCTCCAAACATCAGAACTGTGGTCCCAGCTGGCAAACACATTTGGAACAGAAGCCGGTGAGAAGAGGTGCTCTGAGCCAACGTTGAGGTGAAAATCTTCCTGAAGTCATTCAGGCCAGGAAAATTTAACAACAAACTCTGAGTGAACCTCTATTACCAGAAACATACTGTATCATGCAGCATGCAAGCAAACATTTTTAAAAAATCTTTGAAACACACAGTTTTGAGGAAATCTGAATAAGAATAGCTTATGAATCATCATAACTGATGATGCAAGCACTGATGTTTTCAAAATGCATGTGGCAAATCAAAACTAGACTGCATGTTAATAAACTGATGAAATGCACCTTTCAGATATATAATTTAAGAGCCTCCTCCCTCAACACTCATATACAGTGCTTGATGTTTTCTTTCTTCCTGCAAAACTTTGACAGGAGTACAGACATAGTGGTTTCATTCACAGCTGTGTCTTACGAAAGTTTGGAAGCAGAAGCAATGACTCACCTATATAAAAAGGGAAAACCCAAATGGTTGGTTTTAATTAATCATAACATACTTATAATTCAGTCAGCTTGCCAACATGCTTTCCCAGATTTTCTTTCCCAGATCGTCTTCTTCCAACGTGTTCACCACAGTGTTGTTGATGGGTACAACACAGGCCAGTACAGCACTGAGCCTGGCACCTTCCAGTAATGGACTGGTTTCTCTAACCAATAAGCCACACTGGATGTTGGTGTTTTGTTTTTCAACTCAGCCAGGGTCAGGACCAGCCAGAAAGAGAGCCATGACTATTCCATGATTATCAACCCAGCTCTGGACCAACAGCCCTCACTTCTCATTTTGGTCTCGACCTCATCCGCTCCATTTCTGTTAATCACAGGGTTTCTATGAGTACTGTGACATGCAGAGCATGGTTTTGCAAAACCTCACTCCAACCCCCCCTCTCCTCCTAACACACACACAAACCCAATCCACTGACTATTTTCCCCATTTTTTTCCTATGATGATGCTCACATCATCCCCATCATAACCACTCTAGACAGGGATATTTATCTTACTCAATCACACAGACACCAAACTTTCCTCTTCAGTCTTGAATGACACATTCAAACCCCCAATGACCTTTGACTTTGAGTTAACTTTACTACTTTTCTATGGTAATGAAGGGGGAGGGGGTTCAACCTGCCTTCTTACCACCCCCATAAAACCTTCAGCCTGCACTGACACAAACGAAAATTTATTTCATGTTCCAAAAATGACACAAACAGTGCTGGTGGATCAACTTGAAAGCAGTAAGCTAGCAAGACACCCTGTTATTTTTATAGTGGTGTCTCCTCCCTCCCAAACTTAAAATACAGTTACTGGTGTGGTCAAAGATGCCTCATGTTATTTATCAGTGGGAGCGTATTGTTGTCACGTTAGTACAACATTTAAAGCAATACTTTCAAGTCCAGCCACACTAAATATTGACAAATAGACTGTTTGCTTTCATTAAAGTTGCTAGCTAACATCCGTGTCAACGGATAAAAGAAGCATCCGCGTTTGAGCTTCGCCACAACAGACTCAACTCCTCAGTTTTCCCGGGGACTGTTACTGGCTGCCAACCGTTAACGCTAAAGTTAGCTTACTTCAACGACAAAATAAAGTTATTAACATCACGTTTTAAGTTTTAAAAGCAAAACTTACCAAGTGAGAAGAGCTACACAATCACTTATGAGGAAAGTATTCGTACTCCGGCGAGGCTATGAGTGCGCACACAAGCGGGACCAGAGGCCATCCCATCCACAAAGCAACATCTTGGATATAGTGGTTGACTATACGGCGAAGGGAGGCAGGCAACAGGTTTAACTGTCCGCCGCGCATTCAGCTACGGACACCCGCAACACCCACCGCACACTCTGTATGGTCCCGGGGGCCGCCGCAGTTAAAAAAAGTAAACAAATATCTTCTTTGGGAATTGTTCAGAAGTCGTGTTTGATGGCCAGTCCGCGGCATTGAGCTCCCTTCCAGCGCAGCCGAGTCACCATTACTGCTGAGGAGCGGAGTAACCCCTCCTTTAGCCCAGCTAGCGTGGGCTGACTGGGAGTAACCAGACACCTTGCTGCGGCCGTCCATTGGCTCTCTGTGCTGGGGGACTGTCATTTCACCGTTTCTATAGCAACACACACACACAACTGGGAGTTAAGTGTGCAGTGAGCTTGATCCTTGAGGTAGAAACAGGCTTTGAAATGTGTTTTTAGTATCTCTTTAGTGTATGTTTAGGCCAAATAATACTCTAAATTGAACTCATTTAAATCAACATGTTTCAGTAAATTTATAAAAAAGATCAGAATGAATTCAAGAGGAAACTGAGGTGAAGATGTAAGTGTTGATTAACCAAATTTGTCATATATTAACTCTTGAAATAGACATATAAAGCTATTTGTATAATGCAATAAATTAACATTCAATCGCTGAAAATCACGACTTATTTTCTTAATTGGCTCAAATGTGATTCATCATGTGATGTATCCTTCCGCCTACATCGTGTGAAGGATCTCACGTTTTAAAACTCAATAAAAATCAAGATTAGCCAATATTTCACCATTTCCCACAACATCAAAGGTGTTTGAGAGTCATCTAAGCAGGCAGGAAGCAATTCACTGCTGAGGACTTCCTTCCTATGGTACGCTTCAAAGCTGCCCAATTAATGTGCTGTCTTGTGCCATCTGGTGGCTGTTTGTCATCATTACATATCTCCTTATATAAATAGTGGTTTTGAGGAGAGAGTTATCTCTGCCTGGCTGTGCCTGTCAGTGCTAAAAGGCACGATTATTATCACCAATAATGGGTTGGAGAGATAAGACTAGACAGCTGGATTAACGCCTTTTTTTTTTAGATGGAGACAGTTGATTTTTATTTTCCTGCCAATGCTGATGCCACTGGACAATTTTCAGCCTTATACTTGCATGCAGTTTGAGGCAGTACCCACCGCCAATTTATTCTTCATTTTACATGGTAAATTGGCATTGCCGTCTCATCTGATAACTAAAATTAGATAGAGAATAGATAATACTTTTACTTTTGACCATCACCTAATCAAAAATCTGATTGTTTCATTGAAGTCTGTTCTGTTAAATAATATTTAACAACCAGAGAACAGGACTGTAGTCTTTAACTGTACTCCCACAATTTTCCCTTAGGATATTTTAGGAATTTAGACCTAATCAAAGTTAACTGCTCAATTAGATTGTGTGTTACCATTAACAAGTGAAACCAAGCCACAAAGCCTCACATGATGGTCATACATATTCTTATTGTTCTTACTGAATCATCTGATACTCATTAATTCTTGTCCATATACTCGCAGCCTCTCTCAACTAATGAACCAAAACTCCTGGGAGGCATTTAGTTTTCTGGTCTGATGTTAAAATAACTTTAATAACTTAAATAACTGAGACAGGAAATGCCTAAATAAACAGACAGCAACAGAATGACAGAACTTTTATTTGTATGCCTCTTTCTTAACTTCTGGTCATGACGTTTCCAAGAAAAGGAAGGATAAACTATGACATTTTTTTCTCTCTCTCTTGATGTTTGGTGATGTTTAACCAAGGAACACTTGAGCAACCTTTCTTTTTTCAGACAAAATCGAAAACCTATTTGTTACTGATAAACTGTTGCCTGAGTCATCTTTGAGCACCTTGTTAGCTTTTACTCAAAGCCCATATTCTTGTCAAATACCTGCAACAAAGAAGCCTAATCATGAGACTTATATGGCTAACAGGAACTGGATAACTAATGTCTCGAAAAGTGTAACCAAAGAAGTTCTGAATTTGGGATTTCTTGTTCCTTCTATTTCTGTCAATCTGTGCTGTCCTTAATACCTCCTCATCAGTGCTGGTCTTAGCCCCAAGGGCGATTTGCATGGAGGCCTCGAAAAAGTGGCTATGCCTGTTCTGACGGTCTCGGAAATGTGGGGCACCTGGTAGATTGAAGGCATGTGGTTTGCTGACGGGTGAAGTTTTAGCCTTTGGGTCCAGCTGGAGAACATTAAAAACTTTCCAGGAGCTCTTTTTTGCCGCCTTTGAAATTAGTTCCTCTGTCTGCATAGGGTTAAAATTAAATCTTTCCATGTCTGGCAATAAAGTGTCAGAGAGCCATCAGAAGCGCATGAACGCTTATGAGAAAGCTAACATTTGTAGCTGTGGTTGTCATGCATGTAAATCTCCAAGGTTTTCACAGGCTTTTGTGCATACCTTATGCATTAAGATAAGTCCTTAGATAACCTTAGCGTGTAAAAAGCTGATTTGGATGTATTGTGCCTCATTCAAGCAGGATCCTGCGCTTCAGACATCCTCCTACTCTGATGATGAGTGTTGCTGAATTTAACGCACAGGCATGTAAGGTGAGCTGACCTTATTGGCCACAGTTTCCCAGTTTTTTTTGAGTGGCTTACCTCACCGGAGAACAAGTCTACAATGGATTAGAACAAGGCAGCAACCTGCAGAGATGCTGAGCATGAACATTTATCAACTCAGGCTGAGCTGGAGAGTTCTTTGCTTCTGGCAGAACACATAATTCTCCTTATGATGCAGAGCTACATCTGCCTGAGTCGGTACTTGTTGAGGTGCCAGCTTTAGAAACTTGGATCCTTGCTTTTACCTCCTATCATACAGAGTCATACAGAGTCATACAGAGTGAGAGCTGTTCTTCTTTTTCCCTCTCAGCACAGGTTTGTAAGGGTTTGAGAGAACACCTGGCATGAAATCTCATGATGTCTGAACACCTTTTATGTTGAGTCAGGGGCTGTTTCTGGGTACATTAGTTCAGATTTAAGCCATTCTGGGAGTACATCAAATCCCTAATAGCCTTGACTTTTGTTTTTAACCATGGCAAACTCTGTTAGGGATTTGTTGCTGGAGGCAATGAGAACCAAATACCAATGATAATAAATACCAGTGCCATTGGATGGAACAGCTAAAGAGGTACTGACCTTTACATTTACTGTATTCAATTATCCTTTTTTGTCACGGGTTAAAATAGGCCAAAACATTTTGAAAGAGCAAGAGAAGACTAAATATAGTGAGACAGGCGTTGGATTCACGTAGGTGCATCATGATCCAAATTTTAAATCTACAATCTGAGGATGTCACACTCATCTGATTTCTTTCTATACAAGTCTGACAAAACCTTAGATGGTGCATTTCCATCACTTCTGCACTGATAACACACACAAATAAATCCATAACAGTTACCTCTCACTGCTGTAGAGGTTGACAGTGTCATTAGTTTTTAATCATTCTAATGAAACTGAGGTTAGAGTGTGTCTCGTTGTCAGCAGCCAGGCAACATTATAGTCCGACTTTAGAGAATTATAATTCCACCTGCTGTAGTCTATACTGAAGTTTAATCGATGTATTGTTATTGAATCCACCTGACAGACTGGTTAAAACACTTTAAAGCTCCTTTGCAGAGAAAGATTATTTTAGCATGTCAGGTTGCAACGGTCCTACCACAGCTGCCAACCTTTTTCACAGCAATGATCATTTGTTCATGTTACCAGTGTTGTGTTGTATCAGATTTATATGAAAAAACTCTGGTAATCCAATTTACACAAATTATAACCCACCTGTTCAGCATCATACGGCAGACAAACAAAGTTAACAAGCAGCAGGTGAAGAAAGACACACAAAAAAATATCCCCAGAAGATATCATTTCTTAGGAGTCAGTGGAGACTAAAACAAAGCAAAAACAATCAAACAAAGAAAGGTAAATAAATAAATAAATGCTATATTTAATTAAGATGGAAGCTTTTAAAAATACATTTCAATTTATATTCAACATCCACTACAGGCTAGCAGGTGGACACCAAGGCTTTATTGAACTGTGCAGATGTGACCTGAGGCTTAAAGGGCATGTGCTGCTGCTGTTAATCTGCACACACACAGATCGGATGAATCCAACCAAAAGGATTTCATTATTATATTAAAAAATATATAAATCCAATAAAACAAAGGGACAGGACTAACAGATGATAATATAGAAAATGGGTTTGCTTTAAATTGCAGACATAACTAAACAAAACAGCACATCTCAGAATAGTAATGCTTAAGTACTATAGCATTTGCAGTGGGCACAGACTTATCTTTTGTCTGTTACAATTAAACAGCAAACATTTGTAACTTAGATATGCAATACATAAAAAAATGTGGGTATATATATATATATGCAGAAGTAATTGTAGTCCCCATCTGCTGGTTCCGTCTTTCTTATTTATCTTTTTTCACAATCAAATCGACAAAAAAACAGTATTTCCTTGTTTTTCATGGAGCTATTATTATTATTATTATTATTATTATTATTATTATTATTATTATTATTATTATTATTATTATTATTATTATGTTGACAAGCGTGACACTCTTGGTCGTATTAGTTGATCAATGGGAGCTGAGCGATGCGTGGGCAGCTTGCTGAAACAAACCCAACCGGTAACACCCGGCTCCATGTTTTCATTGAGCCTCATGATCGCCCTGGCGGGACGGTACAGGATGGGATCAGAGTGATGCTCCCACACGCCCCTCCCATCCAGATAGAGAGACAGCCTCCATGTGATCTCCTCTCTCTCCCTCCCTCTCTCTCTCTCTCTCTCTCTCTGCTGGGGCTTTGACGTCAGACGTGCTCCTGTTCGGTTGCTGTGGCAACATATTTCCCTATACCCCCTTCCTCTTCCCTCCCTCTCTCTCTGCTCTGGTAGGTCCACAATGGTACAGCCAGCATCTTGCAGCACAATGGTTGCAAGGTGGTGAGCTGGGGGGAGAGTGATTCAGCATCAGCAAACCTCGGTTCCGTCCACCTCTGCTTTTTTTTTCCTTTACTCATCGCTCCCCTTTTTTGTTTTGGAGGGGGTCCTTTCCCCCTCCTTCGCCATCTTTATGAACGTTTAAATCAAGCCTTCAGCTATGATCACCGCAATGTTTCCCGTCGGGATGTTTTGAAAAGGACCGTCACCGGACTGGGATCGTCATCAGCTGGCACGGAATGGTAAGGCCGGGTGGGTTTGTTTAATGTGGAGGCGATGCGATGCTTGGACCCCAGCTGCCTGGAAGGTGGAGTGATGAATATTGATTGGGAGGGAAGGTTAATGAAGTCCACTTGAGATGCCTCGGTGGGAAAGGGACACCGATCACAAAAAAAAAAAGAAAGAAAAAAAAAGGGGGGCCCATCTTGATAGATTCACTGCTTCGTATGCTGTTTTAAAAGCAGCACTGTGCGGGGATTTCATTATGGCGTTTGTCTTGACCTGACAAAATGTTGTGCATCAGCTCTCCATCTCAATACAAACATCCTGCAATGGGCTGAAATAGCACAGCTTAATCGTTAGTTTATGGACACTGAGAATAGCATCACATTACAGGCTGTTATCCAAGCTACTTCTCTTTGTTTTTTCAGTATTCTGGCATGCGTTTGTTATCTAATCATGCATTAATTTCTGTCCATAAATTCTGGCTAATGTTAGAGCCAATAACCATACTTGAGTGTTGTTAAGCACGCGATGCATTTTTGATTAGAAGTGCAGGAGTGGTGCAAATGGATGATGGGTGAATGATGCTGTTCAAAACACAAGGCTTACACAGGCTACATACTGTATAGGCCTACATGCAGAGTTGGTCCATCCTCCCCCTCAGAAGTCAGCTGCGCACCTTGTGCATTATGCAGACCATCACTGCTTCACCAGGGATGTGGGACCAGCCTCTGATCCATCACAAGTGCAGAGAAGGAGAAAGCCAGTGTTTTTAGGCTGATTTATTGATCAATACTGATATATTTTTCCCAATTGGCAGATTTGATGCTGGTGCTTAAGGTGTTTCGTGGGGGCTTTGCCATTAAGACCTAACTCAAAGCAGTCATAATGCAGAGGGGTTGGGATTTTATTTATCCTTATGTGGGCTAAATTCTGTGCAGGACACATTGGATTAGAGGAGATGAAGCTACAAATAAAGGTAATAAATCAAAATCTGCTTTGTTTTGAGCATTCTTCTGCACATGGATTACTGGAAAGGCATCCGAGCATACACCTGCCTTGCTTATTTTGCTTTACAGGTAAACATATAAGAGATATATAGAGGTATACAGGGGTTACACTAAGCTTTTAGTTATTTGTGAGCATAAACAGCTGCTTTTTCTATGTTTATATTTGTGCATTTTCGCACTCTTCCACATATGTTTGGTGCATGCCTACAGGTCACAGACTAATTAATGCTGTTGTGCTGTGCAGGGGGAGTCAGTGAGGGCTTAAAGGTGCCACAACAAACTCTGAACGTTGGAGACAGAAAATAGAGAGGTTTTAGCGCTGTGACCTTGGGTGCTGAATAATTCAGGAGCAGGCTTCCATGCTTGTGAAAGTGCTGCAGGGAACACGCTTAACAATTAAACAAAGCTTTTTATGGGTGTTTCTGCAGTGGCTGAATTCGAGTGACATCCTTCTTTTTGTACATTAAATGGGTTACTTCTCTTCATCCTCTTCATAGCCATTCAGCTTCTGGCAAATCATGTCTGATTAGTTCTTAAATATTTCCGCAGAAGTGTTGAAGTAGCTTCAGTTTATACAATAATCCCACTTTGTATGAGGTGGCAGCCATTGCAGGTCTATACAAAAAAGATCCTCACTCATTGATTTTTAGGTAGGCAGCTTGTTTATCCAATGGAAAATCGTCAATTGACACAGCTAACAGCAGACTAATGTTATCTTGCAGTACATAATGTTTGCAATTTTATTCCATTTTGTTTTGCAGACTTTGGAGCATCAGTGTACTAATCCTTTGTTATGTAACAAAAAAAAAAGTCAATGCATTAAGATGAGATGATGGTGGGATTGCAGGCATGATTATTCTGTTCATGTGAGGAACTCATGATTGTTTTCATTGTCAATTTATTCTGCTGAATGTTTTTCCTTATTAATCAACCGTTTCTTGGTCTGTATCATGTCACAAAATAAACAGTATAACAGTGGAAAATCCTGATGGAATGAGTTTACAACAGCATAAAACAGAGACATCTGGCACAATATGTAATGCTAGTTGTTTCTTCTTTTGAAAAATAGTTTCAACAATTGAAAATTGTCTCAGCTCATAACAAGGCCACCGATGTTATCAGACGAAAAGACAAATATTTAAATAACAGTCCAGTTCAGAAAAGGCTGACGTGACTCTGATAGAGGCTGGCAGTGAAAAGTTCAGGACTTTTTCCAAAACCATTCTTGCTGACCATCAGTTACTCAAATGTCCTCATTAGTCTTTTTGCAGCCATTCTGCTGTGATTCCTCTGATTATATGGAAGGTCACAGTCGTCATTAGAAGAGGATGGATGGATTAGGATGAGATAGTCTATCATCGCCCAATGACCCTGACCGCGTCTTGTTCCTGGCTGTATATTACTGTGTTCTTATTAATCCATCCCTCCATGTGGCTCAAAAATTAAAGGACCAGAGTAAAGGATTCAGAGGGCTCTATTGGAGAGATAGAATAGATTATTCAGAATTATTTATTAACTATTCTCAAATATTAAGTAATGTTTTTGCTAGCCCTTTACATTACAGGACTCTTCCACAGAGTCGGCCATGTTGCACAGCCATGTTTGTACAGTAGCCCTGAACAGAAGAGCCAAACACTGGCATTTTTCATGTTTTTAGTGGCAACTGTAGTTATTTGCTTGGCAAGACTAAGCCTTTACTTTTGGTTGCAATCTGCAACCTCACAGCTAGATGTCGCCAAATCTCACACACTTTTGCTTTACTCACATAAATTAAATTTAACTACTGAGTCAAGGTCCACAACTCAACAAAAAAGAAAAAAGGAGTATAATTTGGGTGAGAATGAGGCTGTATGGGAGGTATTAATGTATGTTAGTGTGAGGAGATAAGTCACTGAGTATCTTCTTTGTTAAGAATGTGTAACTTTTTGTGCAGTTTGGCAGGAACAAGACAAAAGAGTTTTATTTACACTGCCTGATGTGCCTCTTAAATGTTTATAATTGTAACTGCTGACATTATATTGCACATATCTAAACTGTAAGCTGTATTTGGGGAAAAAACTCTCTCATATAACCATTACTAGTACAACAGTCTTATTCTGTTGTACCGGTATATATCTATTTTTTTGTTTACCACATCATCTTATTTATGTTCTTGAAAATAAAATGAAATTCTTGCGACATGAAAGTTGATTCCCCGAGGCTGCAGTACCAACACAGACAAACAGAGAGATGTGCCTGCAGAGGGAGATGAACAGTTACATAATTGGATTTGATTTGACAAATATGCAGCTTTTATTTGCTTTTTGCAGATAGAGAAGTGCAAGACTTTAAGCTGTGTTAGATTCACTCCCAATCCTCTTGCAGCACATCTGTAAAGAGAATTAAGAGTCACTAAGGGTCAGACATTGAAGCAACTCAGAGGCCATTATTTCTAGACTAAATACAATACTAAATAATACAGTACTAAATAAAATATACATTATATTTTCTCTCCAAGAACTCTCATTAAACATTGGTTGTGTTAAGCACTTCACTTATTAGTGATTTTGGCATACGAGATGCTAATACATGAACAACAAGGTGTGGTACAATCTGTTTAGATAATAGAGATACTTTTGCAGCAGTGATCTATTTTAGAAAGCTTGTCTTCTGTAACCATGGCATCGGAGTGGCTCTATGATCATGTCAATGAAATATTTTTATCATCTTATGTGTTATACATAAGTATTCATGAGGTTGTTTTTTACAGACGGAAGAATGGTTTCAATAGAGACCTGCAGTCCTTGCTTTTTCCTCTACCCACTGTGTTCCTTCCTCTGTAAGAAAAGCTGTAAATCAGATGAATGCGCTCATGCACCTGCCAAATTCTTTACATGTTGCTGCCATGCGGCTTATCAGAAAATTGCAGTGTAAGCAGTTTCTCAGCTAACATGTCTGTTGTTTACTTAGAGTGAAACAAGGGATGCGAGTGAGACGAAAGACGAGAGCAGAGACAGAGAGGATAAGTGTATTTCAGCTGTGAAGAAGCAAATCGATAGATGTCAGCGAACGTTCCGATTCTCACAGCCTGTAGATGAGCTCGGGAGTCGGCGCTGTATTGTTTTGCTGGCTGGATCTGCAGTTTGAAGTGCTTTCCCTTCCCCTCCCCTGAGCCCCAAATGGGAGGCTGCGCTGCCTTTGGCTCGGGCTGCACGGTAAAGGCAAGGCAAGGCTGCATACTGCAGGAGTGGCTGAGGCTGCTGAACCAAGCACTCACAATGGAGCTCCGAGGGAGGGGGAGGGGAGATGGTTGCAGCGAGGCTGGGAGCCTGGGAGCAGGAATGGTGGGAGCGAGGGAGGGACAAAAGAGAGGAAGGGAAGGGAGAAAGCAGGCTCTCATCGGTGTCAAGGATGGATGGAGATGTAGATGGTTGGCGAATGCTGTTGTGTGCGCTCTGTGACATTCACAAAATGTGGATAAGACTGAAAGCATGACAGAGGGAAGGCGAGAAGTGAGTGGAGCGGAAGCAAAGATGGATACGACAGGAAACAATAACACTGGTGTGTTTGGTGGACGTTTAGACAGGCACATTGTGTGTTATCAGCAGCTCTCTTGTGCTTGGCAGTCAATCATAAAACTCAGTCTACAAATTAAATCCTGTGTGGCTTTAAGGAATTCAGTGACTAGAACAGAAAACACTGACACATCTTCCTGCACATATAAAAACTCTGGGCTTCGCTGAGTCAAAAGCAGTCAGTAAAATGCATGCTGAAAGCAGAGTGGATGATAGTGGGATTTAATTGCTGCCTGGAGATGCACCTCATTATTTTATATTTTAAACACCTGCTGCTGAAAAACTGTTGCCTCATATAATTTATAGTCAAATGTAAAGCAAAATAAGTCTTTTTTTTTTTTCAGCAACCAATAGAAGATGACATATAAGATTAGATATTTCACTTTCTATGTTTCTGTGACATTCATCTCTAGTCAAACACACCTTTCAGTCAAGAGTACATATTGGCATGACATGTCCCCTGGCTGCACTTCTCCAACAAGTAATGAAATGAACTCTCATGACACACAGGAAATATCTTATAGCCTGTCCTTTAATATTAGTGTGTAGATTTTTAACCTCACCACTATGAAAAGCTCTGTGTGTGTAAACCTGCTGAGCCAAAACTGAAAAATGTTGCAATAAAGTCACATATTTGTCTGATGTCATAGAGTTTCTGCTGATCACAGTCACGTAATAAAATATTTATATGGATGCTTTGCAGTTTATTGAAGGGTCTTTTTTTTTTTTTTGCTGCCATGTTGTGGTTGATCTGACTTGCTTTGGGATTCATTATGTGAACACGGAGGTGCAGATAAAGGTCTGTGTGATAGCATGTAATATTTAGGAGAAAATTGGTGTTGGTACAAGGATGAACTGTCCTTATGTACTTTTAAATTCTCATATCATCAGACAGAAGTGAACAAACCTTTTTTTTAAGCAAACATTTTACAGTACAGGTGTAATATTAAAGCCAGATCCATCCTTTCCATATGTGCCTGTGACCTAACAAGCACAGAAGTGAATTATCATATACCAGGTATCATATTCCTGCTGTCGAGCATCCTGACTCAGTAATACGTCTTACTGGAGCACTTAAATGGAATGGAGACGTAATTTATTTTATTAATTAAACCGGCCCCTGTCTCTGGCTCACCTTAATGGAATACAGTCACTGTTAATGTTATTAGTTATCCTCATGTTTGACGAGTCAAAGTGTCCAGTGTCTTACTACAAGCTTCTTCACCTGTGCTTGATGATTTTCTAAAACTTTTGGCCTCTTTGATAATGCTTCATTCACATTCAGACTGTGATTAGTGGCAGCAGAGGGAGTGAAACGTCTCATGTCAGCTTCAAAGATCAAAATATTGGGAATTTTTAATCGCAAAGATATTCCCCGTTTGATGGGAGGAACTACAGAACTTTGGCACTCTTTATTAAATCAATACAGGTGCCTGGTATTTTGTACAGGTATCAGACAGGTACTTTATTTTCTATGTGATCTGATCGGTCAGCAAATGCAACGTAAGATCAGCATTGTCTATTATGTAATTGTTGTTGTTGTCACCACTGCAGTGCTTTCATGCTATAATATTTTGTGTGAGTAGTATGTGATTCGTGTACTATTGCTGACAAACAAAGCTTTTCAGACACGATAAAAAAAACTCATGTACTGTTGAAGTGTAATAAGACTTTTGGAGGCTGTCGGCTTACGCTAGTTATGATGGAAGCTAGTTTCAAACAAGACAAAAGAAAACAGCTTAATTATCTCCAGCAGCAGCTTATTCAACTAAGTGATTAATTCATCAAAGATGTCGTTGAAGTTGTCAATGCTTCATGTGAAGTTTCTTCATGTTTGGAGGGTTTGTCTTCTCGGGTGCTTGCTGCAGATGTGCTAACATTAGCTGTGACAGAGGACTTAGCATGACTCAATGTTGCCTGAACGAGCTGCAGAGATAATGCAGCGTTGCTTTCCCTCTTTATATACTCTTAGTCTCTCACCTGGATGTTTTGTCAGGTACCAAAATCTGGCACTGGTTGATCTAACATGAAATGGTGCTCTACGTAGATGTAAAGCACTTGTTACCCTTAAAAGTATAGAGTTTAGTACCTAACCCTGGTATTATGGCTGTAAGGCCACCATCATTTGTGGTTAGGTAAATAAAATCCTGTATTTACACTAGTGGAATCAACTCAGCTAATTTCATTTATTTATTAAACACTGTTTCTTTATATCTGGTTTTACTTGTTAACAAACTGCTATAAAACTGTAAAATAAGCAGTTGATTTAAGCTGTGTATCCAGCAGCATCAACTGCAAGACATTGGGAAAACTAGTGCATCCAGTCATTACAGTTTAACACGTGATCAGACTGTTATTAATATTTTAAACAGTAGTGGCTCTAAAACCTACATCTCTTGCAGTAAAGTCAGGCTGCCAGGTGTGTGCAGTAAACTAGCAGCTAAAACAGAAAACAAAAAGCGTCCTACAGATGATCGTGCGTGGATGAAGAGCTGCCGCTGTACAACGGGACCCTGCCTCCTAACTCCGCAGAGTGATCATTGGTTTGCCTGAGGCATTGTTGTGCCCACGAGAGCAGATGTAACAGAGTGGCTTGAATCCAAAAAGCAAGAACAGGCCACAACTGCAGTGCACACACACACACACACACACACACATGCACACACACCAGCGCAATTCAGCATGAGCAAGGCCAGCACTGGAGATTAATGGTCTGCTGTATCAGTGATATGTGTTAACCCATTCAAGATAATTAAAACCACCTCTCTGTCTCGTCTTTGTCTTTCCTCCTTTCATTCTTGAGAGTCTTGAGGTTTTTTTTCTTAATAACAGTCGTCTAATCTGTGTAACAGACCAAGCTCTTTTTAATTGTGCAATACATTTGTGTCTGTGTGTGTTTGTGGGAGGAAGACAGAGACTATAAAAGAGTGTAAATTCACTCCGTTTCAGTCTGTTAACAGAGCCGCTTTTTTGGTTTATTTGCACATAAGAAATTACACTTAATGTCTGTTCATATATTTGTAAGAGGCTCATCATAAGTTTGTTGTTTTGATGATCAAATCCGTTCATCATTGATGGTGCATGTTCTTAAAAAATATTACATAGCGATGATTTTTCTTGTCATTGTTGTGCTGCTGTGTGTTGATTACTAATCCGATCACTAGATAAAATAAAACATCGCACCCAGATGTTCACTATTCGCAGGTTAGATCCAAACACCAAACATGGCACCATAAATACATGTTGGTGTTGGCTTGATGGGAGCGTCTCTTCACTGTCCTGCATGAAATTGCTTTGGCACAGACTCTGAGTTGCCTGTTTCCTCTTAAACTGGTTCGAATTTGAAATCACAGGCAGGTGGAAATTCAAAATACGCTATCAAACGTCACCTGTCAAGTCCGGAAGAAGGATATTCCAGCGCTACTGACATCTTTCTGACAGCTACAAATTGGCAATTTTATACAATCTATACAGCTACAAGGAGTCCAGAACTTCTGTACATCCTACAGAAGTCCTATTGCTTTCTTGACTCTGATGCAAGCTTAAGCAACACTCTTGGGGTAGCCTCAAGAGAAGTACACAGGAGGGAAAACGTTCAAAAAAAATAATGTTTTTTGCTCCCATTTTGCAAAGATGATCTAATACCAGTATCGTTTGTTGATTCTTTTCTTTCTTTCACTATTGATTGAGCAACAATGGCATGAGTAGCCACCTTGTTTTCATTGTTTTGATTTTTGAAGTCTTGATGTCAAAACTTGGTACTGTTTGAATACAACCAAATTCTATCCGTAAAAGCAGTTAACAAAAAAGTGAAAAGTGATCATTTGGCTGAAAAAAGTCACTTTTTTTTTAGGTTTTTTTTTTTTACAACTTGGGGCTACAATAGCATTTGGGCCAAAACAATAAAATCAATGAGGTACCAAACTAACAGTGTCATAGTGCTGGCAAGACCAGTTAACTTAAAAAAATACCAGTCATGCTAGCATTGTTAGCAATTTAGAAAAGTCAAAGTGCCGATGTTTTTGCTTATTCAACTTCTCCATCACCTGGCATTGTGTTTTATTGATGACTCATATTGTAGTCAGACAATCACAGGAATGGTGCTGAGTTTAGACTGAGCTGCAACCAGAGCAGCATTTCAACCATGAACGCTATCAGCAGAATCTGGTGCGAAAGTTGAACAAACAAGCTCAGACTGTGCTGTGTTTCGCTTGCTGTCGGCTTCACAAAGAGAGTAAATAGCTGCGGTCTGATTTGATTTGTCATTGTCATCACATCTTCATGATTAACTGTTCCTGATAATTACACAAATCAGTTTGTCTTTTGCATGACGTGACAGTCAGTCACTTCCTCAATGACAGCTCAGAAGTTAATTGTTACAAGGCTAGATGTTGAGTAGTTTTATGATTCTTTCTCATATTTTATAGCCAAACATCTACAATATTGACATCAAATCACATAATCCATCAAACTTTAATGGCTATAAAGACCCAATGCAGTTGAAATAGGAAACAAATAAATAAGACATGTCAGGAAATGACAAAAATGAAAAGCTATGACATCTTTTTCTTTCCTCTTTGTCAGTGTTTTACTACTTCTACACTCAAAGAGATGTTGATTATGCATTTTCTTTTTTTTCTGTATTGTATATAATTTATTACATAATGAGAAGGAACAGAGTTTATTCTAGTGAAACAATATATTCACCATTTATTTGTCCTGTTGGTGGTGAGAAGTCGAAGCTAATTTGTTGAACCTGATAAAACTAGCTATTACAGCGTGCACTTCTGTACATTTTTTTGTTGTTTTGCAATTATAAAATGTGATTATTTTGTAAAATAAAAAGAAAACCAATATTGAAACCAGAAGTCTGTTTAGTTTTATGAACATACAGTAGCGCTAACTAACAAGCTACATACATAAGAGAAGGTGGTCTTTTATTATTACAGCGTGCACTTCTGGAAGACAAACATTTTGACCATGTGAGAGGTTTAATATCTTATGTACACAGATGGCTAAAGATTGAAGTGGCACAAATGTAGCAAGCTAGGTGGTCAGGCTCATTCAGTGTTGACCTGTTAGATTAATAGCAAATATTTTGCTGGTAAATGTGGCTGCAGGGATGTTTGTAATGTCACACATACAGCAGTGATGTGAAATTACTGTGGTGGTCTAATGACTTGAAACCACACAAAAATCAAATCTAAAACCCAAATATAATCACAGCCTTCCATGTTTATTGTTTCTCACTCTTTACTTCAGCCTTCCATGTGTCTCCATTATTTTATTCCCTTTTTTCACTTTTATTGGGGATTATTCTACTTTCAGTAATTCAGGTAGCCTACTATAGTGAATCCTTTTATAAATGCTCCACATTTAAGGACACACACTGCTGTGGCATTTAGCTGCTATAAATACAGCACGGTCAATAAAATGCAGACAGTAGGAATGTCAGCCATCACTTTGTACTGTCACACTGCATGGGTCCAAAGGGAAAGGTCAACCTAAATAGGCCAAAGTAGAATTTCACACCTTTTTTTGTCCCACATCTCCTTTTTAACGCTTCTCTGCTCCCTTTGGATTATCAGAGACACTTAAGCCTTGACTTGAGACTTTATTGGAGGATTGGTGGAGTTAAGTTATGCATGTGAATCTAGGGAGTCCTGATTTTACCTCCTGAGAGGAAATTGCGAAGCCACATCATTTCAATTGCTATTCTAGGTTGTGTGAATTATAAGGATGTGCCAAACCATTTGGGGACATTTGTGGCAAAAATCCTTTTTCTATTAGTTTAACTGCCAACATTTACACCACATATCAATTTATTCAAAAGGCACGACCATTAACACATTTGAAACTATCATTACCTGGAAAACCCTTGAAGCCAAAGCCATTGTAGGCGATAGCTGCATCCTTGCTCCTGCTTAATGTGGGAAACATTATTGTTCCACGCTTTCTTTCCTCTTTTTGCCTCCTGTGCAATGTTTTGAACTGATCTTCAAAAACAATCTGCAGAAAATGTGCAAATCTACATTTAAATCCATTTGACCCATTACCTGCCACTTCAGAGTAAAAGCCTTAAAAATTGGTCAAAAATGACTACTTTTATGGAAATGCAATGCCTGATGGTGCCGACTCTTTAAAAGTTGCTTCCTGTTTGAAAGTAATATGAAATATAATCAAGGGAAACTGCTTCCATTTTCTCCCCTGACGGTCAAAAAGGTTAATTAGTTTAATGTCAAAGTGATAAAGTGTAGGTGCATACAAAGTAAAAAAGGAGAAGAAAGTGACTTTACTATTTTTATTTTCAAATGGATTTGCAAAGAGACAACTCATATAACGTGGAAATTAGTACTCTGAACAATCAGGATACACTAAAGATATATATGCACACCTTAAAAGGGATAAATGTTGAAGCTTTTTAAAAGAGAAATCAACATTCTTAAAAACAAGCTAATAGGTGTTGATGCAAAACAAAATGAAATTGCTGCCACTCTTATGTCTGTATGTTAAATATGAAGCTACATCCAGCTTCTGCTAGCTTAGCTTAGCATAAAGAAAGGTACCAAACTTCACTGTCAGCACCTTTAAAGCCTAAAAATGAACATGTTTTGTTCATTTTGTTCAATCATGCAGTCATATACCTGCAGGAAGTGATTGCACCAGGTCAAGAAACAATCAACCATATTACCCTTTTTAAAACCACAACTCCTCTTTATACTTTCATTATAACTCATTATTAACCTTTCCACATTTAAAAATCTTAAAACAATTATTTCAACTTGTGTGCATATCCCAAATGTTTTCAACGATGGTCAAACTCTGAGAAATATGTAATGTAATGGTAACAGTAGTCAGAGAGTGTGAATGGAAGTCAGCTAAACATTACATGAATAAAAACTTTAATACATTACCTCGTCTGTGAACATTGCTGCCCGAGTCAGTCAGAAAGATTTTAATTTGCAACTGTGTTTCTCTAACATTTAAATAAACAGATTCCACGATCCCACGCTACTTCTCTGCATCATGTAATTAAACAAACAAGCTGTAACGCGTTGACCTTCAGAGGTGCTGGTAGTCAGAGAAGCATGAGAGTTCTATCAAACTTCTCATCAAAGTCTCAGCAAGAAAGTAGGTTAAGTACGTTTCCCAAAATGTCAAACTATTCCTTTAGGGGGCCATTAAACCAGGCCTAAAAAATATGAGTACAAGGAGGAGAATTATTAGACTTTAGCGTGCAAAGGAGTCATCAACAAACCTTTGTCTTTCACTCCTTGATAGCACCAGCTATTAAGTTTATTTTTCTCACCAAAGTCACACCAGAATCTTAAAACACTGAGACACTGGTCATTGCAACCATGCTATGCTGTGATGAATAGATATATTGGTCAGTTGTTGTTTGTAGATGAGTGGGTGGTGGAAACTTGTTGTTTTTCTCACCTTAATTGTGAATGATTGGCACAGAGCTGAGAGAGCACAGTGAAGTGGAGAATCAAACCCAGCAACATCAGAGGTGTAAATGCAAGAATCCAAGCTATTCCATCACATATTGAAGAATTCTATATTCAGAAAGACCATAATTACTTAAAATACGCTTTTATTTATGACGTGTGATGTGTTGCAAGTGATAAAATCTAGATATTCTAATGTATCAAAGTCTGTGTTCGAAAGACAGTAGAATATAGTTTATATATTTGTTGTTAGCTCATTTTCCATCTTAAATATTTTAAAAATTGCAGCTCACATGCTGTAAGTTTGTGCCAATGATATTAACACCACACAGATACTTTCTGACCCTGGCTCTCTCTTCTGTGTTTGTGTCTTGCAGGTATTTATGAGCAGACATTTCTTATATAACTGCAGCCAACCAATCCTGGATGTGAAGATAGCCTTTTGTCAGGTGTGTGTTCCTTACAGGTAAAAAAGGTACAGTATTCATTCACTACCACTTCCCCTTCATTGATGTGTATGTTTTGTATTGTTCTGTGTTTGTGTGTAAAAAAAAGTTCAGTTTGAGTTCACAAACATTAGCCATATAATCTTAAAGAATAAAGATGAAAAGGAGCATAATCCTGTTACATTTTTTAATATGAAATGCAAAATGGTGAGGCTCTTGTGTTAATATCCAGTGGTGAAGACTTTTTTTAAAGAAAATAAAGAGTTTATAGCCTCATGTGGATAATTAATTTCACGCAAAGCTATAACTAGTTCAGCTAGACTGGATTTTCCTTTAAATTCAATCTCATAAGTGTTTATATAAAGGCAAAAACAGCAGAGTGACTCTCTAACTGAAGCTTAATCGTCCGTCTCCTCGTCAATTGTACAATGTGAATGAAAAACTCCTGTGGGGATGTGATTTCATAAACTGTGCACTCTATATCACAAGTGTGTTTGTGAGGATTGCATGGTTTGCTGCAGGCTACTCTACTGTAGCTCGAATCATTAAGACGCTGTGCATGGGACGACCGCATTACACATGCATGTGTAGCTTGATGTTTAGCCACTATAGGTAGCGCTGGCTGTCCAGCAAAATCTGCAGCCAAATGTATGGAAATAATTAGATCATAGGTCTGGGTGACTTGTCAGCCATGTTGGGTATAAATGTATTACATCGCATAGATTAATATTTCATGGCTTCTTTGTGTAGGAGGTGTGTCTGGCGTGTGCCCCTTGGTAAAACACAGCTTTGTTTGGTCTATAAGCTGCGTTGTAATTACCCCAGTCTGTAATTAACTGATGTTTTTGTTGTGGCACCATTTGTTCAACTGATCTTCCCAAGTAATTATAGCCTGATTTTTGTCTGCACGTCCATAATAGAATAATGTCTTTAGTTCATACAATGAAATCATCAGTGGGGCTCTTGTCTTTACATGTGTATTATAGAGTATACACATCTGCATGGGAACAATGTGAGTGTAAGCACAGCTGTTCTTTATGTCCTGTCTTTTTTGTGCTACCTTTCCAGTTTTACAAATAACCCCCAAAACACACATTTTTGTTCTTTTACTAGTAAAAATACCAGTGTGGACTCACGCCACACGCAGTCAATGGGTTGATAACATAGCAGCAGCTAAATAAATTATGATTGTTGACTGGTAAAAGTGTTGGTAAGAATGTTAACATCATAAAATGTACAATTAAAATTTTTGAAGATGTTTGGCCTTTTTGTGTTTGTTTGCAACTTAACGACTTCCTTTCAGGTGTCTTATTACTTATCAGGTGAGTAGAAACTTAAGTTTTTCTGTCATTTTTGCGTCATGCAGGGTTTTGGAAAACAAGTGGATGTGTCATATATTGCCAAACATTACAACATGAGCAAAAGCAAAGTGGACAACCAGTTCTACAGTGTGGAAGTGGGAGACTCCACCTTCACAGTTTTAAAACGTTACCAGAATTTAAAGCCCATCGGCTCTGGAGCTCAGGGAATAGTCTGGTAAGTAATGTCCTGTTTTACATCAAATCATGCTATCTGATATGATTTTAATGCAGTATTTCATGTGCAGTTATCTCATTTACTGCTCAGTTGTTATTCTAATTGTCTTGTAGTTTATTGCTGTGGGAGGTTATTAAGGGAGGAGAATCTCTGCTTATTGTTTTCAGTGCTGTTAAATGCAATTTAAGAAAATTTAAGAAGTCTCCTTTACAGATAATGGTGTAATACCGCAATATTTTTGGGAGCTGATGCTCATATTTTTTCATGAAAATGTGGATGCGGCTCCATAATGCCACAGCATGCAGCTATGTGACTCATCTTTGCAGAAATGCTTTGATGAAAGAGTTTAATACTTGCGGATGTGCAAATGTTTTATTTCTTGAAAATATCATTTGAAAATGTCATTTGAATGTATTTTTTTTAGCTAATCCTGTAATGCCAAACAGGTAGAAGTTCTTTAAAAAGGGCAAATAAATCTGAATAATCATGTTTTCTGATGCGGGTGAATATTTATTTCCAATCAACAATGTTTTAAATGCAACAGTAAAACAAGCCAGTATTTTAAAGTCAGATCAGTTGAGAGGCACGAAAATGACTAATCTTAACCACTGGTCAAAATGTTAAAACATTACAGTGAATATCCTTGTAATTACCAAAAGAAATACTGATTAGGTGTAGCTGAATGACAAGGCAGAGGGGGGAGGGTGAAATCTGTTTCATTTCCAAAGCAAAGTCAGGAGACTGACAACAGTTCAATAGAAAACAAAAAACAAAAAAAAGCCTCTTCATGTCCTCATCACTTTGGTGAATTTTAATTTTCTACTGACTAATTGACTGACTAATCAAATTTTTAAAGAGAAGAGCACCCAGCTGAGAAACACCCAGCAAGTTTCCTCCCAACAGCTATTAAAACAGTGATATTTATTTTTTATAAAGGGTAAAGATAATGGTGTCTTTTATTTAAATGACATGTCAAAAGATCAAATGTGTCTCTTGATGGAAGTTGGGAAATATTATAACACGTTAAATATACTGTACATACTGTATATGCTAACAACAAAAACAAAAACACACTATATTTGTCAAAGGAATGAAGATGAGTGTTTTTGTCATAATATTCTCCCAAATGTGGAGCTTGTGGCTACTTATGGTATTAAGATCCACTAGGCTCGTCTCTGCTCTCCAGTTCCATGAGCTGATGACATGTCTGTTTAGAATATGGATGTGCGGGCCATAAGGGCTTAACAGGATGGGCACTTAAGTGAATCTTTAATCCGGATTGCAGTGCGGGCTCGTATTCATTGTAATTCATCTCACGCCTGCCCTGTCAGAATGCAGTGGAACCACTGCCAAGCCTCCACTTAAAGGAATGCATCTGACAGTCTCCCCAAAACGACCAAACAGATCTATAAGTTATATTTATGCTAATGCTGTGTAGCTGCGGTGATATACCTGCCACAGACTCACTGTCTGGGATGACCCACATTGACATGTTTTTAGGTTATTATATACTGTTTGAAAAATCTCTGGCTCGCAACACTGTAACGGGGGGGGGCGGGGCCGGGCGCGGGGGGGGGGGGGGGGGGGGGGGGGGGGGGGGGGGTGAGAGGGAGGGGGTGAGGGAGGGAGGCGGCCCAA
>JAQMCX010000027.1:7985261-8011235 GCA_029814765.1 Acanthurus leucopareius | reverse complement strand
GCCACCTCCCACTGGTTGGGGATCACCCAATTTTAATTTTTTTTTGTTTTTTTTATATTTTTTTAAAAATATGGGGCTCGAAACCCTGTACCCCCCCCCCCCCCCGCCCTCCACTGGCCCTCCTTTATTGTCCTTCCTTTGCTTCCCATGCCCCTGGCCTTTTCTCCCCTTCCGCTCCAAAGCAATTTTGTGCATTTGCAAAGGAGCTTGGACAGACTGCAACTGCTAATGCTGGAAATGTGCCCATTTGAAGGATATTGTAGAGATAGATGGCAGGGAGACAGTGCAAATCTAATTTAACCTGCTCTGCTGTGTCCTGCTTGGCTCTGCCCCCAGCTGTCATCTGGTGTCATATGGTGACGGTATTACCACGACCAAACGGCAGAAAACCTCAAAGACTGATATAATATTCTATTGATTATAAAGAGCGAATGAAAAAAATCATCTCATTTAGATGTTAACAAGCACATCGACAACATACCATTGGACTGTGAAGTGCATATATGCTGGAAGAATAGTTTTGTCAAAATAGAAAATGAAATAATTAAAGTGACTTACTCGCTGTGTTTTATCAGATTAATCCCCAAAACTGGTGACGCAATCAGATTCATATAAACATCTGTTTGATTTTCTACTAGCAATTTTTACATACATGCACTCAAAATAACTTACTGAAAACAGTGGAAAATAAATGTACACAGGCAGTTATCCAAAAGCCATCAGCAGTGAGTACAGTGAGTATTCTCCTCCTCTTATGCAATCAGGAGACTCTTGCCCCCGTCAAGCCCGAGTACATGGTAATGAGGGAAACTTGTATCACTAGCTAAGACTCCCTCTGCCACAAACATCCCAATCTGTGCACATCTCTGCCCTCATGACTTGTGTGCTCGGCTTTCAGGGGCATCTTAGGAGGGATGAAGGCTTTAAGTAGTTTAGCTGATCATGACATAATCTTTCACTCAGCTAGAAAAGTGATGACAGGCTCCAATCCCTATTGGATCAATGCTTTTATGAAGGCTCTACTGTTTCCATGGTCACACGCCATCCCAGGCCTGCAGTCTCCAGAGACACGACGAACCACAATGTATCCAACACAGCCATCCAAAAACCCACACACGGCGTTGTCTTTATATTAGGGTTGCAGTAAGTCTGAATACAGATGCCTGAAAACTCAATTTGTGGCGTCTTGTAGGTGAGACTTTATCTAAGATTTAGCTGTGAATGTGATGTGCATGGCAGCTTTATGCCTGATTTGTCTCCTCTGTGTATTGCTTTTCAGTGAAAGCAAACATAAATCAAAAAATCCCAAAGGTTCTCGAGGGTTGAGCCAGCAAAGAAATCACCCTGCTGCAATGACCTCCAAAATGGGTTGAACACCACTTTGTGTAAAAAGGACCATCTATATCTTACATTTATCTCTCTATTTCATTGCATTTTGCTATATATTTTTGTTCAAAACATAGCAACATAGATAATGTTGCCATAATAATGATGCCCATCAGCTTAGCATAGCACAAATACTAAAAGTGGGGGAAAAGCAGTCAGCCCGGCTCTGTCCAAAGCTAATCGTCCTAGCAGTGCATCTAATGCTAGCAAATTAATAAATTAATCTGTACCAAAACTATAGGTGGAAAAATGAAAAATAGTTTTATGACAGCTTTAAATGTTAACAATCTCACTCTTTTATCTGTAAATATAAAGCTGTAAAAATGAAACCAGAGGATATTTAGCTTAGCCAGTAACAGTTAGCTTTCCATCCCAAGGTAGCATAATATATCTTCGAACAAGAACCTCTACAGCTAGCTAATTCAAACACTATATTTAAAAAATCTATCAGTGTAAAAACTACTAAAAGTTTTACAATAGCAGTTACTGATAGTTCTCTTTACTGTTGATATAGTGGTATCTAGCTTAGCTGAGAGCAGCTAGTGTTAGCTTGGCTAAAATATGATGAACTACAGTATTTCTTGTCTGGTCACAATGACTCTCTTGGGTTTTTGTGCTGCATTCACACCTTTTTTCTGGTTGGAGACTATTTATGTAATATTTTAAGATGGTTACCCCACTGCTAATCTTGTGGTAAATCATGTAAATACCCTAAATTAGCTACTTTTGCTGTGTTTATTAATAGGTTAACAGGTGTACATCTCCCTTTTGTTGTGATTTGGTGCGTAGCCATTTTTTTGCAGGGGGATAAGGACCTAATTTCTGTATATGAGTTTTAGATCCTTTCATCTCTTTTCTCTGGCTTGGTACAATGTGTACAGCTCCACTTAAATGAGCTAAAACATAGTCATCTGTCATTTTTATCCACATCATCCATATCTTTGTTTGCTGGAAAGTGAGAAATAATTCTTTTGTTTTTGTGACCAGTGACTTTCAGGGTTTGTTGTGACAATGTCATGCGATCACACATATTTATTCACGCAGCTATGAATACTAAACTGCAGTTCTCTGTGGTTTTTCATCTGCAGTGCGGGCTATGATGCTGTCCTGGACAGAAATGTAGCCATCAAGAAGCTGAGCAGACCCTTCCAGAACCAGACCCATGCCAAGAGGGCATATCGGGAGTTGGTGCTCATGAAATGTGTCAATCACAAAAATGTAAGTGACTCAGCTCGGGAGGAAATGGCGGTAGGAAGGATTGCAGAAAGAAGGGAATTGCATCCATTTCTAGAACAAAGCAGTTTTATCCAAGTCAGAGCCTATTTTTGGGTCTCGATAAAACCCTTCGCTACAAAACAGAGACAAGCGACTGCAATGTTATGGCCGTGCTAAATTCCTCGCCTCCAGAAATGTACCGAAGTGGCAGGAAAGTGAAACAGAGAGCACTTCAAGGCATGAATGTAATCTCCAGTGCCGCAGTTTGTTCTCTTTTCTTCTTCTCCATCTCTTTTTCCTCTCATCCACATTTATCCCCGGTCTTTTGTTCCAGCTCACTTATTTTATTCTCTCCGTCTCTCACTCAGCAACGTCCTTCATAAGGGTCATTTACCATCCCTTACTGTAACTCAGATTTGTGTGTACATTTAACTGCTATATGTTGATCATTTTCATGCTCTTCTCTCTTTCAGATTATCAGTTTATTAAATGTCTTCACACCACAGAAATCATTAGAGGAATTCCAGGATGTGTGAGTATATCGTAAACCCTCCTTTGTATAATAAGATTTCCATGTAAAATATCAGTATAGCTCATGTTACAGGAAAAGAAAGATTTTGTGTTTTTATTTTATCTCATATTTTATAAGTCAAAAGAAGGGGACTGATATTATTATGCACAATGCGCTTGTTACTCCCTCACACCTGCACTGGAGTGTTGTCAGTGAAAGTACTGTAGGTGTAATCTGAAGCTGCTGGATGTCTCCTGTCCTCATACTGAATGATGAATGAGAGTGTGTTCACTTTTTGAACAATCTCACAAGGGAGATTCATGTGTCTTTCTGGCATTTTTTTTTTTTAAAGCCAGGAATGCAAGAAGGTCTGCAGAATGCAAATTTTTTTAGCAGACAGCTTACATATCAACTGATGTCTGTCAGCCGTTTATAAATCAGTACATCTTTTTTCTCAGGTACCTAGTGATGGAGCTGATGGATGCCAACTTGTGCCAGGTGATTCAGATGGAGCTCGACCATGAGAGAATGTCCTACCTGCTCTACCAGATGCTGTGTGGTATCAAACATCTGCACTCAGCCGGAATTATTCACAGGGTAGGAAAGCAAGAGGCCTCATTTTTCTTGTCGAACTTCTAGATGTGTTTTTTTATGTTTTGTGGTGTGTTTTTATATCATTTATGATAGCAGTTTGTAGTGTGACATTAGTAAGCTTGCCATAAACCTTGACATCACCTTGGTCCCTCAGGAGCACCCATGTGCCACAGAGGAAATGGTGCAAAGACCAGGGTTTAATCCCTGGTGCTTCCAGCTGGCTTTGCTGGCTGTCCCAGCCAAAACAGTTGGCAGTGTTTACAGGGTGGGAAGCCAGTGAGGGATCATGTCCTTGTAAATGCACCAGCAGATTTGACTGATTGGCCAGAGCACCCACACAAAGGGAAATAGGATCTAGGGGATATAGCATGTGTTACGACTTCCCAGTGAAGCTCCTTGCTGGCTGTTTAATTGGAGGAAACACATGGCCTTTTACATCCAGCCAAGGAGTTGCTACAGTGCATCAGGAAATAGCTTTTCCAGATTGGGAGTAAAGAATTCATTACTTAAGAAAGAAAAAAGCAAACCAAATTACTGCTTCCATTGTCACTATTTTATGGTCTTGGCTAGTTCTTATTAGAATTGAAATTTAGCTAACGGTATTTAATTTAAAAAATGACATATTGGAGAATATTTGTTTCACAGAAGAGTTTAATAAAAACACTTAAATCAGTCTCTGTATGTACAATAAGTATGTAGTTCCAACCAGGAGGCTATTAGCTTTGCTTAAAGGGCTTGAACTTGGGTTTTATGCCAATGGTAAGCCTAGAAGTAGTTACACATGTAAACTCTGGTATTTAAATAAATACTGAATAAATAATAAATAAATAAATATAAATTACATGTGCATAGTTTCTCATGCCAGTCTTTTTAAATCTCTAGGACCTCAAACCAAGCAATATAGTGGTGAAGTCAGACTGCACCCTGAAGATCCTGGACTTTGGCTTAGCGAGGACTGCAGGCACCAGCTTCATGATGACTCCCTATGTGGTTACTAGATACTACAGAGCCCCAGAGGTTATCCTGGGCATGGGATACAAAGAGAACGGTGAGAATCTGTTATGATTTAAGTCTGTTTGAGCTTGCATGGATCAAAATTCAAACATATTTAAAGTTAAACAGGGGTCTCTGCTTTTCATTACAAAGAGTCTTGTACTGACTGGTTGTTTTTTGCAAGAGCCAATTCAAACAGCTCACGCAGATTCATTAGTGTTTGTTTGATAATACAGTGTATAACCAAATAGGTCACATGGAGCAATTTTAGAAAATTTTTAAAATATTTTTCACTCATTTACTTTCTTGTGATACCACTGAAAAGCTAAAAATAAACTTAATACAGCCTTGGAGCCAAATCCTGCATGTACTTGAGTCTTAAAACTTTTTTTTAACAAATGCATCACATTAATGCACCACTATGTGTATGTGATGTGCATATAAAGTATTTTTAAACCAGTGGGACCCAGTGACTGACCTGTAATAAAACATGTAGAAGAACAGACAGACGCAGCCTCTCACTGCAGCAGACAGCGCGGTTGTTTGAATCTGAATGGACCTTAATAATTAAGAAAAACATGAAAAAAAAATGTCACGTGTCATCCATTAATGAATGTATGAGAGTAGCATCTGTGAAATCTTGAAAACAATTCTGGTGGCGATGCACTTTGCAAATGAGCTTGAGTGAACTGAAGGGGTTGGAGGTGTGAGTCACTGATTAAAAGCCCCCAGAACATCAGACATGTGATTGAATGCCAACAGAAGAGTTATGACTCATTAGCCATATTCCTCCCATGGATAGAAGCCTGTACGCTCCAAGGCTTTGAATTTGCTGCCGCTAGTTAGCCCTTAAGGGGTCTGCTCATCTCTTTTTCTGCTCTTCTTCTGCTCTCTGTCTGTATCTGCGCTTCATTACAGTTTATCTCTGTGTAACATGCTCCTCACTAATTACTCCCCCCTCACTGAACAACAGCTAATTTCTAATCACTGTTATCCCAGAAAGCTTGATGTGCCTAACACTAACCTTTGCCTTCCTCTTTTTTCTTTTGCTCACCTCTATGCATGCAGTGGATATATGGTCGGTGGGGTGCATTATGGGAGAAATGGTGCGCCACAAAATCCTCTTCCCTGGGCGGGACTGTATCCTTGTTAACACACAGCGACTTTATGGTAACACTGTTATGATTTAAAGGTTTGTGTCTTTTAAATGTCACAGCACATGTTGGAAGTCAAGTGTCTAACTCAAGACGGATTCATTTACCTTTAAAAGCACTTTTAGCGTCAAATGTTTGAAAAGTCTGGGATAAACAGCAGAGTATCTACAGCATTATGTCAATTATTTCTTTACAAAATGGAAATGTTTAATTATTAAGTATAAGAATAATATACCTTTCACATGGTATTTTGGTAAATTTTTGCTCTAGTTTCATAGTTTTATATTTCATGGTAAGATTTTAATATTTACTATGGTTTTGGTTATTGTATTTAGTATACCAGTAGTTATGCTGGTATTAGTGATATTGAAAATATACTTTGTAAATAAACTTTGTGTAGAGACTTTTTAAACTGTATAGAAATACCAGTATATTATATAGGTGCAAAGATTGGGGTCATACAGAAAGAAAAAAGAAAATTTGACAGAAAAAAGAAAAAAACAAATGAAAAATTATTAAAAACTATAAACAGAAACACAAACATTACTCTAACATCTGGCCTGATGTTCTCTGTATGTTACTGAGGTGAACTAAACACTCACATCTGGCTGTTTTTATAACACATGTTTGTATCAATTCCGACTGATCTAACTCTGGTCTAACACTTCTAATATAACCTGCAGCCATTACATGAGACAAGCATCACAGATTATCGTTCTCAAGTCAGCATCTCTGAATCTTAAGCCGAGCTAAGTCTCATTTTGCAAAAGGAAAGCTCTCTCTGTCTCTGAAAATTAAAGTGTATTTTGGTCAGAGTGTGTGTGGAGTGCTACCTCGTGGGTTCTCCTGCTGTGAAGGGGCTGTAATTGCATCTCCGAAAGACTTTCAGTAGGATGGATTTGGATAAATAGTCCCCATGCTGAGTGTGTGCACATGTGCGCACACGTGGAGTACATCTTTCCTTCTGAGGATGCTCGCACGTATGAGTCAGACTTATTTAGCATTCAGTGAAAAATATTGAATAATTAATTAATTTATTTCCAACATCTGTTAATAGCTTAAATGAACTCACTTGGTAGCTTAAGGAGAGTCAAAGGTTAAAAGTGATGACTGTTAACAAGTTCGAGTGTAACTGAGAAAAAAAACACTGCCAAGATGGAAAAATATTACAGGTACAGACTGGATATTGTAAGTAGAGCACATTTATTTATGTAAGAGGGGAGGTAATGGGGTGTTTTAAATTTTTCCTTTTGTGAGATCAAGCCTAGAAAATTATGATCTGTGTAGCCAGAACCTGTATTAGCTAATTCTTCAGTGCCGTATAAAATGAATGGACCACACTTGGAGATACATTCCTTTATGGTGATGAACATTGATACTGTAGCTTATTTAAAGTCAAACCCCATCCAGAAATTGACCCAAATTGAGGAATGCCTCCAAAAAACTACATTTATCCAGCTTTTTTAGAAAATTATAGTGAATATAAAGAAATTGAAGTTGCCTACACACTTGCGACATGATTTGGAAACTGAGCATTAAAGACAGGTGCATAATATATTGAGAGACTAATACCTTTGACATTGTCATGACTTTGTTAATACTACACAAAAATGAAACCAAACATTCCTGATTAAGGCAATGTGATCTTGAATGTGATCTAACCAACAAAACCCATTTAACTCAATCAGAAGGGCTCAGCTGTCAATCATGATGTCACACACCCTTTTAATAGCATCAAATAGCAACTTTTGGATTAAACTAATCAAAAAATAAACATTTAAACAAACACTAGCATGTTGAGAACTACCTTAATAACAACTTAGGAAAAAATGTATTTGTGGTAAGCCAAAGTTTTCATGTACTATTAGAACGAGGTTCGTGACCTGCACTGCATCCAGCCACCAGGGGGCAATCAAAACTCTGCCTTCACTTTCTGGGGGCGTGGCCATGGTCATCTTAGTAATGGTTGACTGTATAAAGTAACACTTCAGTGGCAACTCTTACTTTGAAATGATGATTTTTACTGTTGTTGTTTGGAGGAAGATAAACAAAGTGAAACTCGAGTGCAGTGTGACTGTTGGTTCTTGAGGTTCACGCTCTGGTTTGTACATCCCTGATAATGTCGTACCTGAAAGATTAATGTTCTGGAGAACTAGAAATGAGCTCTGCAGTATCCCTCTTCTTCTGTCTCTGCACTCACAAAGACCTGAAACTCTTATCATCTAACACTCCATCCTTCGTCACTGTAGATCAATGAACTGTAGTCATGCACACTTTTGTTAATCTGCTGCTTATAGATCAGTTCTGGACTGATACCTTGTCATTGCTAATCATAATGTACTCTCCATAGCCTTTTCGACCTTAAGTATTGACCTGGGCGAAGTTATCTGCACCTTCCTGAGTGACTGTCAAATGATGATACAGAACTGCAGTGTGTCTCCACAGGTCATAGCACAGTGAACTTCAGGGTGATTGCACCATTAAGAGAAGCAGCGTGTTAAATAAGTGGCTTTAGCTGAATATTGTCTGTGGCCAACATGTGGCATAAATATAGACATGCATGTGATGGCATCTAATATTATCTTGTTCTGAAAATAGTTAAGTGGGCTATCAGGCTTCTTAATTGAACAACCAATAAAAATTATGAGTAAATAAAAATGAATATTTTGATAATCAAGAGAGATTGCTAGATTTTTACTTGACAAAAGCATTCAGTTAGTAGAGCATAAAGTCAGGTGCAAAATATTTTCAAATCTGGTGAATAGAAAAAGAAATCCCACAAAACAGACATCATCTATTATGACCCTGTTCTCTTCCCACTGGCTTGCAAATTTGAGGCTGAGGTCCACAGATTCCAGTGTCACATTTGATAGGCTAAATAAATGCAAAACCCCTGAGTTGAAGATGAATATGATGAATGAACAACTAACACGGAGATACAGGACTAAAATGTGAGAAAATATATTTTGATTTGCCTAGAATTATGTAATTTTAGGGGTGAAAGTTTTGGGAAATTATTGATAGATGTTGGTAATGTGAGTGTGTGTGCATGTGCCTGTGTGTGTGTGTGTGACTCTAGTGGACATGTGGTCAGTCGGCTGCATCTTTGGAGAGGTGATAAGAGGGACGGTGCTGTTCCCTGGGATCGACCGTATCCTTCTGACCTCCCTGCCGCTCCGTCACTCTGTTTCACATGTAAACCTGAATATCATAAAAAAAAAAAACCAAAAAAAAAAAACCTTGAGAGCCGTTACGATCAGATGCATGAATAATTCCAAACACCGCAGAGCGTCATGCATTTTGCAGTGTGCACCGACACACCGGAAAAAAAAACACCTCTAGCTGTCTGAGCGGATCCAACAACTTCCCAAAGAGCCATGGATAAGAACCTTAGTGGATAAAAAAAAAAAAAGAAAAAGGCTCCCTGAGCATTGAATGGATCATGGCCAATGTGCAATGGAGACAAAAAGGAGGTGGAAGTGTGAAGCTTTCCAGCAAGATGATGTAATGGGGATCTCTGGCGGCTCTGGCAGCTAACTGCCTCATCTGGCACCAACTGTGAGAACACAGGGAATCAGAGGGGTAATTCAGAGTGTGTGTGTGTGGAGGGGTAAGAGAGGAAATATTAATCATCAACAGGGAGCTGAAACTCAAGTTTGCACACTCTACAACCATGTTCAACACACACAAACACAACCACATGCTCATGCTACACGTCTCTTGGTAATTACAAAACTCATAAATATTCTCATCAGGGGGTTTATCGGTTCATTTATGACCCAGTTTCTGTTTTTTAGGTAAAATTAATACCGTACAGGGAGGTTCAGTGGATATTTCATGTATCATAAGCAGATATTAAGGTACAAAGTGAATGTGTCGTATGGAACAAGGGATCACTTGAGGTAATTGTGTCCCAGAAAGCCAAAATATATTAACTGGAGCAGTTTTTTTGAGGAAAGTGAATGTTAATAGAGGGATTAATTTATTTGAAGTTTTAATTATGTTTCTCAAGCATACTTTTTTCAATTATTGGTAAGAAAAAAAAATCACAGGACATTTTAAGGCCAATAATTCTCAAAATGATTTTTCTTTACTTGAGAAGACAAATTTCAACCTTTTGTCATTTTTCATTGATGCTTCTTTCAGGGGTTAGTTCGGGTATATTGACTGTTTTGATATCAGAAATACTTTAACTTGGTGAAACTTTATGAGCATGCTTTTTCAGCAGTTTTCATCCTCTTTATTACTTTTTTACTATTTATTTAATTTGGTCTTAATTTGGTCATAACCATTATTCCAGCTTGGCTGTGGATCAATCAAAGTATAAACTCTTTTACTTGTCCTAAATGGTCATAGTATGTCTGTGTGTGGAGGTTGTACCTGAATGGACACTGAGGCATGTAGGAAGCTGTGTGTTTGCCTTAATCCTGACCAATCAGACATCGACCAGTGGAACAAGGTGATTGAGCAGCTGGGAACGCCCTCACCAGAGTTCATGAAGAAGCTTCAGCCCACAGTGAGGAACTACGTGGAGAACCGGCCAAAATACGCAGGCCTCACCTTTCCCAAACTCTTCCCCGACTGCCTTTTCCCTGCTGACTCTGAGCACAACAAACTCAAAGGTGAGAACTTAAACTGTATGAATAAACTGTTGCAGTTTGTGAGATGTTGCCATGTGTGTAATTGTCCACCATCTTTGTGTCGTCTATTTTTTTGATTGATTGATTGAATTTAAACCCTTTTCCCTTCTATACAAACATATAAACACACACAGTAATGTTTCTAAGGTTTGATTCTGTTGTGCAAAGATCCCCAAACTCTTTTAGCTCGAGAACATAAAAATTTGCCGTCTTCATGGGCCTCAACCTAATACTGATGTTACACACACATTTCTGACTCCCCCACCATCGATACAATGTTGATTAAATGGACTTTGCTGCTTTTATAACCTGCTGAATTCCCAAAGGCTTTGGGGAGGCTGACTATTACAAACCTCTTCTTGTGTTTTTATGTCCACATCATGCACGCAACCGGGAGTGAGGAAATCACAGACGTCCCACTCAAAGTTACCTCTGCCAAAGAGAAATAAGCCATTTTTTGGTCCCTGCACGCAAAATCCGAGCTGAACAGAACAGCAAAGCAAAAAAGAAACACTCTTTTACTTAAATTAGGAAAATGAAATGACATGTAATTACATCGTTATTGCATTTTTCCTCTGCAAATAGGGGACCCATAAAAACGGGTCTGTGACCCATGTTTGGTGGCAACCCAAAGTTTGGTTAAACACCGCTAAAGTGTAAAACTCTGCAGTTTTTCCACGATGATCTCACAAAGAAGTAATTTCCCCACACCATTATATCACTCATAGGATGTTTTTCTTTTCCAAGATCTTTGATTCCCTGAAACATAAAACATAAAAACTATAGTGCTTCTCACACTTGAGATGAATAATATTTATACACAAGATCATTTGTAAGAGGTTAAGTTGTGTGTTGGCAGGGCAACTATAAATAAACGTTTTTTTACATTTTAAAACCACATGACTGAATATCCAGGAGATGCATCTTATATCATATCACCAGCTACCAATCAGAACTGTGTTTTTATGCTTTAAATGTCAAATAAATTACACAACCAGTCCGGGAAAACTCTTGACTTCCTCTGTTTCACTGCATTTCACACTTTGACAGGAAAGCAGTCATTTCTGAGTAGTGTTGTTACTTTTTTCCATAATTATTGGATGACTTGCCACAAAGTTTACAACAGACTCTCATGTGATGCTCAGGATGAGTTAGGAAAACTTTGGCAATGCCATAATTTTTTTACCTAAATCACCAGATAATTAGGTCCAAATTATGAACCGTCCAGTGCTGTGATTTATAACAAAATAACTGCAAAAATAGAAACATTCCCATGAGCCTCAGCTGCACTTTGTATTAAGTGATATTTAGCTAATTTAAGCATGCTAAGATGGAAAACACAGTGAGCAATATACCCGAAAATAGCGCTTAAAATCACGTAGCAAATTCTCCTGGTGAGTCCTGTGGACTCTCAGTCTTGTTTATTCAATGCACAGGAAATAAAGTTTTTTCTCTGTTGTACTTTTACCTAAACAAAACCCTCTATTTCACAGCAACCTATGAGCCTAAACTGAGATACATTCACTAAAAATGTACTTTCATTCTGTGAGCCTCGGTGAATTAAATCTTTTCTCACGCAGACGGTTAACCAAGACATCATTCATTTCTGCCTGTTGAGAGGTGCAATCTCTCTTCCCAGTGCCTTAAAAAGTGGAAATTCCCTCCAATGAGGTACAGCAAAATATGCTCTTTCTGTCGCCTCGCTCCCACATCAAAGCTCCTGTCTGGCTCATGAATCACTTTTGTATTCCGGCTGCTTCCTGCTGTGAGTGACGGTGTTAAAGGAAAAGCACCCAGAGAGAGAGAGAGAGAGAGAGAGAGAGAGAGTGAGAGTGAGAAAGGTGTGAGACCTGGTTGAAGTGCTGCTGTTTGGTGTGTTTTGTACTGTCACAGGTACAGAGGCAGACATCCTTTGGGCTTTGGTATTTTTTGAACTGTGGGAGGAAGAGACAGACCGAGAATACTGTAGGATGAAGGGGAAAGGAAAGGAAGACAGATGAGGAATAAGGACAGATGAAAGGACAGCGATGGAGGAGTCATGTTATAGATTTACCATCCGTTTCGTCATCGAAGTGTCGATGCTGAGGGAGAATGCAGACGTCGCGCTCAGATCATCTGTCTTTGTTCTCAGTTTAGTTTAGTTTCCTCAGTCCTTTGCTGCCTTGCGGAGCTATTTATAGTGGGGTCACTGTGTGGAGGAGAGGGATGGTGTCTCGTTCAAGGGATCTCGATTTCACATCAGTAAAAAGAGGGTCCGACCGTTGACAGACTGACCGACTGAGCTCATTCTGATCACATTTCTGTATGTTGAGAAGCCAAATGTTGTTTATTAAAAGCAGTGCTTGTCACATACTGATGCCCTTCTTAATAAAACTACACTCGGAAAGAGAGCAGGAAATGTCTTCAGACTGCAGAGATTATTTTAGACCAAGTTGAATGAATCAGCCTGTAACAAATGGCATCAAGATGTAGATTTGCATTAGTCAGATAAACAGTGGATGCAAAAATGGGACAAGCCTGAATCTTGAATTTCAATTAGGTGGGAGAAGGGAGAATGTTGCAGGATTATCTGTTCCACTGCAAATGATCATTTTTCGCTCACATAATGCATCATAACAGTCAAAAAAAAAAAATACTGTTTTCCACAGCTTTGACTCTGTAAAAGTGGTGTGGTTATTTGCTAACCCACATGTGTTTGATGCTCTATGAGATTCTGGTTTCCTTCGACAAGCTGCTGCTTTTTATTGTTCCTTTTAATCCCAGCCATTTTTTTTCTCTCTCTCTTTCTCTCTCTCTCTTTCCTTCGAACTTTCTGCCTTATTGTGCTTCTCTTCTCCTTTGGCATATTAAACTAGAACATTTTCTCACCTCGTGATCTCAACCAAATGCTTTTGTCTGTCCTTTTTTTCAAACCACAGCTAGCCAGGCCAGAGACCTGCTGTCTAAGATGCTGATCATCGATCCTGCTAAACGGATATCAGTGGACGAGGCCTTACAGCACCCCTACATCAACGTGTGGTACGATCCAGCTGAGGTGGAGGCGGTGAGTAGGCCTTTGGCAGAGCTGTTTATTGATTTCGGTCCTGAGCTCAATCCTCTCCTCCTGTCTCCGTTTGGTCGGCACTGTTTACTTTCTGTTTGAATTACTGTGCAGAAAATAATGACTCTCCTTTTTTTTTAAATTTTATTTATTTTTTAAACGAAGCAATTACAGTGATTTATAGCACAATTAACAGATTTAACCAGTATTTGCTGTATCGGTGAAAAAATGCTGCATGAGTGCATTTATGATTGAGTTTTACATTTTTAGTTCACATCTCATCATTATTTTTCTCTCATTTTTTTTTGAACAAACTACATTTAAGTTGTAAACTTAAACATTGTTTAGGTTTTTTTTTAAGAGTAACCCCTAATTTTTTGCTACAGCTCAGATAAACAAAAGAAAGTCAATATTTGCTGCTACTTGTAAAGGAGTGACTTGGTGCATTGCACTGCTTTATAATGTAAGACTGGTGGTGTTTCTGGTTATTTGGTGAAGTCTACTTTCTTCATCAGCGCCTCATTAGTATGAGGTGACAGTGAGATCGGGAAAAAGCCTTCTGCAGCTCCATAAAGTTGCACAGATACCACTTTGACTTGCAGCAGTACATTAATGAATGCATGACCAGCTGATGAACTTTAGCATAATTGTTTTCTCTCTGAAATACCCCCCCCCCCTGGTTGTAAAGCACCAGAAGACACACCTCCTTTGTAGTTACTGATCATTTTTAGAGGCTCATGACTGTCTACGTTGTCTAGTTGTTGATGGTTGTAAAGCTGATGTTGTTGTTAGAGTTGATGTGGTATGTATGATATGGCTGTGAATGGCATTTCAACACATTTTCTGCTGTTTTCCCTTTCTCTAATGTCATCTCATGCTGATGAAGGCCAGAGATCTCATCCAAATATCCATGGTAAATAACAACCGCCCTACATCAAAGAAACAACTTCAATGGGACCTGTGTTTTTTTAAAGATGAACTAGCTCTGAGTCGGCACTGTAAATCATAAATCATGACGTAAGAAGACTCATAATACACATTTTTAGAGAACAGCATGTGGAAATACACTAACATGCCATTACTGTGTAGCTGCAGGTAACAGAAGTGAACATCTATTGAATGTTAAGAGGCTGAGAAATAATAGAAAATGCATTTGATAAATCTTTGTTAGAGGTAAAAACCTCCCACTTCTCTCTTCTGCCCAACGCTGACCTGTAACTGTCCCTCTAAGGTCACTTCATAGAGGTTTATTGGTGGTCCTGTCAGCTGCAGTGAGATTATGGTGGCAGAGTCTCAGGCAGGATTTCTATGAATGAGTGTTAGAAAGGTTTGACTGAGTGCCAGACAGCATTTTTTGTGTCCTGTTAGATGAGATGACAGTCTTATGGGAGAGGAACAAAGGCACTGTAGCTGGACAAACCACCAGATTTGTTTTGTCTCAGTTGTTTAATCCTGATTTACATGGTCTGAGATACTCACATATATATATACATCTGTGTGAAGACTGACAATGCATTGATATTTATATTTTGTACAACAATCACCATTTTATAACATTAAGTATAATTAACTTCAATTTGTTGATTTCTTTTCGTCATAAATCATGTGTACGACTACTTTTTTCCCATCATGTCTTTATGTGCATACAGTTCATTTCTCTCATGCTCAGATATTCTTTGCCATTATGTTTGTAGTTGTCTGTACTTTGATCTCCATTACTTTAATGTGTTAGTCTCCAATTCCATGTCGCCAAATTCAATGCTTCATTATATGAGCTTACAAAATATTCTAGCGAAGGATTTTACCTGTTGATGTCCAGTGAAAAATCAGTCATATAAATGTCATGTTAGTTAAATCCTGTCGTGAGGGTTGTTGGGTGAAATGGTTTTGCTCTCTGCCCTTTAGCCTCCACCTCAGATCTATGACAAGCAGCTGGATGAAAGAGAACACTCCATTGATGAATGGAAAGGTGAGGGTCACTCTAAAAACCCAAAACAAATACTGTACGTTAACAGGAAAACCCCAAGTTTGTATTGTGGCCATTTTAGAAGACATTGTATATATTGTATATATTGAATGTGCTGTAGTTTATTTTTTAACAGTATGTCAGATGAAATTCAACATTTTCTTGTATTTATATTTTAGCATCTACCTTTTTGGGTCTATTTGGAGTACCCAAATGACAAAGCTTATTACAGAAAAATTGTAAGGTTGAAATGCATACATGAGTTAGCATATTTGTTAGCGAATAATCTATTGAAATGAATTATGTATAACATGTTCAAACAGGACAACCATCAATAATCCTAAGAGCAAAATGATACAACTCTGTCCTCTTTTCCATTTCCTGTATATATATATGTTTTTTGTCTCATTATATTTTAATGTCTTTTATCTTCTTACCTTGTTTTTGTCAGAACTCATCTACAAAGAGGTGATGAACTTTGAGGAGAGAACGAAGAATGGCGTTGTGAAGGGACAGCCTTCACCTTCAGGTACTCTCAGTGCATAACCCTAATCGCTCTGTAAGTGAATTTACTACAACCTTACTGGAGTTACTTGTAACTAGAGAAACCCATCGTGTTGTTGACCATGTGTCTCTGTCTCCTGCATCCCCCCCGTTAAAGATTAATGTTGTATAGTGTTGTGCCTTTGTAGGAAAATACACCAGTAAAAGCTAAGATTGCCTCTTTTGGTGCACAGTGTTAAATAGCAGATGGTGTGTGTGTTTATGTGTGTGTGTGTATATACAGTTCATATATATCATGTCATGATTTAAGGTTTGGGTCCTTTGGGTTCCATCACAGGAAATTTCAGTCCTCAGCTGCAGCTGACATTTCAGTTTTCTACAAGAAACAAAATCACATTAAATGCTGTTCTCATAGTTTGCCACAGAGGGGCAGTATGGAGACGTGATGGCACAACGATGAGGCCATCAAACCTCAGCTGTGGTGCATGTGAAAATAGCTTATTACTGGGATGAAGCAACAGCATATTGTCTTCTATTAAAGACAAAAACTGGTGCATCAAAAGTTTGGAAGAACAAACTGAAGCTAAATCCTGCAGAAATGGTTTCATATGCTGAACTAAAGAGATAACAGCCACATGTGAATGGGAAAGAAAATTAATGTGCATCCAAAATAAAATGAAGCCTGGATGAAGTTTAAATGGCCTCCACCCTCTCCATATAAAAACTTTACAAGTCTTCTGCTCAGCTTGGCCCGAAAAAACCCCCCAAATATTAGCATCTTAAACATTTATTCTCAGCTGCATTTGTTCTGTTTTTGCATCTCTTTAAGCTGAAATTTTATAAAAGATTCATGCAACATCGGACATCATAGTCAGGAAAAAGCTCATAGGATGAAAATGACACATAATGCAACAGCTGCTTGGCCTTCTTCACTCTGTCTCTCGCAATTCATTGTTGCCATCCGCCAGTAATTAAGCAGATGGGTTGGCCCGGAGTGGAGCAGACGCGGCGCAGTGCAGGAGCTGCAGACGGTAACGTTTCACTGCAGCATGAAAACAGAGGAGCTGAGAGCTCACAGTCGAAAGCAGGCAGGACCCGGGGCTCCTTTTTTCTGCACTGCTACATGTGTGTGTTGGAGATTTTAACATCTGTAATACTGTAATTATTATTTATAGAGATATTTCCAGGCCAGCCCTACGGGATTTGTTTGCACTGCACATGAGTCTTTCATATCTCTGGATAGACGATGGAAAAGTAGTTCACAGAGTGCAGAGGGCAGCTTCACGTTAGAGAGCTGAGAAACGGTTTAGACTTTATGAGTTATAATCCCACATCTGAGGCAGAGTTTCTTCCAGAGTGAATATATTAATGATTTAATAGCTTATTTATCTTCCATCTTGCTAATCTTTCTTAGAATTACTAGTGCGGTTAAAACACAAGTCATCTTTCAAGATTTAAACTTATTCTGCACCCTCATTCTGACTTTTAATAGATATTTCTGATGTTTTTACTGTAAGTAAACTTGGAAGTGAAGTGGCTGCGGGAATTAAAGCCGTCCATTAATCCTGCTTTGTTCTCTGTTTTATTTTGGGTCAGCTGAAGTCTCCATTAAGCAATTACCTCCTACAGTGAGCAGACACAAGCAGCAGATTTGCAGCTCGTCTGCACTTTGCATGTCCTCTGTAGAAACTACAGGACTACTGTTTTGAAGTACAAGTGGCCGTTTAAGTGATTTCCTCATCACGCAATACATTTATATTCTCATCCTCATGCTTTTTAATCAGGCTTCGTGCTTTTGAACAGCCTTGGGGAAAGCAGACTGCTCATTCTTCTATTGATTGCTCATAAACATATCAAAAAGAGCAGAGCCCACTCACCGAGGAGGCCGAGCATTGTGGGTTTGCGACTCCTTCCTCTTTGAAAATGCAGATTAACACTCTTGTCTGCTGGTCCAAGGTTTGTCCCCAGATCACAAAACATTAAAAAGGACGCACCAGCCTCCGAACTTCTGATGTCATAATCCTCAGTTTGTGCAAGAAAACCATCAAACGGAGACGTTTAGGTTCTTTAATGGGCTGTTAATCTCTTTACTAACAATAAAAACAGCAGCTGAGCAGACTGAATTAAGAGTTCCTTAATGAAATCTCCAAAAGTTAAAGATCAATGGGAGAAAATCGGGTTGTTGTTTAAAAATGGCTGAATGCCTGACATTAAAAAAAAAAAGGACATAAAAGTGCACCATTGAAGACTTCTTCCCACAGCAGAACACAGATGTTCATTGCATCAAAACAAAAAAAAAAAAAACCCTGACTTAAGCCATAAATCCTGACTGCATCTGGGTTTTTTATGCTGAACAAAAGCAGCTACTTGATGATGATGAAACACTGCAGCCTCTGATGAACTTTCCTGTTAAATCCAGTGGAGCCAAACCTGACTCCCCCCCCGCCCCCCTGTCATCATAGACACACTGATTGCTTTGTCACACAGGTGTTGTGGATGTTGTTAACGTCTAAATGTCACAGTGCAAAATTAAGCAATGATCAACACTTAATGAAAAAAAACAGCTTCTTCTTCTTCTGCTGCTTGTATTTCTGCACCTGCCTTTGCCACTGGACTCTTTTTACGTTGTAACCCCCCGCTGCTGTTGATTCCCTTAGCACAGGTGCAGCCGTGAACAGCAGCGAGAGCCTCCCTCCCTCCTCCTCCATAAACGACATCTCCTCCATGTCCACCGACCAGACCCTGGCATCAGACACTGACAGCAGCCTGGAGACCTCTGCAGGACCCCTGGGGTGTTGCAGGTGACTAGCCGCCTGTCTGCGCAACCCCATGTTCTTCCGAAGGTGAAGAACCCGACCTGGATATGACCAACTGAAAATACAAAATGAAACAAAACAAAACAAAACAAAACAAAACAAAAAAAAGCGTAAAGATCAAAATGAATATATTAAGAAGAAAAACAAGAGTTATGGAAACACAGAATCTGAAATGTTGAAATCTAAAGCCTGTGCATTGTCATTCAAAAACAGCAGTGGTATTTAAACTGAACTAAATGAGCTGAGATATATGTTAATGATCCTCTAGTTGCTTTGCTTATATTACCCCACATATCTTGTATATGGCATCCAAACAAAAATGACCAAAAACGCTTAAATCTTGCATCTCCCGTAAAGTGCGTATTGGCTGGCTGCTGGTCTCCCAAATCCCTACGATTTATGCATTTATGCTCCAAATCATTGTGGCAAGGTGGGCTGCCATTTCGCTCGCCGCTACTGTACAATACAAACTTCATTCCTTCCTTCAGCCCTTATGTAATGACACTGCTGTATTTTAATCACTAGGCTTAGTCTCAGACATCCCCACCCAACACAACCACCAATGCCCCCCCCCACGATGTAAGGTTGCCTGATTTGTGTGTTTTCATGTGGTTATTCTGCAGGGATACGCGGTCGCTCTCACCCACAGCGGCGCTCCCTGCTCTACTTGTAAATAATGTAATTCTGTACAGCTGAAGGGCACACAGAGTGGGACTGACGGCCAGTACACTGGGAGTTTTTTTTTTTTTTTTCCTCTGACTAGCACACCTTGCCACACCACTGCTTTCCACCTCAGTTGCCCCCCCCCCCTCGCCTATTGCTGTAGTCCTGCATGATTAGATTTAAAACAATGCTAATCTCACTGTATGCTAAAATGAGTCTGTATAGGGACTTTTGTTTATATACGATGTAAACTAACTCCAGACATGGGGGGGGGTCTGGTCACAGATGGGACTGTGAGAGTTTGTGTGCGTGTGGGTGTGTGTTGGTGTGTGTGTGTGTGTGTGTGTGTGTGTGCGAGCATGTGTGTTTGTTCACCACAGGCAAGCCATTAAGACATTAGTAAATGTCAGGGCTGAGTTCGGGACTTAAAGGGTCAGTACACTCAGTAGAGTGAATTATTTTGATTGTTTCACAGACTTCTACCTTTTAAGGAGTTTAAAAAGTCTGATTTGTGTGTAATGTCCCTTTATTTTTCTCCTGGCAGTGTGTGTGATCGGTCCGTCCACGTCCCCACGGGCTGGCTCGCAGCCCTGCATGTCATTGTGTACCACTGAACCCCTCAGAGGAGGTTGGTCTGATTCACTGTGGCGGTACCACACGGAGACTATTCTTATTTATTTGACTGAAACACTGACGGCTTTTAGAAAGTGATGATTTCTAACAATACAGTTGGTTGTTCAAAGGCGGGCGATGAGTGTTAACCTCGTAGCAATGCATCATTTGATCTAAACTCTGTGCATCATTCCACTGCAGAAGAAAAAAAATGCCATAGAAGAAGAACAGGACCGAGGCTCCCCAATAGTTAATGCTGACCGAGTTATTTTTTAGCTGAAAGATTTATTTATTGATTTATTTATTTTGATAGATGGAACCTGAATATGGCAAGTGCCTTTTGGAGTGAAGCACTGCAAGTGCAGAAGTTATTATAATTATTATTATTTTTGGTATTTTTTCTTCTGCTCCTTCTTTTTCTGCCTTAAATCAACCCCCACTGCAGCCAGCTTTGGTTTTGAAACATTTAGGGAATAAATACTGTTTGGCCAAATGTTGGCGTAGTAACTCTCTGTTTTAGCTGTTAAAACAAACTTTTGTGGAGTAAAATCAGATGTTGTTCCACAGATTGTACAGCTTAAGGCTAGTTTTTTAATCAACAGTTAAGATTTTCTGCCATTTTTGCATAGCGATTTAAATTATTTTCTTCTTCAAAATGAACAAATCTCCATAAAATAGCGCAACCAGACTTTCTCAAACTCACACACACACAAACACTTCCATGTGTTGTTGGCAGTGAACTTGGCAAAGGCTTGGCAGCTGTAGTGCATTTTTTTTTTCTTTTTTTTGTTCTGACTGTAAAATTAAGAAAAGAAGATTTACATTTTGTTTGGGAGGTTGGAATCAGAGGAGACATTTAATAAATCCATTCAGAACAGAGGCCGTCTGATGTCCTTCCCTTGAAAAACACAATTTATTTCCACTTCACAACATCGTTTTTGGCTACGGTTGTGAATATGCAATGAATTGCAAATAAGGTGTTTTCTTTTCAGGCTGTAGAAAAAAATGAACTCCAACTAGAAACCAAGTAGATGATCTATTAGTCCTTTATTTCTTTATATTTTATTTATACTTAGAAAGGAACAAAGAAAGGAATTCTTATTATCTTGGTTTTCATTGCCATATTTTTCTTGTTCTCATGTAGGTTTTGCTTAACAAGAATTCATAATTTACATAACAAAAATCAGTTCTGTTGTGATAATTTTGCTGGTGGATGGAGAGACAATTTTAGGAACTGTGAGCTGTTTGTGATACCAAAAACAAACAGATAACTCCTTATTTAATGTATAGTCTGCATAATATATGTTTTATAATTGCACAATCAGATGACTGACAACACAGAAAAATAAGGTTTCTAGACAAAGAACACATCAGTTTTGGTCTCGCATGCCCAGTCTTGTCTCCACAGTGCTGCAGAGCTGGAGAAAAGTCTGGATGCACCCGTTATCATTCTTCTATAAGGGACAAAAAAACCCCTCTGTGTTGTTTTTATTTATTTAAACCAATCACAATGGTTGTGGGCGGTGCCGAGCAACAATGCCCTTGTAACATAGCAACATGCAAACGGCTGAAACGGTCGGCGAATGGTGGATTTTTACACACAGTCTACATCCGGTGCGTCCTGTACAGGCTGCTTTCACTGTCTCTTGATGAAACAAAACGAGGACATCTGTGTTTGTTTTGAGCAGGTTAAAAAACTCAATTTACTACATTCCTATAAAATATCACCATATTTCCTACTCAAGGAAACTGCATGGCTCATCCAGTACGTCTAGTTTAATATAAAGGTTTAGTCCTGGTCATGACGATGTTAAAACACCCTGTAGGAGATGTGGTGACTGCACTGTTTACGTACTCGTTTTCTTAACATGTCATTGAACGCATCTTACTGTACCTCTGCTGCAGCTCAGTGGTTTGCTTTTTGCATGGAAGCACCGCCGTCGCTGTACATACAAGGTCTCGAAATCCCTCCCCAAGAGTCATATATACAACTTTAAAACGCTACCTTGTTAACACTCTTTCTGCCTGTGGCTTGTGCACGTCGAAACACACACAAACTTACAGGACCTTCACAGAGCTATGAGGGTGACTGAGGGGCGGCGTCTCCAGAATAAGCTACGGCTAGCTTGGCTTTCTGTTCAGGGTCTGGCCAGGGCAATCCTTCCAAAAAAAACAGGGTGCAACTTTAAAATTCTTTGTTTTCAGATGAATTTTCTCACAATAAAGGGGGTTTGAGTCTCATGTTTGAGCCGACTCCGACACCACGAACACTCACAGTACTGTTGCAGTTATTCTACAGGGCATTTTTTAACCATCCAAACTATAATATTCTTCTCCTATCTTTACATGCTCTGGTCACTGAGTACAAATAGTGAAACTTTACTTTTTTTTTTTTTTTCTGTCTCTGAATGTGAACTTTTAATCTTTTTTTTAATATATATAAGACGTCCCTCCAGACAATTCTGTTGTAATAAAAAAAAAAAGGTGCTTTTGGAAGTGGAGATGACTCTAACACAGGAACAGCTGGGTTGTCAGCACTGAATGTAGAAATGAATTGTTTCACTCACGTCATTGCTGCTCTGCTGTGTCATCAGTGTGTGTGTGTGTGATTTCAAAAATTAACCAGCATTGAACACAAACAGTCGTGTAGTGGCTGAATTTGGGAGATGTGACCCAGCATCTGGACAGATGCTTTAAAACGTCCTTCCCCCGTCCTGACTTTTTGTGGGATTGCTTTTAGGAATGTTTGATGGAGAGTCGGTACGGTCATGTGTTTGGAAGTAGTTCACGTGTGTTTTTTCATGTTCGGTCCTTTAAACTTTAGAATTAGAAAATGTGTCGACTACCAATCCTGCTCCTTATATTTCTCACGAGGGGATTTCAAATAATCTCTCTTGTGGATTCAGGATTAGCCAAAATTCATGCGTGTTGGCCATTTATTTGGCTGGCTTGTCATTCAGCCATAATGTTATTGCCAATGTGGAATACATGTCACAAGTTAGGATACATCTCGTACTCAGCTGTGCCAACGTGAAATCTTTGGACTCAGTACTTGTGATCCCCAGCTTATTGATTTTCACCTTTTTTTTTCTTTTCTTTCAAGTCATATTGTAAATAACAACAATCCAACAATGCAATAAACACTTTTATTGCACTCAGACAGGGAGGCAAGCTACTGCAAGGGTCAGGTGATGCTAAAATGTTTAGAGTCTTAAATGTGGAACTCTACAATGATGAAACCCTGTATAGCTCATCTGAATCAGGTGATGTTGTTCTTCGGTTCTTTTACGATTTTCCTTCTCTCTTCGTTTCTTTTACTCCGTGCTGTTTTAATGAATCATTCTTTGGACATTGTCAGGTTAAAAAAAAAAAGGAAAAAAAAGAAAAAAAAAGAAAACGAAAATAAAAGAAATTGTATCTGTTTCACGCTGATCTCAAAGCTTCAGGCTATAGCGTTTCAAATAAAGTCAAAACAAATGCAAAAGAAAAAAGAAAAAAATTACTGAAAGCTGTTACTGTAAACACGACATTTTAAAGGAACTGTGTATGTAAAAATAGTATATGTATGTGATTGAAAATAAACAAAACCTTTGAACTTGGACTTTGGTGGACATTTTTCTTTTACCTGTTTGGTTTCTGTTTGTTTGTGATCTTCTTTGTATGAAGTTTATGTTCTAACTTTCACTCGTTGGACACAGTGTAGTTCTCAGACACACTGAGGAACCAAAGTGATGCCTGGAGGTGCAGGATGACAAGTAAGTTCACTGATCTGTAGTTCATATTAGAGGTGGGACATATAGCAATACTAAAATATACAATAAGATGAAACATACTTGTTTTCAGACCTTTCTATCCTTTTTCCTGTGGTAACTGCACCACATCAGGAAACATTCAAGTCCCTGATCAGCAGTACTTCTTGGCACTATTGAATTTTTCTCTAATTTTTCGACAGGGTATTGAAATATTTCAAATTTTAGTTGGAAAAAGAGACATTGCTGTGTGGTTGTTATATTTTATTCGGATTTATTAATTGTTTTTCATAAAATTTATTAAAAATATATCCGGTGCTGGAAGAAGCCCTCACATTAAGCAAGTTCCTTGCTTAAACATAAAATATGTGACACTCCCACATTCAGATGTCTTAAAGCAAATATATCTTTGTTATATATTTTTTGAGTTATGAATTTACATTATACCATAAGTTTCCAACAATATTGTGACTCAAAGGAATCTGCAATTTCATTTAAGATTATTCAAAAAGGTTTATCTTACACTAAACAATTAAATATTAAAAGGAATCCAAATGAAACTTTGTTCAAATTATTGTCAGAAATTGTTGAAAAATCTGGTTCAAGCTTCTTAAATGTTTTATATCATATATCAATTGCATATTTCTGTATTTTGGACTGTTGTGATAAGCACTTTTAAACCTTTTTTACATGAAATAAGCCATAAATTTATTTTGTTCAGAACTGATGAGATGACTTTAACATCAAGTTTTACATTAAAATCAATTTCTGTATCCTATTTGCTTGTTAAATCCAAAAAAGTTACAAACTTGACACAGTCAAAAAGTAAACAACCACGAGACTCACATGAAAATGCATTTTTATTCATATTAAGTTGTTTTTTTTTAAGTTCTTTTGTGTATCAAGTATGATGTCATGAAAATATTCCACCGTCCCAGTCCTCGTCTTCGCCTCGTCCCGTGTCCATAATCTGCTCTATTGTGTGGAATTCACAGAACGAGGTGCCGCTGTCAGCTCGGCTTAAGCCCATTACTTCCCCGTGGAGGGTGCAGAATGAGAAGCTCGGGCTCCCCCTCCCCTCCTTTAGCTGTTCAGGCACTTTCTTTGACTCCATGTGCCAAAAAATTCCAGATGTCCTGCATTGACCAGCAGCAGGTTTAAACGGGACCTGTTCTTCAGAGGAAGAGTAGCCAGCAGCAGGCCTGTGCACACACACACACACACACACACACACACTTGACACTCCTTTTGACAGAAGTCCAGCTCAGGTGTGTGCTCAGCTTTGTCCTGTTTTGTACCCTTTAGAAAATCCACATCGGGTGCAGACATTTGGTTTAAATCTACATAAATGCACTTCATCAATATGCAGATACTTTACAGACATTCACTTGGTGTACACTGGCCCTCGTGGACTCATGCACCGTCATGCACACACCACTTGCTACTGAATCTAGCAACCAGGCCGCTCATGTCCTCAATGTCGACACACTCGATGTTGTAGTTTTTCACAGTTATGACCCACAGCTTGTAATTCTGTGCTAAGTTAGGATGATAACCAGTTGTGTCAGGAGGAAAAATTGTCAAAGACGACAGGAAACTGGCAAACAAATACGCTCAGAGGCAGCTTATAAACTGCAGTTCCCAAGAACAATCAGAGTGACAACAGCTACGAATGTTGGGAGTAAAGTTTGTCACCTAAAATTCTGGATTTAATACAGACGACTTTACTTTATCTGGGATTTATGCCGATGACCCATCGTGCAAGTCTCAAAAACTAACTTTTTCAAGCTACAAACATTCTTCAATCAGCATCAACTTAACACGTGCCGTTTCCATCTGAATATGCGTCAAACCACAGTGCAGTGTAACAAGTAGTGTCTACGATTATCTATAAAATATTTACAGTACAGGCTCTTCTTTTGGTCATGGGGTAAATGAAAACAGCACAGAAGCACAGGCACATATACAGTATATAGTCCCAATTCAAATGGCGCACGCACGCACGCACGCACGCACGCGCGCGCGCGCACGCACGCACACACACACACACACACACACACACACACACACACACACACACACACACACAGAGGTTTGTAGGAGGAGACCTGATGCTTTCTGCTTCCACAAC
>JAQMCX010000027.1:7974904-7985161 GCA_029814765.1 Acanthurus leucopareius | reverse complement strand
CACACACACACACACACACACACACTCACACACACTCACACACACACACTCACACACACACACACACACACACTCACACACACACACACACACTCTCACACACACACACACACACACATCAACGGACAGAACACTCAGTACCACCTTGCAGAGACTAAACGAACATGTAAGTGCAAGGAAACGTCTTAATATAAAATATCACACATTGATAACTTTGCTTAAATATCAGATAAACATTTAAGTATTACTTTCATTTCTTTTTTACATACACATGACACTGTTTTTTTTTTTCTCTGTACATGAGCAGATACACAAGTACATGGAACAATAGGATGTTTTTTGGTTATATTTTAAAGTGAATTAAGATAGTGGGGAGTTTAATGTGTCTAAGATTGGTAATTAGGCTTTTGTTTTACTGAATGCAACCTTATAAAATGTTTTGTTTACCACCAATGTGGCTCTGGGAGCTTAAGTGAAATTACAATAGACTGTGGTGAACTGTGCCTTTCACCTCCCAGTCAGATTTAGTGAATACCACTGGTTGGAGAGCGTCTGTGAACTGTTTAAATAATGCTGTATTTACAGATAATGTCAGTCTGCCATCACTCCAGGTGATGTGTACATTTATACAGGCGGCTTCCATCAGCCCTAAACTTTCTATTTCTTAAATTAAAACATGCCGTTAACCTTTGCAATGCGACTTCCCAACTTTCCCTCAACAACCAGCAGCCAAATCCTGTTTGGAGCCCTCATAATGTTCACATCATATTATAAACAGTTTCCAGTCTTCACTAGCTTTTCAGCCCTCGTTCCCCGCCGTCCTTCACTGTATCCAGATGGGGTTGTTACGATCCGGTCGGCGGGGGTCCGTGGCTGTGGTGTTGCCAGTTGCAGTGAGGTCACTAAACGTGGAGAAAAACTGTTCCATCTCTTTCTGCAGCATCTGATTTCGCCGCTCGGCGTCGTCCTTGGCGCGCTCGGCGTTCCGCAGCTTGATCTCCGCCATGGTGTACTTCTTCCTCTCCTGGTCCAGCTCTTCATGGAGGCTCACCATCTCCGTCTCCAGCTCCAGGTTTCGCTGCTCTAAGCTGCAAGGGAGGTTAAAACACAGGGTCAGGAGATGACGTTCACTGAACAAGCAATAAAAAATAATACTGAAGGAAACAATTTTCATTTTCCAATCAGCCTGATGAATTACATACTGCAGCTCAAGTTATCACTCCTTAAAAAGTGTCCAAAGGTCGTCATAATCTGTTCAATCAACGCTTCACACAGGATGTTCTGCTCCAGGAAGTTTATTGGATCACATCCTGTCCTGCTTCATTGTTATACAGCAATATAGTTTACCACATGCTCCTCTGCAGGCATGTCCAGCTTTCTTTCACATTCCCTTTTGTTTTTGTGCAGATTCATCATGTGCTAATGTGCCTTCTACAACTCTGAAACATGTCACCACTCATATGCTAATATTTGCCTTATAAGAGCTGTACAATTATTCAATTTTAGCCAAGAATTAGATAATAAGATAAGATAAAACCATCAGGTCTGCTAAGTATGAAGCTAGAGCATCAACCAGTTAGATTAGCATAAAGACCAGGAACAGCAGGAAACAACCTGCATGTTTCTGTGTGAAGGTATGTTTAAGTGAAGACAGAAACAATTGAAAATAACTGAAGAGAAAAGCAACTTCTGTCTAATGTCTGAAAACATGCTGTTTTTCACTGATGGGATCGTACCTCTTTATCCTGGCCTCGTACTCTGTCTTCTGCTTGAGCATCTCCTGTTTGAGACTGGCCACTAAACTGTGCAGAGCACTGTGATTGCCGGGTCCGTTACCAACGGTGAAACCATCGCTGTTCTCACTGCTGCTGGTGCCCCGACTGCTCCTCCCTGCTCCATCTCCACTCCCTTCTCTGTTGCTGTTTCTGCCCTCCGCCTCTCCTCCTCCTCCACCGGACTGTGGAGGTTCATTATCCTGCGTTGGTCCGTCCAGGTCCTCGTAGTGACCTCCGTAGAAGTCCTGCTCGGGGCAGGTGGTGGTGGAGGAGCGACAGGAGGTGGAGTTGTCGGGAAGAGAGATTTCACAGGAGGAGGTGGACCAGGTGGCGCTGTCGACGCTCTGCTTGTCCTCGCAGCTGCTGTTCAGACACGTGTTGCCCATCTGGTTCTGCTGCTGCAGGTTCTGATGGTTCAACTGGACGTTGTCGTACGTGGACAGACGGTTCTGATTGGTTATTTGATCCCCACTCAAGCAGTCACGTGTTTTGTTGTTGTCGCGTAACGTGACGCAGCCGTTCGGTACCCAAAGACCGCCGCGGCCGTTCAGACTCCCCGTGACCACATCAGTGCCGGTGACACCCATGCGCACGACTCCAGTCCCGTTACCTCCGGCATTGTTTATACTCGTCACGCCGCTGGTGCCCATTTTTGTACCGGATCCTTTGAGCGTCCCGCTGCGCCGCACAGGTAAACTCCCACTTCCAATTAAAGTCTGGTTCTTTTCCTGACTGAGATCTGAAGAGGGTGACGAGCTGAAGGAGCCGTTTGTAACAATCCCGCTGCCTTTATTGAAAGCTGGGTTCTTTTTAACTGTCAGTGGCGGGCTGCGGGTGATGTCAAAGCGTCCTATGACACCATTGCGAGGGCTCACCGATCGCGGGGAGCCACTGTTGTCTATGTGTTGGCGGTGTGATGGAGACTCAGGTGCTTCCCAAACACACTGCCGCACCACCTGCGTGTTGTTGTTCTCTGCATTCTGAGACACCGTGGTCATGGTGGAGGTAGTCGTGCAGGCTTGCCGCCGCTGTGGCTCGATGTTGTTGTTGACAAGCTCAAGGGCAGCGGGGCTGTCCTCATCCCGAGGGAATAGCACATCATGGCGGCCAATCAGAACAGCCATGAGCTGCTGGACTAGAACGGTACCTGACAGCACGACAGCACACATCGGTATCTTTACTTTTAAAATGTTCTAATTATTCAGTAAACCTCAACATTAGGACAAAATGTCAGAAAGCAAGACAAAGATACATAAACATTCACGAATACTGACCTTCCATAATAGCTACTGGATCCTCAACCTTCGGCCTCAAGATATTTGGCCCGAAGACTGTGGCCAAGTTTTGAACGCTCATTTTATTCACTCCAGAATACGACTGGACTTCATCTAGAAATCTGACAAACAGGAACATATAAACTCTTCACCGCTCTATGATGCTCACAAATCAAAACATCTCTCACTTTAACGAATCAGTTCATACCTGCAGATGTACTTGAGAAGGTTGTAGTTCACGGGAGGTAGACATTCAACGAGCCTCTTCAACTCCTTCAAACCCTGCAGAGGAAGGAAGCTTTTGAAGTCACAAACATTCGATCAAGAACAGTAAAATCGATCAATGCTACAAGTTATGATCAATCATGAGCAATTTACAGCCTATTTAAAACAGAAAGTGATAGAACTGTTTTTATGAGACAAAGAAAAAAAGGGTTTGAGCACAGGATGTACTGCAGAGCAAGAGAAAATGGAAACTGCAAGATGAACAGGTCGGAAAACACATTTCACTCAGACATTCATGAGGCTTATTAGCAGATTTTTATGAAGGCAACTATTGATTTTTACAGAGAATAAAACAAACTGATTAAAGGTTGATCATTTATTATCTTAAACCAATCAATACTTAATTATTCAAATCACTTTTTGAGGAATGCATGTGGTATTTATAATAAGAGAAAATTTGTGTTTTTCTTCACTATTATGAGAATTACTTCAATAAAAAACATAACTGAAAAAAAAACTAATCAAATATTTATGATATGATGATTTATACGACCTTTTTTATGCATTAACAGGCACTGTTGAATCTTTCAGTGATCTCACAGAATTACCCACAACTACAGACCTCTGGCATCCACCAGCAAGCACTTTTGTCAGTAACATCGTAATTTGAGCTCGCTGTGTCTCATCCTTTAGTTCAAAGGCCTCACAGGTTTTAAAAGCAGGACGGCTCTAATCTTCACTTGAACATATTACTGGATTTACATTTCAAACAGCTAAAAACACTTACCACAGAGGCACAAACTGTTGACTGGAAATAAGAGAAAGATGTGAGGGGGCAAAAGACTGAAACGCATCCCTTATTGTGTGATAGAAATCCTATTTAGATGTTAGAAGTCAAGACAGGCACGACTGAGTCATTGTGTGAGGAGCAGCGGAGCAGATCACGGATGACCGGGCAGCGAGAGGCCAACTTTAATGCCACAGAACAGGATTTCAGATGATTTATGTGGGAACTTTTCAGGACTGACTTCTGTTGATATTTGAATTTATGTAGAGGAATAAAGTGTGTGAAAGGCCATTCGTTAGAAGCCAAGAACTCTTTCTTACCATTTCATCATCTTTGCCGAGAAGTTTGGCGCAGGCCAGGAACTCATCATACTTGTGGAAGGGGATGACGGGCTCGGGCAGCTCTCTGAGATACAGCTTCAGCAGAGAGGCTACTGTATGCACATCTGTGTTACTGCAGAGAGGAGATGGAGAAGGGTTGAGGTTATTATTTATGATGTTTACAAGGCACGGAGGCAAATTCAAGTCATGATGAGTACTCCTGCAGCAGGAGGACAGTTGAGGATTGCTGAAATTCAGATAAACTGAATGATTTCCCACTTTTAACCCGTATTCACACAAACACTGCTACCATGACCTTTTCTGACATTATCTGTTGAATACAAAGATCCAAATCAGCTGAAGTGGATATTAACCTGCCAGCTCCCTGAAACAAAATCTGTGTAATGTTCATTAAGCCAGTGTCTGAATACAGCAGGTCACTGTCTGAAGAATTCACAGCGGCGTGTTGATGACGGTGTGTAGCTGCTTTATACTCTCTTCTGCCTCCCTGTTTGCTGCTTTTCACTATTCATTGATATTGCTTACAGGTCTAAGTACATTTAGTTATGATTTCAAAGCAAAAACAGTCAACAATAAGGTTGAGTCTTCCTCCTTCTCCTAAGCACCCAGGCGCCACCTTGAGCCCAAACCAAAAGGGAGATTATTAGCAGGTGAAAATGACTCTGACACAGTAAATCTCATGTTTTTGTGATTAAAAGGATACATTATTAAGAGTTCATATTAAAAAAAAGGTTTACCTGTCTGATAAATATTAAGCTAAAGCCACTTGCTATTTAAAGAGAAAACAGCTAGCCTCGATGTAATGCTGACAAAAATCGTCCCTTTTGTGTCTCTATCACATTGTGCTTGTTTAATATATTAAAGAAAGTATAATGACAAGTTACAGGTTACAGTTACAGGAACTATTTCATGATGGAAGTTACGACTTAAAGCTGCGACTAGTCTTTTCCTAATCTAAGCTAATTGGCAGCTGGTTGTAGTGTTATATTTAACCAACAGGAATGAAAGTAGTTACTGAAGAGGGAACAAATGGAAACAGAAGATAGAAAAACAGAAAGGTAGGTAATAAAAAAGCAGAGGGATCAGATGGGATTTGTCAAAAGGAAAGATGACTTGCACTGAAGGCACAGGGACACTATGAGTCAACGAGGGGCAGCTGGTGAGGAAGGTAGGAGGTCACAAGGCCATCAGCATTGAGGGAGACAGGAACAAAAAGCATGTGGGTGGAGATAGAAGAAGGCATAATCTTTGTATTTAAGCAGAAGTAGGAGGGCAGAGATGTGTCACTGTGCAGCTGACATAATGGTGGCACTTGATTGATGAATAGCCAGGACCCTGACAGTCATAACCAGGTGGTGTTTATGCAAATCAGAGTTCAAGATGGAAGAGGTGGGTGTAGGTGGGAGGAAGAACATAGAAGAAGAGAAGTGAAGGTTTGTTTTGTCACCCATGCATTTTTCTGTCCTCCTGAGTCACTGAATGAAGGCTGTCACATTAAAAAAAACAGCTCTCAGTCTCAACAGTACAGCCACCTACACACTGCATAATATGAAGCCACACTGTGATGTAGCTGGAGGAGGAGGCAGCTACTGCAATGTGTTAGCAGTGTCTGTAATTTACTCTGTCGCAGTATAAACTGCTTCACAAAGGAGGCATCGATTTTGGAACGCTGTCAAAAAGCTTTTCCCACCTCTTCAGTGACTATTTATACAGAAATGGTGCACAGATGTTGCTTCAGTTCTGCTGTCACAGTACTGAGAAAACAGAGAAAGAGCTATAATGACTATCTGGCATTTCTTGTTTGCCAGCGTGTTTGCCAGTTCTGCTAATTACATCTGTGAGTACTCTTGCACTGCCTATTTAGCAAATGAATTTTCATGAATGAGTTTTTCTTTCACTTTCTGGTGTGGCCGAGATTAAACAAGTGAGACTTCAATTAAAGCAGAGTCACACAGCCCTGAGAGGAGCTCTGATCAAGCAAGTGAAAACACCTGTGGAGGGGGACAAAAGGTGTGTGCGTGGGGGGTCTTTAATTGTTTCATGTGATCTCTGCTTGAATCTGCTAAATATTTGATCTAATGCTGTACATATGAAACTTGTATTGGACTATTAGACTGACATTTGAATGTTTTGAATCTGCAATAATATGCAAAGAACATTAATCAAAAAGCCAATTTTTGCTCGGTAATTCAGTATTAATTTGAAATATCATTGACGTGGGCCTTTTTTCTCCACTAACATGACTTATAAGGGCAGCAGAGGCATGAGTGGAGCTAATAACATTAACGACCGATCGATTTCATGCGTCTTAGTGAGTCAGCAGGCAACACAACTAAAGAGGACTGCATTCTTTGCTAACCTGATTGATTGCACTTGTGCTTTTCCTGATGTGACGTATTAAAGTGCTTGCTGTAAAAAGACATTAGATCACTGTTAAGTACTGCTGTGTTTCACAATGCTGAACTGCACTAAAGAGATAAAATGAGGATAAGAAAGAGCACAATAAATATTGGAGTGAGGTTTCTTTCGCTTTTTTCTTTTACACCAGCTGTTTCCCCTCAGTATGGTTAAAAGCAAAACATCCATCACTGTCTTTCAGTTTTTTTTTTACCACAGCGGCAGTGACTGGTGAAAGAGCAGTGAGCATCAAGATGGCTGACAAATAGCGATAGGAGGGAATAAGCTGTATATGCTTGAGTCTTAGAGGACTGTAGTGCACCAGAGTTGGCGAACAGCATGTTTAGCATCTTTCATATGTTAATGTTCATGTTGCTGTTAGCTTGTTAGCTTGTAACTCTGTACTGGCAAGTCTGCTCTGCCCTGATTTAAGGTTTCTTTGCCTGAGATTGGCCTTTGAATTTGTGACGTACCAAATCTAAGTTGCCTTGGATATGTCAGTCTTGGATTTAAGAAAATATACAGAGGTATCCCCCTTCAGTAAAAGAAAATACCTATGAAAACGCCTCTAAAGTGACAAATTTTGCACAGATACAAGTCATTATAGTGATAGTTTAACACTGAAGATGAGACATACTTAAAAAAACACACTGTTTTTGTTAATTGGATATTAAAAGTCTCTTTCGTAAACATTTAAAGGGTTTTTTTCCACACCAACAGGAGCACCTGTTTGGTCCCAGAGTTAAACAACATGACCAATCACCTGTCTGAACGCATCACCTTCACATTAAAATGCATGGAGTTAATCTAAGCAGCCAGTACGTCCATAAGTTTCCTCACCAATCGAAAGAGGGTTTTTCTCCACAGTCGAAGGCATCCTGCAGCTCTTTGACCAGGTTGGCCTGTCCCGGCAGCCTAAAGAGACCCTCCTCCCGAAGGCCCCACTGCCGAATGAAATCCACACACTGCTCTACCAACATAGGGGCGAGCTTGTTCCCATAGCGGCGCTCATACCGCACAGTTTCCTCCAACTTCTGACCAAAGATCCCTGAAACACAAAATATTTCATGTTAAATGAAAACAGAGCGATAAATGCTAGTGCTACAAAAAAATCTGCATAGATAATTCTGTTTTTACAATATTTTTTAACTAACTTTGTTTTAAAACAGTTCGTAGAAAAGTCATTTATATTAGGCGAACAACCCTTTGATCACCAGGAGTTCATATAAAATTGCCTGGGAGCAGCGTTTTTTATTACAGATACATATAATTTGGTTCTGTTTCTGCAGCTAAATTATTTAGGCCATGACTCTAAAATGACAAAAAAAAAAGAAAAAGTTATGTTTCATCCTTTGAAATACTGTTTAATATCCTGCACTGTTTAACTGTCTCTCTCAAAGTGAAGGGAGCATTTTTCAAAGAATCAGAAAAAAATATATTAGTTTCGCGTCTGCAGCTTAAGGCACATCAAAGAGAGCAGTTAAATCGATTAAAAAAAAAAATTTCTGATATGGCCGGCAAGGCCGTCCAAGCAAAAAGTATGTACACCCACAAAGCCTCAGTCTGATGACTGTAACTTCCTGCTGAGCACCTCTCGCCTTTTGTCTGCGGCGGTCGCTGTAGAAAAAAAATAAAAAAGGGACTGATTTCCATTTGCAGCCGTCTCATGTGGATGCAACACAAGAGGGGATTAAGGCAGCCTTCCTGAGAGATTTAGATCTGCATACTTTTCCGGTCTCCAGATACAGACAGAGGCTACTCACACACATGAACACACGTGATACGACAAGGTGCCGTACGGAGACCGAATCCTCCGGAGCTTATCAACCTCCACGTGCTTTTGACAACATTTCAACAGAGCATGAAAGTAAAACAAAACTGGTGTTATGTAAAAAGTGTGCTTTGATTCAGGAATTTTGGTACAAGCATATGGGTGTGTTTACTTAATTTAGAGTGTGTTTTCTTTTACTTAAATGCAAAGTGTTCGTTTCTTCAAGTTTCTCAATCAAAACAATGAAAACAAAAGATGTAGTTCAATTATATCGTAAAGTAGCGTGGGATCATGGGATTTGTTTATTTTTATTGTCAAACAGCTACCATAGCAGATGACAATCGGAGTGTCTCGACAGAAATGTTTACGCATGCGATAATTTAAATATGTTTATATTCAAGCTGCTTTTAGTCACGTTTGCTGACTGTCCTCCTCACTCTGAGTGGTGTTAGCCCAAAGTTAGCGACAGGTGACAAAATGAAACACGCCGTTACCTTGAATAAAATGACAGATTTCTCTAAATTTAAACATTGTTAGAAACATTTAAGATACTGTGAGTGGTGTTAGCCCAAAGTATATATGTGAGTATAAAATATAACAAAGATATAGACAGCTCTATGCTGACATGTTTCATATTGCACATTTAATTGGTGCAAATGCTTCAATACACTTGTCATTAGACTGAATTGGTTTGCAAAGATATACGGCTGCTGTATCACTCGTAACATGACGGCATGCTGTCGTACTCACCCCTCTTGAAAGTGACACAACTTGTAAGCTTCCGGAAGAAACGCCTATTAATATATTTGTGATAAGATAACATACCAGAGGTGCAGAACTTAAAGTGTCTGCATTTTAGCATTTTACAAAAGCCAGATTCAGGTTTTGCAGCTATTACAGACGGCAAAAAAAATTAATAAGGGTGAAGAATAATTAAAATGAGATGCATCAGTTTGATAGTAGGCCAGTCAAGCTGTCTTCATTTCCATCCCTCAGAAAATGTTTTTAATCATCTTTAATTAGTAAGGAGCTGCTCAGAAGTTAACAGTGGAATCTTGTGTTGTTCCCCGTCTCCTCTGGCTCAGTCGCTTTAGGGATTTTTTTTCCACTTCAATCTTTACAGCAACCCAAATAAGACAAAAACAGTAAACAGCCACAAATCCCCAAGAAACATTTGAAGCTGTGTATCCATTTTCCAAATCTTAGTCAGATCAGAGTGAAATATAGATAAGTAAAGGTCCCCAAAGTGAAGAATGATAAATATCCTGAAGTATCGAAAAGAGCATCAGAGAACAAAATGAGACTGTGGTGACTGGATGAAAAGGAGGTCATCTCTCCAGACGTTCTGGTCATGAGTCTGGGAATGTTTTCCCGGGGTCACATGTAACTCTGTGTGTGTGTGTGTGTGTGTGTGTGTGTGGACCGGCTTATGAGGAGTGTGTGCATGTGTTTGCATGTATGTTCGCCATTCCCCTCTGGAATGGGCCGTACCACGACCACAAAAGAGACCGAACACACACCTCCAGTCTGAGAGCACTCAGCACTTTCCTTTAACACTTGGAGGGTCTGTCAGCTACTTGGACCGACTGCTGCACACACACTTATGTCTGAACACACACACACACATACACACACACACACACACACACACACACACACACACACACACACACACACACACACACAC
>JAQMCX010000027.1:7749232-7974804 GCA_029814765.1 Acanthurus leucopareius | reverse complement strand
TCTCACACACACTTATGTCATAACACACACACACACACACACACACACACACGCACACACACACACACACACACACACACACACACACACACACAGAGGGGTTCACAGACAAAAACATACTGACTTAAACCTTTCCTTTTTCCTCTTTTTCTATTTCCTCTTCTGTGATCAAAAAAAAATCCTCAAATATAAGATGTGATACTGATACAAACACCTGCATTACTTTACTAAAGACTTTTGATACATTTGTAGAGACATTATACACTGAGAAGTAACAAGTTCAACTGTGTGCAGATTATACACTAACCCGAGTTTTATATGGCATCTTAATAATCCAGAAATTTGTCTGAAAAAATTAACTTTAAAAGAGGAGAGGAAGAGTTAATGAATATATGTAAGAGAAAAATGTAAATGTATGTTTCTGTGATGATCTGGAGGAAAAACTCAATGTTTGACCATTAAATTGAACAAACTAAAACTGCCTCAAAACCCTTCTCTCACCAGTGTACTTTCTCACTGTTATTTTGAACTGAAATTCACATACTAGAGCTTTATTGTGTGCTGTGTATGAAAATTAATATTTCAACCCACCAATATATGAAGATATTGCATGTGAAATGTAACTCACAAGACAACTTTTTGAAAATCAAATAGCACAGAAAGATGCTTTTTAAAGGAAATGAACTCATATTACTAAACTAGAAGTTGAATTTACTACATTTTATTCTATTCTATTTGATTTTATTCTTGTGAAACCAAAGTTAGGCTAAAGCTCTGGGGATTTTAATTATACTTGGAAAGTATTATTCTAAATATGTTTTAAAAAAGAAATCCCATTGTGTGAGTGTATTGCTTGCTATCTTTTAAAATTCATTGTATAGTTTGGAGTTTGGAGCTAAAAGGCAGACAGATAATGTAATGGTTATGTAATCTGACGTCCCTCAACTATCACAGCAGCTCAACATCTGTTTGATAAACTGACAGATTAAAGACCTCGAGCTCACATCACTTCATATCTGAGGAGCTTCAGCAGAAGTCGTGTCAAGTGTGAAGAGCTCTGATCCATAAACAGGTAAACATCACATGTTACTCTAGAGTTCATTTATCTGTGTTACTTTAAACTGAACATTGACTGTAAATTTGTTTAAAAAAAAAAAAAAAAAGGTTGGCCGTTTAATGTTTTTGAAGCCAGACTGAAACAGACGTGACGTGTTGGAAATACAACGGTGGTTGGAGGTGGATGTCTGCAGTGAAACATTCAATTCAAACCAACAAGTTGTGGTCTAAAATGACATTTGGAAACTATTATAATGACCTCCACCGTTACTGAGTGTCACCGCAACACAACAATGACACAGAAACGGATAAAAACCACAATACAGTCATAAAAAAATCTCCCAAATAAGCAGACTGGTACACACATAAGAAATGTAAGAACAGTCTGAGCAATGGTACATTAGCTGCAAAGCATTAATTCTACAGCAGCAACATTTTCAAAGGTTAAAATTAAAATGCAAACTCTCTACGAACAAACAATAAGTAATTACCATGAAACAAATCTCCAAAGATCCAGATGGAAAGGCCACAGCTGCACATCTCTCAAAGGTCTGACTTCAAACTCTCTCTTGTTCAACTATTTGTTCGAGCTGCACAGTAATTAATTCAACATCATAGCAAGTGTTCGGCACAACATGACAGCAAACCCATCAGGGGCTCTGAGCTCTTCTGTGGGTCAAACCGGGGCTTCGTTTTGGGGAGCTGCCACTCTGTCTGTCACTCTCTGAACAGAACTTTCAATCACAATCCAGGGGCACTGACCAGCCAATAGGGGCTCAGTGAGTCTCTGCTGCTACTGCAAAAAAATGCCTGAAATATGTGTGTGTGAATGTGTGTGCTTTGTATACATAGTATATGTGTGTGAGAGACAGAGGAAGCCCGGCTCCGCTCCAACTTGGAGCCACCTTTCTTGTGGCATCTTTGACAAATGGCTCGTCCTTTTGAAGAGCAGTCAACTGCAATAGACATCAAACTCCCTGCACTGAAAACAGAGGGGCCAGCTCAGCCTCGTCTATTCACTGTGTCACCGAGAGCTGCCCGATCTGCCCGTCCGCTCACAAACGCCGCGCTTGTGTCCAGTTCATACACAATGTAGGCCAATGTCTGCCAGTTAAGTCAATAACAAGCTGTAGCAGCGCAGTAGGAGTCAGGAACAACTTCATGAGAACATCATGCACTTCAGCCATAAATTAGAGTGTATTTGATGGTAAATATGTTGTTGTTTTTGCTGGTTTATTTGATAAATGTACTCGATTTAAGCATGTTTATTTAATTTGTTTAAAACCATGGACAAATCTGATAGAAAGTGTTAATTAAACAGGATGATGACACAAAGATGAGAGTAAAGGGATTTAAGCAGCACTAATCAGGTGCTGTTTTAGATTTCACAATCTAAAAGACTAATCAAATATTTCTATTGACTAAAGCTGTTTACACATCTGGTAATAATGAAGTGAGTATAGTGATTGAATGTAGTGAAACATATTGGAGGAATAAAGGACACAAACTGTCGCTTTATGTGCCAACATTCTTTAAACCCCTGTTTTAGATAAAGATACAGCTCTGTAAAATTTAGAATAAAAATACTGTCAAATATTCTTTATAATTCTCTATTTAAAAAATTAAAATCTGAACGTGTCTGTAGTCACAATATAACTGAATGATAGTTTCTACATATCCATGTAGCATCTTGGCAATAAATTTAGTGTCTTACCTTAAAATTATCATTCTACCTCTATAATTTGTCGACGAAAGGATTAAGGTTTCACTATTATCATCCTGCTCAAGGTAACTTTCGCTCCTCAGTTAAACACAACCTCTGCACTCAGGATGCATTTTGTCAGCAGGATAAAAGCACAAAATCAGCACTTATGGTGTTGAGTTTATTGCAGGGAAGGTGGTGGGTTGGTCGCTCGCTCACAGACTGAACGCAAACACTCATTTATCCTCCAGAAAGTTTTTCAAGTGACCTCCAAACTCTGTATATAATTCTCATTCACACAAACCAGTTATCAAGCTTTATTCAGAGGCCAAAAAACCATGTTTGCACACTGACCTCCACCAAAAGGAGCCCATATGACCCTGCGGATCGTCTTCACCCAATCCTCCATGTCATTCTGGGTGCTGGCCATAAGAAGGTAGGTCTCATGGTTGGCTGTCATCCGCTCTCTGTCTCCCCCTGTTAAAATACAAGAGACACAAAATGGATAATTTAAATATCCTGTAGACAGAAACCAACCTCTCTCTGGTGGCAAAACTCTCATTGCTAATTCATTGTTATCAGAACTGCGTTTTTTTGTTTTCCAGAGTTGTTGCTCATCTTCCAAGGGTCCTAATTAACACATCAATCAAAACAGAGATTATTAATATGTATTACAGTAAAAGCCAAAAATAAAGACCAGAAAACAAATGAAATAAGACATAAAACAATAAAGCCGATTAATTAAGCAACAAAAAAAGAAAAGACATCTCTGAATGACTTTAAGGCGTCTGACCTCCTGCAGACCAACATAGCACTGAGTTTAAATGTCCTTGGATTACAGCAACACATCGCCCCTTTAACTCGCCTGCAGCAATAAATCAAAAGAAATGCTTGTGTCTCTGGACGTAAGTGTGTGTTACATTTCAGGCCGGCTCGGTTATCCCGGTTCAACTTGAGGATAATAGCCGCAAGCTCTCTGTCATGTGACCCACGGCCAGATTGAAGTGGAGGGTCCAGACTTGTTTCACATGAACAGTCTGATTGCTGTAATTACTTTGACAGCAGAACCATTTGCAGTGCTCCACCTCAGCTTCACAAAGATGAAACAAAACAAAAACAAGGATACATGGTATTTTACAGAGATGCACCTGCTGTATTATAGGAGGAGATGAGCTTAGGAGACAAATGGTGTGTCACACAAGCACTGAATTATTCATGACTTTGACCACCAGGGATCCTGCTCCATTGATTGGAGCTCAGGATGAGATCTGCGTGTCGCATGCAAAAAATATTTATAGACTGCGACAACACAACATGAAACGGCAGCCAGCAAAGATCAGGTTTACCAAGATGAAGTCCTAATGACTTGGAAAGAAACAAAACTGATTCTGGAACAGATACAAAACGAGAGAGAAGTCCATGAGCACCAAGTTCATTCTTTTCCAGAAATGTTCTCATCTCCATCTGTCAATAAATCACAGTATTAACAGAAAGTCACAGCTATAACTGCTATGATTAGCTGAATTTGGTAAGAAGCACAGTTCAGAATAATAATTGATGAGTATTAGTGGCATGGATGTGGGTTCTTGATTGGTCAGAGGTGTAAAATGGTCAGAGAGCAAAGTTCATTCTGAACTCAACTTACTCAAGTCAACCTGCTTTTATCAGGTAAAAAACCATCTGTTTCTTCTCATCCTCTAATGTATTTTTTGAAAGAAGTTTAGTTTATTTGTTGACCCTTAATGACATTTTGAAATAGAGTGAGCTTTAACCTTGAAATAATAATAATAAAAAAAACAGTAGAGAGTTGAAAATTGTATTGTTGCATAACATGAGGGATGTGTGTAGCCCAGCATGCACTGGGGTTACAGATGCATAGACATAAATAACATTTTTATGTATGTTTTTGCAGTTAGTGTAATCAACATTAATCAAAACTGAGCTTTATGGTGCATCCTTCTTTTTTTAACCCTTAAAACTAGCAATTTGTATTCAACAATTCAATTTCTGTCACTTGTATCTTATACCTTTATATAACAAAAACAAAATAATCTAACTCTTCACAATGCAGCACTGAATCTCCTTTTATTCTTTTGTTTACAAGAGATAAACTCAATTTAGAATTATCTATTTCTTGCACAAACATGATTTAAAATACCTGTAATTCGCTTTAAAGTAAAGCATCAAAAGATTGTACATAATGGGTTCAATCTAAGACCTCTTTGTCACGATCGAGCTAACAGTGAAAAAACCTGTCCTTGTGCAGGTCTGGGCTTAAGGACTTGTTGCTCTGACAACAGTTCCAGATGAATTTTAAACCAGCTTTGAATAACTGGGTTATGCCCGTACAAAGGACGGGGCCCAGAGCTGCTATATTTGGAGCCAAAGTTTGCCAGTCAGATTGCTGCTCCCTGTCAGTCTTGATGGGATCTCATTAGGAGGAAGCAGATGCCAGTGTTTGCCCTGAGTGACACTCTACGTGTCTGCAATGTTTATCCACTATAGTCTACCTTCACAAAAAAAACTATGTAAACTCAAGTGACAATTATGAACCAACAGCAGATGCAGAGGATGCGTATCGGAGAGTCAAACGAGGCTTCAGGTGGGGAGTTACTGCACAGTAAATGTGAAATTAGAGACATTCAGCATCATTATGCTGCCATCTTGTAACATAAAAAAATGTAATTTCCCCAGCATAATGAAGTGCAGCACCGTGTACTAAAGTCTGTAAATCCTCCATATGAAGCAGATACAATTAGTACTTCAGGTTTTTTCCAGCGTCGCACAACTTTCACCTCAGTGCATGAAAGCATCAACAGGTAGTAATATAGTTAATGTACTAAATGAGACTTTTTTTTGTTTGGCTTATTGGGTAAAGATGATGATGTATTTCAGTATTCAGTATTCTCACAAATCTGTCTTCTTTAACTTCAAAATTACTTTTACTTTTCCACTTTCAATACTGTTGCAATCCATTAATGTAGATCTTGGGAAATGGGAAATTTTGATGAGCATTTCTTATTATTTTTGCAATATTTTAGGATATTTTGTAGACTCAGTGGAGGATTAAATTAATATTTTCAGCAGATCCATCAGTAATGACATCATTGATTAGTTGCAGTTCATTAAATGTCCACACTTTTATAACCAATCAACACAAACTGATACGTTCTGAATTTGTAACATTTATATTTTAAACACAATCAACGATGACTTTTTCTGATCAGGCTATATATTTGTTACAGCTACATTATATTAAAAGCTAATGAATGTCGCTGTTTTGGCTTCACAATTGCATAATTGCAGCCTTTACAATCCATCCCCTCATCCAAACTGTGCCTGTAGCAGTGCATTAGTGCGGATGTCTAATTAAAACTTGCACATGCAAACTGTCACATTAACAACACTGAAGTTTTGACCCATATTGTGATTTGAGTCCAGGAAGCGAGCTCTTCCTCTAAACAGCAGGCTGGTGCCCGGAGTTCCTGATCCAGTGATTAGTCACTACCCGCCATTGATTTGTCCTCAGGGCTCCCATTAATTACACTTCACATGGATTAGACACAATTGATTCACTTTGTCAATCACGCCCTCGTCATTAAACCCGAACATGCAAACAAAACATCTGGTCTGAGCCGCATCTGCATTTAAAAATGAATTAATTTCCGCTCATATCTGAACATTTGAGTCCATTCATGAGTGGAAGGTAAACAAAGAGGCGGCTTCAGCTCACCTCTCAAAGTGCAGGAATCACACCCGCGCTGTCATCATCTCATCCGAGACGCGCAACAGATTTTCCAACGATGCAAATGTTGTCAACAAACACAAATCGGCCGGTAAACGTGCGGCTCACTTACAGTCGCACATGTGACTTTCTCTTGATCCGTCGCTTCAAAAACACTTGGAGACAGCGCTTCACGTTTCATTTATCAAGCCCGAGTCCCGCGTCTGACAAACTCCTCACAGCGGCAGATAAAATCATGGGTTTAATTCAAACAGCGACAGAGAAAGAGAGGAAGACAATTAGCCATCGATGTGTCGGTGTGTCCACTGTGTGTGTGTGTGTGAGAGAGACCGTGTGATACCACCAGGGCCGTGCCAAGCTTTTTCTGGGTCTGAGGCAAAGCAGCTCCCAGCCCATGTTTCCTGCTGGAAATGTAAGACTTTAAACATCGCACACACATGCAGAGCCCGGTTTCAGTTTTTTTAAGAAAGGCTATACAATTTTCTAAGAGAGCTGGGGATTGTAGTTTTTAAAGAAAAGTAACTCAAACAATAATAAATTGTGCATTTATCCTAAACTATGTTTAGCAGTGAATTGAAGCCTGTTTAGCAATTCATATTAAAATATTGTCATAATGGCTTATTGCTTTAATTGTGGAGTCTTTCAGAGTCAGACGTGAGGTTCAAATCAATAAAAAAAATCCTTATTTCAATTTAGCTACAACTGACATCTAAAGTTATCTTGTTACAGCAAATTAAAGTTATTTTTTACAATAAAATATGAAGTTGTTCATGGGAAAATACACCTTTTGATAAAATATGCATCTGATCTGTAGTAGTTGTGCAAACACTACTGTCGATATCTTTTGATAAAACAGAACAGGCATATTGATGCATCAGTGTTGAGAAAGTGGCACATTTCCATTTCATTTATGGATTACCTGTCCTGTTTCCTGTGTGATAATCAATCATTTTTGTTTAGAAAGCTTAATTATGCACACTTTTGCTCAAAATGTCATATTACTTAACCTTAACAGCCTGACGCTTGTTTGTTGACCGCTGAAGTGAATCTGTCAGACTGATTCCACAGTGACAACGATTAGTCCCACTGACCAATTTGGCATGCAGAGGTATCTCTGTCACAGGCACCTCAGGCCTGACAGCCCTGTTTGCATTGATAGTCAGGCTAAGTAACTGTAATCCCCCTGAGAGTCCTTTTATTCACAATTAAAATCAATCAGCCTCTTAACACAGAGTCTGTGTTTCCGCTACTTACATGGAAAGATGGTATTTCCTCTTGGAAACAACGGTTGTGAAGCTGTTTATGAAGCGTGCAACAGGATTATACATCATACCACGGCTATTACAACACAGTCCTGCTCCTCCTGCCGTTTCCTGTTGATGCTCAGCTTTCTTATACGGCGGCTGAATGGGCCACTTGATGCATGAAGATGGGTGATATTTCAAACTCACTTAGCATGTCACAAACTTTGACCAGACCTCAGACAACTGTTATTATAAGAGCAGTGAGAGAGCATACTGATCGTTTGCTACCTAATTACCCATCTTTAGCCATGTAGGCCTCATTGCTAGTGTTAATGGAAGTGTTCATCTTTTGCAAATACTGTGGTAGACACTTCTTCATGACAGAAACATGTTTCACGAGCAGCAGCTGTAAGGGCTTTAATTTTCAGGTTTTTGAGTCAATAGCAAACTGGAACTTTTGAACTAGAGTTCAAAAGATAACGATAAATCACAATACAGTCTGTCTTTGTCTGCCTTTCCAGACACGTACTTTTACTGTCTGTCAGAAATGTGTTAGTGTGCTTTCATTCAAGTGCCTTGCCTTGTGTTTCATTAAACACAGACTTAAATGCAGCAGCTGCAGCGATTGAGTCATCACATTGTGAATGACATAGGTGCTGTAAACTGCTCCAAGCATTAATGAATAATGTTCCATTTGCAAACCTGGCAAAGATTATTATTTTTTTCTACAGAACTTCTTCTTTCTTTCTTTTCTTTCTTTTTCAAATCCAAATACAACAATGATTTTACAGTCCACAGGAGACTTTTGTTTCGCCTAATCACAAACACACAGCATTCCCAGATAACACGCCATTGTTCCCTGATATCGGACACAAAAAGGTCAATCAGTGATCTGACTCCAGACCAGAATCACATTAGATAAAACATAAAGAGAAAACCAGAGCTTCATCGTGATGAAAAACAAATAGCAGCTTTTCTATCCCTTATTTGCATCCTTCTCAGCCATTAAGATTTCAGTGAATTAAGCATAAACTGCAGAGAGATTAAAGCTTTCAGATCAAATATCATCTTGTTGCTTGAGGGTAAACTCTTCATGTCTGTCCACCAAATAAAATGACTTGAGGCCCCCCTTTGACAGATGCTTTACCGGCTGTTATTAAGCTGCCTGCGAGCATTATTCTCCACCACAAAATTCTCAGACTGCTCATAGTGCGAATGACACTAGGGCTCTAAAAAAACTCTCAATCATCGCTTCTTAAATGAGACCAATCCTAGCAGGAGCTCGCTGCCGGAGACAGTCGTGGAGCTTCGCTCATAGCACGACTGTACCTGAAGAGACAAGCGTGACAGCTGTCGCAATTCCCCCGATTCACCACGCTCCAGCACACCGCTCCAAACTTTCATAAACTCAGCGGTGAACAATTGTCAGCTCCACCGAGGCGTGCAGACTAGTATTTCACAGGACAGCTTACATTAGAGGAAGTATATAGATCAAGCTTCCTTATTCACCTTGAGACTTCATAAAAAAAAGATGAGAAAAAAGGGAAAATGCCACACCCTTTCAATTCTCTGCTGTGATTCCACTGACAATATTCTCTGCGATGGAGCACTGACTAAAACGACAACTTTATTTATACTAACTTCTGCTATTTACATACCGGAAACATTGTTCCCTACATCGAGCCACAGGGAGACCACAGACAGATGGTTAATACATTCAATCTTCAAAACTTTAGCACCAAACAAAGGAAATACATCACTTTAATGACCAGCATGCACTCTCTCTCTTTAAAACACACCTCGGAGTAGTCACATAGGACCACCTTTAAAATCATAACATATTACTCACTTCGTTTAAGTTATCTCTAACTTTTCCTTGATTTAAAGTCGCTCTCTCTCTCTGTGTCATAATTACTATGTGAGTTGGGTTGGGTGCAAACAGCCAACAACTGTTCATTCCTGTGTTGACCACCGGCTTTAATAAGTGGCCAAACCCAGCTGCAGACTAGTCTTTAACTAATGGCTGAAAACAGGTGGGAGACAACAAAGGATCCCACTGTGTTGTAATTGCTCACAAATACCTGGAGTCCGGATAAACTTCACTCTGACCTGTATCTCTCTCTGGGAGTGGGGTATACGTGTACAGTGCAGCTTTGGATGACAGATAACAGAATGAATGGATTAATTTTGTTAAGATTACAGTATACTACCATTGTGAGAAACTTTTTGAGACTGCTTACACCATAAAATGTGACATAACTATGAACATGTCCACTGTATTACTTGATTCTTTTTAGCTAAAAGTGCCGCAAATTAGATGAAAATATTACAGCCAAATTACAGCCAGAGAAGGTAGCTTAGTTTGGTACAAAGACATTGTCGTGTACATAAACCCAAGTAAAGCTAAAAGTGTTAATTAAACATTTGTGTTTTACACACAATATAATATGTTCAAATTTAAATTTAGTGCTATTAGGCATATTTATCACCTTTGATTGGAGCCAGCTAACTGCTTCACCCTGCCTCCAGGCTTTATGCTAAGCTAACTGTCTCCTGGCTTTAGCTTTTCATTTATTGAAATGATGTGAAAATAGTATTAATCCCTTCATCTAACTTTTGTCCAGAATGTAAAAAGCATACTTTCCAAACTGTAAAACTATTCATTGTTGCACTGTTGTTAACATATAGGTTTAGTATAAAATTAACTAACAAAGGTAAAAAAATGAGTCCTTACTTTCAGAAATAGTCCAAAAATATGACAAATTCACGAAAATCTTATGCTGACCTCATAGCATGGGTCTAACAATAAAAAAATGTCAGTTTGTTTTTGTTTGGCAGACATAGCCATTTTAGACGGATAAAGTGCTAAAAAAAATAACCTAAAAAAGATTCAGTTAGTTTAATCACAAGTGGAAAACATTTTGTGGAGGACTTGTTGAAAATGTCAGGTTCTTCCAGACTTCATTGTGCTGCCTGCCAAGTGAAGGAAGCAGCTGCCACTGGCCCAGAAAACAATGCAGACACTGTAAACTACCTTGTTTAGCTTCAAATGACAAAAATATGTCATAACTCCGGTGTACGTGTGTGTATTTGAGGAGATTAAACGAATACATTCACAGTCTGTTCTCTCTTGTCTTTAAGTCTTCTTGTTTGCATGCAGGGGCAAGTTGAGATTCAATATTGTGTCTAATGATAGTCTTCTCAGAAGTCCGCACATCATAAATACCTCCAACAGAACAGGAAGTCAGTCAGCGAGCGACAGGCCAAACTACAAAGCAAAATGTTTGTTCATTCATACAGATCGATGACGAGGATTACAAAGTAAGGGGGGAAAAACCCAGTTTCCTTTTTCATCTTTGGTTTACAAATGACTCCCTGAAACAGAGTTTCATTCATGAGTGATATCACCTCCAGATGATCTAATCCGTCTGCAAAGTGCAGCTGTTACAACAAAGAAGTCTGTAGTAAAGACATCAGTGTCTGTTTAGAGAAATGCATCCATTCAGCTGCGGTAAGAGAGATACATAAAGCTATCAGCAGACTCAAAATAGTCAGATAACACACCTATTATATATAGTTACCTTGATGTGAGGATAGTAAATCAGATAATCCATACTGTGGTAAACTATGAATCGCCTGACGAACCATCTCCATGTCTCCTCCACACGCCTGAAATGAAGCTCCCTGAATGGGTAACAAAGTCCCGGCCGCCTGGGTTAACTTGAGGACGGGAGTTCCTGACTGAGGAGCTGCTCTGCGAGTTTTTTGGCCTGGCTGAGAATGAGTGAGTGAGCACAGCTGAGAGGGTGTGAAAGAGAAAGGAAAGGAGGGGAGGGAGGTTTGAAGAGGGGGTTGGGGAGTACACACACACACACACAGTCACACACACGCCCACACACACAGTCACACACACACACGAATACTTCTCTTAGGCACTGTAATGGGAACAATAGGCAGATCTCTGTGAAAGCTCGGGTTTAGAAAGGCCACTGGTTTGACACGGGGCATGACCCCATAAGCAAACATGAGATGTCCCATTCACACTGCAGTGCTTTGTTAACATCTTGAACCACTAACTGTTCAGAGCATAACGAAGTAATACCGACTTTTTGTGTGTAGAATCAAAAAAGCCTCAACTTAAATTTGTAGAGAGTATTAGCGTGTATACAGCCTCTTCAGAGTCAATAAAGCAGTTTGCAAAAATCTGCAGGAACTGATGGAAAGTTTTTCAGTTACCAGTACAGTCCATCTATAGGAAGCTTGTTATCCCAGTATTGGTACTAACACGATGGATATCTGAGGTTAGGTAGTTATTAGTTTGTTACCCATTTTTAGATTTAAATGAGAGAAGAGATGTGAGGTAGAATCTTGAGCCACTTAAAAAGTCTATATTTGTGCTATATTTCCAGCTTCTTAAATCATAAGAATTATCCTTATAAGTTAAAATCTTTATATGGTTTTGGACTGTTAGCTAAACAAAATGCATAATTTGAAGACTTCATAGTTGTATTTAAGGCTTTTTGATTAGGTATTTGTCAATAAAGGTCTTCTTCCTTGGGTTGAAACAAAAAGTCTCAACACTGCCCTGATTATCTGACATTTTGTAAAATAAATGAAATCAAAACAACCATTAGTTGCATCCCTACATGTAAATCTGCTCCTAACTTCTATAGAATTTTCATTTGGCTCTTTCACATCCAAAAAGTCTCTAAACTCTTATTGCAACTGAGTACTTTTGTCTTGCTGCACAGACTCCTGGTGAACGTCTGCAGCTACATCTTCCCATGTTTCTGTTCGAGGTGTCCTGTTTCCCCTTGACCCCCTGTGAGGTATCCATGGCAAACTCTGTTCCAGGTGTCACGGTGGTCCTGGCCTGTCAATCGACATAATCTGAAGGCAGACACCACAACATTAGCCTCCACCTGAGTCCCCACGGACATTGTCTGGTGGAGAACACAGACTCCTTAGAGTTACTATAGCTATCAATTACCATCTGAGGCTGAATGAGTAACAAAGTGAACAGGAGCTGGGGGGTCAAAGGGGACAAGGGCTGTTTGGCTCTACTGTCCCTCAGCAGGCCCCCACAGGGAAGAAGGTGATCATGGCCCCAGAAAATGGAGAATAATGGGCACATCAACTCTAAATTCTCTGAATTCTTTGCTGCTCAAAGCTGAATATGATACCTTGACTACTTTGGTCCATGATCCAGAAGATTATCCACGACAGTGCAAATCTTTAAGTTTGAAAAAATCTGTTTCTTAATATTATCTTTGACAGAAAAAATTGATTTGTTCACCTCATATTGTCTCTTCTGTTCTCACACAAAAGGGAGCGATCTGCCCTGGTCAAATGCAGCTGTTAGGTTTGAGTGAGAACAGTTTTAATGAGTCGTCAGGAGGACAGTCGGGAAGCGATGGGTCAGTCCGTTCATGGAGGTCACAGGGCTGTCAAAAAGCCAAGAGTCTCTGTCCTGATTTCATGCCAACTAAATAAAGAGCTATGTCTGTGTGTCCTGCCAAGGCTGCTGTAAATATACCATTATGTAAGGGGAATCAATTTCAACAAACAGGGCTCAGACTTGACTTAAAGTTCAGAGCTTACGTCGGAACACAAGTTAACACAATAATTATAAAGACTAGAAACTAATACCTCATTCATGCCTTTTGGTGTGTTTTACTACAAACACAGCATCTTTCTAACAATGCTGTTTTCTCGTTCCACTGCAACTCTGACAAGCGAAGAATACAGTACATCATGTTATGATGGATTATACGCTGTGTCTTTAGCTAGTTTCAAGTTTCCTAAAGTTGGTGTTCATGCTTCACTGAAATAGAAACCAGCAGCAGCCTTCAGGGCAGGAAATCTGAATCAAACACTTGAAAATAAACTAGGTTTTGTTTTGGAAAATGGCCGTAACGAGTGCTATTTGTTTATAATATCCTAATGTGCTTGCATAATATAACAACAACAACAGAAACAGAAAGCAAAACCAATAACAGAATGATCTCTTAATATTTGACTTGGTTTTAAAGTGTTTTAAAGCCAAACTGACGATTGTAAACATAAATATCGAATGACATTCATGGAGGCTCTCAGTCATTGGCATGAAACCACAAACATTCTTTTCCATCTATTTATTTCAGTGGTGACTTGCGGTATAACGTGAGATAAATTCTAGACTAATTCCAAACATCTTTTAACTATGCACGACAACACTTTGAGGTTTGTTAAAATACCAAAATCCTTACGAGTGAACCATTTAGACCACCGACAACCTCAGCGACTACTGACTTGGGGATTAATATCCCATTAAAATGTTAGGAGTGTTGAGTTTTGGTGAGGGTCGGCAGCTGTTGTCACTTGAACACTTGCACGCAATGCAGGGAGGCTTAAACATTGCATCAGTATTACAGGGTGACTTGTGGTTAAGAGGAGGCTTCTGGAAAGGTGCAACTGCTCCAAGACTAAAACCTCAAGTATCCTGGTTTCATCACCATCAGAGAATTCATATTTCCTGTTTAGCCGGATGCACTTAAAGATGCTATATGTCATGTTTTAGCCCTGATTACGGTATAATTTCCAAGAAACTCTCATGACAAGAGTGAGGCTAAAAAAATTGCTCATATACTGTACTATATGTTTGACCCAGTCTTAATTGATGGGTCACAATTTAAAGTACAGTGTTTGTAATTTAAAGGTCTGGCAGTTAGCATTCCTGGTTTTCACTGAGGTGGCCCAGGTTCAACTCCCAGTATGGAGTCAACATTCATTTTGCTGCCATACACTCCCGTACTTCCATGATTTAAACTAGACATTAACCCTTCACATATAGTACACACTGTTAATTTGATCTTTTTATATGCACCGTGCTGTAATTGGAGCTTAAATGTCACATATAGTAATTTTAAAATAAACACACACTCTGATGGACTGCAGTGTGTTTGACAGAATAAGTGTTCATATTTTTATCACTGTACTACGTCCCTGTGTGTTTGTTGTAAAATACATGTGATGTTGTGTGTAAAACATGTTGGCATCCTTACGGTTATGTGCGTAAACATATCTCACTATGACAGATGACCAATTCGACAAGTGTATATCATGCACTCATGGCCTTGAGGCAGTAAATCAGCATGACGTCCATGCCAAAAATTTATACTCAGTGTGTACTCTGTGTACTAAAACAAACAATCTACCACCATGTTTGTCTGATTTTCAAATTTGTTTTGATTTAGATACAAGATATCGTCAGTCAAGCTTAATTTTAATCAAATTTTAATTGTGAAGGGTGAGATTTAAGTTGTTTTTTTTCTGCAGGATAACATGTCGTCACCTCTTTGTTTACAAATCTTTGAGATATTAAAGCTAATTGCTACGATAAATAAAAGATAAAACATTCAGTAACATTTACGTTAAAAGGAAAAGACGTAGACAAACATCCTGGCACTCGTGGAAGGGAGTGAACCTCCCTTTATCCATGCCAGAGGTTGAAACAAGGAGTGGACTTAACAAAGTACACGTTGCTCTGCTCACTAATACCTTCTAATATCACCTTTCAGCACTGATGAGCGCTTCAGGGCAGATGCACACCTGCACTCCCCACAGCCAAAATTGGTAGGTAGAGCCAGCCTGGCCTTTTGGGAAAGCCTTTTGAACCTTTCAGACAGGGTTATAGAAACTTGGCTTGTGGTTTATTGCGTGACTGGAGGCAGACCAACTTACCCACTGTCTGTCTTTTTCCATGAGAACCAAAGAGAACGAAGGAGGAGGTGCGATAAAAAATTAATTTAGTTCGCTCAGTCTCAGTTATGTCTATAGTAGAAACACTGACCAGAAAAATGCTAAAAAAAAAAAAGGAAAGAAAGGAAAAATCCTGTCAGCTGGGTCTTGAGAAATGTTCCTCTCATGATTTTTCATTCACCTGAAGTAATTTCATCATTTAATGAACTCACTCTGGTCATGTGTCACGGACGCATTAATCAACGTTTTCATTTGCTGGATTGCTTTCAGAAATTGAAGAGCCTGTCAGAGGTGAGCATTATTGTGATAGAAAGTAGAGATAAATCTGACATTCATCAATCACTTCACTGCATGAGCCTTTCCCACCGTTTCATATTTATGCTCAGAGACTGATGAGGTAGAACGTGGAATAAGTATGACGCCATTTTTTTGTGCAAGAAAAAGTGCATGTGTTTCTCGAGCTGAAGCATCTGTGTCTCTGTCTAATAAACTCATGCTCCCTGCCTGTGCCAGTTAGCTCTATGTCTGTCTCTGCACACATATCTGTGTGACGGCCAAAGTCAGACGGCATGCACCGTAAAACTCTCTGTTGACTCGCTGCCCGATTATTTGGACAGCCAATGGACAGTGGCCATCGGCTTCGGCAAGATAAGCGTGTTTTCATTTTGGCCACCGCAGCAGTCCTGTCTGCGTTGCAGCTCCACATCCGCGTTGTTTTCTCTGACAAAGCTGGCCAAAGCACTGCTGGCCTGAGAGGGCTGCAGTGCAGGGCGAGCTGGGTCAAAGAAAAAGATTGGTGATGATCTAAGTGGAGAGACAGAGAAATGCTGACGATGAGCTCGACTCTTTGTGTGTTCCAGCGTGCGTCGCTGAACTTCTGCTGATGTCGTTCGGTCTGTTCTCTTGGCTCAAACTTGGGTTATAAATAAAGCTTTCATCAAGTGCAGTCAATACAGTCTCAAAGTTAGCCTTCCAAACTTGCATGTAGTGGTTTTTAAATTAGCTCAGAGTTGTTTTGCAGTGTAACACAGATAAAAATGAACTTAGTAGGATCAGTGTATGTAGCGTTGATGATTTAGTATTGAATCTGTCCTTCACCTGTGTTGATTAAGACACAAATGCTCCACGCACTGACAATCTTCACACTTTCCTGATTTTGATTAGCACAACTGTGCTAAATTGTCCCCCCCGCTAGCTAGTCATTTAGTTTTCCCTAATTACTCGCTGCCCCAGTGGGCGAATAATGAGAGAGATGTTCTGCATTCAACCACCAGATTCTGCAGCATGAAACAAATTGGCCTGCGAATCATTAGCTTGGTTGGGTGGAGAGTTTCACGCTCACCTACCGTGACCTTGAGAAAAGAAGTTGCTGGTTGTTCTGCTGTTCTTGATGTGTTTCATGCCACTACAGACTGTTTTTTAAACTCCAGTATAACTAGGCATGATCCATTTCAGGATGTGACAGGCTTTAATGATGGGATGGATAAGCAGATTGATACAATAAAGAGTGAAATTTTAGTTTTCTTAAATTCTAAATGAATATTCAGTTATTTTGTCTTTTCACCAAATGTCTAAAACACAAATTTCTCTTTCCTTCTCACCTCCAGTTCTTGAAAACTACTTTCTGCCTGAACATTTTACACATACAGTATTTCTTCTGCACGATTTCTCTCCCATCTGTTGCTTCAGATTTTTTTGCATGAGAACAGCTTTACTGGGATGGATTTACAGGCAGGCTGGGAGCCATGAATTCAGGAGTGTGTTCTGTTATCTGCCTCAAGCAGCCAAGCAGAGTGAAATTTGACCCAGCTATGAGAATGCTTTTTTCTCTAAGCACAATTTTGCTTCCTCTGGCAAGCTTTTTTGAAGCTACGTATCTAGTACGACCACACCTGGGTGGCATTTAAACTACATACGTGGTTTAAAAGTACATGCTATTACAGAAGTCATTTAAATGGCTCCTGTTCACACCATTTCTGTGGTGTTCACACTTAATAGAACATGGGATAAAACTTCTCAAATATTTACATGTTATTTGTGCTTGTAGTGTGTGCTAAACTTTGCATTTAGTCAGACTTTTCTGCGAGATTAAATATGTGATGCTTTCTGAATTCATATTTCATGATTAGCATGATACAGTGCAATGAAATATGAAATATTTAGCATTTACTGCTTGAGAAGCTCTTTGTACTCTGCTATAGAGAAATGTCAGTTTGCTTTGTTAATCGCCTGTCCAGCTTAATCCAACTTAAGCTGTATGAAAACATATGCTTTTAAACCTTTATTCCACTGGTTAATGGCATTTTTCCATGTTACAACAATGAAGGAAGATCATTTGACAAGTGCAGCATAAGATACAAAAAGATGTTAGTTGGGGGGAGCTGGTGGCATCTCAGAAAGAACTGCTGGTGGTCAATTGCATTGTGGGTAATACAGGCACAGGGTCTTTAAGAACAATATGTGTAATAAAAGGATTTTATACTTAAACAAAAGGGTCATTGTGAGCCCTATGGGATTGTTTGAGTGAAATGCTAAATTAGTGTCTGATTGCTACGTCTCTTAACATTTTGTTCATTTTTTAATGTTTACATAAAGTTTTTTTGTCCATGAAAGATCTGACGTGTTCAAATTTTTTCTGCAGATATATAGCTGCACCAGATGGCAGCAAGTCTCTAATCTAAAGAAAATTAAATTGCACCATGCACTGATAATTAAAAAAATGACATGTTTCAGAATAAAGGAGGATTTTCATCAAGCTCCAAGAGGTTTAGCGTAGAGCTTTCCCCCTCTATAAAAAAACCATGCCTGCATATGAAATCAAGCATATTGTCAGAAATAACAACTCCAGTATACACACAGCATATGATGTTGGTTTAGTGGACAAATAAAAAGGGAGCTGTGGAAATGTCACCACAACAGCAGGAAAATCAGGAATGTAAGTATCATAAACTGCTCGTCTGAGAACACAGCTGCTATAAACAGGAGCCATAAACTGCAACTTGCACAAAAACACCCATCTGCAGACATGATGAACGTGCAGCATTATGAAAAGACATTTTCTCAATGAGAACAGAGTAATTTACAACTCATTTGCAAGTAGCTTTGTGTGTCTTAAGTTTAAGACAAGTCAAGCCGTCTGAGAAATCCATACGCTCCTCCCTTCAGTCATAACTGAAACCAAAGACAGTGCAAAGTCTAATAATACCTCTAACATCGTAATAAACACTCCAAACAAGATGCAAATGTTAGTATGCATGACTGTCATGCAGAGAGACAGACCTGGGTTGGAGTTAAGATCCATGGGGTGCAGTGAAACACGTGCCTCCTTCTCAGCTGGAGGTTGAGGAGGCAAAAGCCACGCTGTTGCTGCTGACCGCCGGCCCCCCAGTGCCACTTCTTCATCTGTTCCCGTTCTGTGCCACAGATTTATCTCCTTCTGTTTCTGCTAAAAAACACACTCCACGACTCTCACTACTGTCCTTCCTTCACTCCTCCTCCTCCTCCCTTCGCTCCTCGCTTTCCTCCACCTCATATAATTCTTTCCTAAAACTTCATCTTGTTAAGTCAAAGGCAGGTCAATGTGACACACCAATCAGCAGCACTTAGGCAAGTTCAGGCAAAGGCTAATCTGTCTGCCTCTCAGGAAGCCTTTCTTCTACATGTACTTCTGACAAAGGAGCTTAAAGAGCAGAGGAAGCATATTTCTAAGAAGCACACGAAAGACGTGTAGGAGACAGCGGCCAAATAAACCGAGTAAGACAGCAAGTCAAAGGCAAAGATGGTGTGTCTGCTTGTCTTTGAAGGAAGTGAGAGGGGTGGGGTGGGAGCTGGTGGTGGAGGAGGGGGAGGGATGCATCGTAAATCAAGCAGCCCTCCCCAAAGTGGGGACCTGTAAATCTGGCGAACGAAGAGCGGGCACTCGGCCAAATGACTCATCCACAGCGCTCTATAAATACAGGCGCGCAGGGTCGACAAGGCTGCTGCTACTGGTGTCCAAGACGCCCTGAGACACTGGAGTTTCTCCCTCATGGAGGAAGGTCTTTAATAGCCTCCTTATCGTTTTTCAATCTCCCCCAGACTTAAAGGCGAACCACAGATCACTGGCTTCCATTAAATGGTGGAGAGCGCCCCATTGGATCAGAGCTCGGTGGGTGATTGAATTTAAGGCCGACACTACCTGTTGGATTTAACTCCGAGGGGAAAAAAAAGGGGTAGTAAGAAGACATCTAAATATTTATCCAGACTGAAATCAGTTTACATACCATTGGTCTGAACATTCAAGTCAAGTGTCCCCATCTGACAAACATAGTGTAGTCCAGGAGAAACTTCACTGGAGGCCAAAATGTGCCCTCGCTGAGACCCGGCCAACCTGATACATGTGGGAGCAGGGGGCGCAGACGAGGGGTTAGAGTGGAAGGCTAATAGAGGAGATTGCTATGTGACATGTCAAATACCGATCCCCTCAATAGGGCTGTTATGTAAGCATCCCAGCTTCCTGCTCTGTCCCCTCTCTTGGGCCTGTTTGTGGACTTCGGAGCGTTTCCTCCAGAGGATTTCACTGCCGCAAGCTCTCACACGAAGGAATAATAATGCACAGACACAAGAAAGGAAGGAGAAGGTCTGGAATTCTCCTACAAGAGCATAAATGAGAATGGGGCGGATATTTCCAACATCAGCCGCATACAAAAGGGTCGTATATTGTTTGGACATGCTGAATTCAACAGTCTCCTGCTTTTTATCACGTACCTTTTCAAATCTGTACTTCAAACATTTTCAACAGTTCATCACACAAGTTGTGCAGAATGTACTGTGTGCACGGGTCAAAGAAATGTGTGTAAAAATAACAAAGCAGTGTATCGTTGTACCATTTGTTGTCCTTCACAGCTCAGACATGAAGCCATTTATCACCACAGGCTGCTAGTTTATCATCTTTTTTATGATATGACAGCTTTGTTTGGAGCCAATGGAGAACGCATCATTAACAGCTCTCCTGTACAATATAAAAGTGTGGCAGGCAACATTGCATGTCCACTCATCCTACACTTTATCCTCTCATGCTGTTATTGCAGCTGCCTTTTCCCATTTAGCTGTTGATCACTCATGGCTTTATGAAAAATGGGCCTCATCATTTACTGTGCAGTTTGAGTCATTATGTTGACTCCCACAGGCTTTGGTCTCATCACTATAATATATAAACTGCACATTGCAACATTAGAGGACTGTAACCACTGATCAGACCACTGCTGAAGATGTAAAGCCATCAATCATAGTCATGTACAAAGTTGTAACTTTCCACTCACAAAACAAGCTGCATGTTTAACTGTTGCTGCATTCACATTCATTATCTAAGGCAGACAAACTCAGCATCATCTTTCAAATATCCTCTTAGAACTCACTTTTATCTTATGACTCTTTCTTAACTTAAGGTATTGCAACTTTTTCATCCATTTTCACCATTTACTAATTTATAACTATAATAAAACTATATCCATAAGAACATTGATATCACTCTTATACTTTTCTGGTGTAGCCTCTTGCTGCTTAGCTTAGCATGAAGACTGGAAACAGTGAAAAAGCAGCAAGCCTGGATCCATCCAAGAAAACAAAATCAGCCCAACAGTACATTCACAACTCACAAACACATTTTTGTTTAGTCTGAACAAAATCCAAAGAGTAAAATCAAAAGTTGAGTTTCTTATAGGAGGTTATTATTGCAGTCTCCACTGAACCATGCACTGGCTCTAAATTGGGCCTTTTGGGTATATTTGTGAGTTTTAAGGCCATAGACTATCTTAAACGCTTGGAAGGGGAGGGTAGATGGTGTGATGTTCAGTTGGTTGTGATTTGTAACTTCCCAGCTAGATGCTACTACAACCTACAAACTGGACTTTTAAGAAACACATGAGAGTGGTATCAGTCTACTTCTTCTTCTTCTTCTTCACTTTTCTTAACAAGCATTGCTTCCACCTTAGAGATATTAACCTCAACACTCAGCATGTTCCAGCACATTGAAATTAATAAACTGATAACCGTAAAAGGACAGTATTTTCTACAAACTTCCCAGACCTTCTACCTTAATGAGCAGGTCTGTGTAAATCCCACACAGAGGGGAGGCATCCTTGTCAGAGAGTCTAATGCCTCCTTTTACAAACATGATCATTAAAACAGTCTTTGTGTGTACAATGACTGAACGTTTCTCTGCTGCAGCTCTGGGAGTCTTGACTCCCATTGCAACTCCTGTTAGATACCTTGGGAAACCTGGTCAGTGACCTTTTACTAGTCTGCAAAGCCACATGTAGTCAGTTTTGGTAAAATCCAAACCTTTCTAACAATATGTGAGAGGGTAAAAAGATGTTGGTTCTGCATTGAAAAGCAACACAAGACTGCATTGTTACTTTTAAATCCCTTTGACAGTCAGCCAGAGTTTCCTTCCAGCACCTTGTCACAGTCTTTCAGAGGAGGGGTGTTAAAGTTGTCTGTGATCTGCTTGAGCATGAAATCCCCAAAATGTTACCCTTGCAGCATCTGCCAATACCAAACAATAGAGCTCCTCCTAAATACTATGTGACACTGAGGAGTCTTTTCAATCACTGCACTCCAGTGTTATCCAGACAGGTTTCATCCATACCCACAAGGAGATTTCTAACTATCTCAACAAACTCTGCCAAGAAATTTTTCTCAGGCTCAAAAATTTTCCTGCCTGTTCTCCGAAATGAAGAATGTGTCCGCTGGGTTTTCTTTTTAAAATTGCTTCTTACAACTTCCAAATATTTCCCCAGTCAGTGTCAGCATTTCCATGCCTCAGCAAAGACTGAAATCCTAAGCAAAGTTCTGCCTTTAAGCCTTCTGGCAAACTAAATGAGTTTCCAGTACTCGATAAGGAATACGAAAAAATCGTTCTCCCTCCCTGTATTAGCTGCTCCAGACCTGAGCTTCTGCATTAGCTGCTTGCCACTTGTCTTTCTTACCAGATGAACTTTGTTTTCAAGTTCAAGCAATGAACTTTGTGAGTAAAATGTTATCAAGGTCTGAAAATCCATGAAAATAAGTTTGTGAATTTAGAGTCTACAAGAAAACTAGTGGCTCCATGTGGTTGTACTATAGACACAGCAGTGTTATGAGCTAAATGCTAATGCATGCTAACATCTAAACATAAACAATATAGTTTAGCAACTATGATGTTTCGATTTTATATTTCAGTGTGTCACAATGCTAATATGTTCGTATTGGCACAAAAGCAAGCTGATGGTGGAAGATTTTTTTTGCAGATATTTAGCCATATGCTAAAGAACTGAATAAATTTGACCTGATGGTGGCACCAGATGATACTGTAAAAAGGTAGTTAGCAAAGTTAGTAGAAATCATCCGGAGGGGATTTAATGGCAGTCAAAAGTTGTCAAGATATTTTACTCAAAACAACAAACCACATCCTCATGGTGGAACCAGAGGAAACATCAGGGGATCAGAAGGGTCTTTCACTGGAAAATAACATCTGTATGATCTGGACTATATTATCTGTACTGAATGAAATACTGTGCTAAATAAAATCAAGTAATTAATCCAATTAATCTGGAATCATTTTAGTAGAAAACAAAAAAGTCAACCTCATGATGGTGCTGAAAAAAACAGTAAGTGGATCAACAAAGTCAGCAGGATTCATCCCCTTGGGATCCATGAATCTATGTACATAAGTTCATGGGAATCCATATAAGAAGAGAAAATAAATAAACTTAAATTATTATTCCTTTAGATGTCTGTAAGGAAAGAGAGACACAGCGCATCTCTTCCGTAATGTCAACACAATACATTTAGTCTCCTCTAAAAGTCTAATTTTAAAGTTTGTGCCTCGGCAGAGAGCTCCAAATAAACTGTCACAATCTGAAGCACAAACATCCTTCCCCTGAGATCTCTCCCAGGAAAAAATGTCATTAATGAAGCCAGTGGGTGGCTGTTTTCAACTCTGAATGTTGCATCAGAGAAGGAAACTCTTAGGTTATTGGATTGTGGGTTGAGAATATTAGGGAACATAAAACTGGCTGATGTCATGACCTAATTCAATATGAAAAACGTCTGTGTTGCATCAGGGAGACTAAAAAGTGCCGTTGTCTTTACTCAAAGTGAAATAAGAATCTAGGTAAACATAAATTCAAGCTGATATCTTTGGGTTATTCTATGCAATTTTCATCTCTTTTTCAGACTATTTTCTCACTTCATGCTGCCAGGACATTGATATCCACTGCATGTGCGTGTCTGAGATGGCCCTCTGCTCCTTTGTAATGATAAATGCTCAGGCTCATAAATTCAGCCATCAAGAGAACAAAAACAAGGGACGTGAATCTCAGAAGCCACATATGAGAAATGTCAACAGCAGCAGATTGCCAGGCCACAACTCCTCCAGGAGGCCATATGCCGCTGTGTCACAGACAGCGGGTTATTGACTTTATAAGCACACTGGGAAAACATGGATGTGCGTAAACATGTCTACACACCCACACATTTACAAACACAACGAGGAAGAGAGAGAGAGAGAGCGGAAGTTCATTCTCTGACCTTTCTGAAAATGTCATATCACAAAGCAAATTCCTGACAGAGAAAAGACGCAGACGACAACACACAAGCTCTGAGCGCAGACGAACAAAATGAAGATGGGCGACACTTTTACATGCAAAGCAGAAACATCAATTTTCACCGCTCGTGCATGTCTGAATACTGTTGCTCCATCTCTCCTGGATTTATGATGCATTAGAAGCTGTGTGGGCACTATACGTCCAACTGCTAATTAAATCAATAGATCAAACCGTACAGTTGGAACAGAAAGCTGCTTGTTTATATCTTGTGTTTCAGGTTAAATTGAGCAACCTTGTGTATCTGTAACTTATGTTCCAGCTATGAAAGTGATGTGGGTGTAGGTGATGTGATGTTTGTGAAGAAGAGGATTTATATCTTTTTTCCTTTCCTTTTTGATTTATAAAAGCTGGATGTGGCTCTTTTTTTTATTAACCCTCTGTGTAATACTATTTATTTTTTGTATGTAATAATGATAATATTTATAGATTTTTTGTCATTTCTTGAGATAACATATTTGTGTTTGATGTAAAACAAATCTTGTATATTGTACATGAACTGCCTCACCTTTTGCTCTGTTGCTATGACAGTGTTTGACTGTATGCATCTGATCTGTCTCTTCTATCGCTTTGCTGTAATTTATTCTCTCCTTTTTAATTAGTTTTACTCTATTTTAACTTATTTTGTCTTCTCTTCTATACTATCTACATGTCCCTATTTATGTATTGCATTTCTTTTGATCTTGTCTTAATCCCTGAACTTGAATGCCTGAATGAACTTTAAATTCCCTTCCCTTTAACAGGTGCTTAACAAATAAATCTTCCCTGGATCATTTTTAAAAGACTTTGACCTGCAAACTATGGATGGCATTTACCAAAATGCTCTTGTTTGTTACTTCTCTGTACTTGAGATAAATGGGAAAAAAACACAGTAAACAGGAAGTCAAAGATGTCAAAACTCCTAGTTTTGTGTGCAAACCAGTTGCTTCTCTTTATGGCATATCTTTGAATCTGAATTGAAGCACATGAAGCACTGAGCCTGTTTTGGGATTAAAAGTAGTCAACAATCCTCCAGACACTCTAAAAACACTCTAAATAAGTGCTTAACAGAGCTATAGTCACTATGAGTTAATACAAATGGGTTGTAGTAGTTTGGCTAACCCTCTGAAATAAACATGATTCTTGCATAGTTGAAGTCGCACCAGCGGTCACTGAACCTTTGTTTATGTGAAGCGGTGCACACATACACACACGTACGGCCAAAACCAGCACCAGGACATACCTATAATTAATGTGACATGGGGGTTTTGGATTTAAAAACCACCTCCATCTATCCTGACACTGAAATGTCAGCACCACAGATTAATTTGCCTCCTCAATTACTCTGCTGGGGCTTCTTTCACCTTAAACACCGACGCCTGGAGGGTAATTTTCTCAGCCTGTCATATTTATGACCGTCCACCAACAAGTGGGATAATTGTTTGGATTATAAACCCCCTCCCCCACTGGTTTGCACTTTTTTTTATTGAATTCATCCATCCATCATTCCATCATCAACTTTAGGTGCTTATAGTCCACAAGCAGGCTAATAAGCAACCCCTGAGTTCCTCATAACAAACAGTACAGTCACCTGTGTCCTTATAATTACATGTCTGTCTTCACCCTCCAATAGTAATCATTCAGTCATTACTGTTTAATAAGATGCCTGACTGTGCGTTTAGGTAGGATTAGCATGTTATCCTGATGAAGCGCATGCCAGGATACAATGACAGTTTGTGTTCAGTATTAATCAAACTATTTGAAGGGTCTCTGGTCTGATTTATCCCCTTCTGTCTTTGCCTGCCTTCTCATATTTACAGTGTGATTATCATAAGTCAATCATTCATGTCACACTGTGTGAATTAGACATTCACCTCAGTGACATATGACACTTATAAGTCATTGCAGAGGTCACTAAGGTGGCTACCAATGGCTACCCATCAGGCATATGTGTTGAAAAAAGCAGTCACATGATCATGACAGAGCATTAATCACAGACACACTAAATAAAAAAAAGAAATAATCAAAAATTTACACGGGAAAGTCATTAAATTTCATCACTCATGAGCTGATGTGTGTGCCGATGGCATAGTAATAATAAAACCAGGCAGTAAAAAACTGCAATTAAGGAAACACGTGAAGCATTTTAAAAGGTTTAACCTAAGGTCCACTAAGCAGGTTTTTACAGAGCACTGACTTCATCGCAGTCTTCATCTGTGGAATAGAGTTTTCTAAGTCATTGCCAACTAATTGCTTCCAATATTGAACAAAAATCTGCAGTACAAGCAATTTAACTGATGCTATTGTGCTCTACAAAGCCTTTGTAAATTAAATAAATCCCTCATTTTACAAATTTGTCAAGCTTAAACCTTGAGTGAATGTTTGTACTCATTCTCGAGCAGATTTTATCTTATCAATCATGTCACCATTACAAATTTAAAACTCTCAGCAGCTCAGCAGTTTAATAAATCACTTGGGAAAGAAACAAATCCCTAAATGTGATGAAGCTCTCCGATGCACTGTGCAGGGACTTCTCATTACCTCTCAGCTCAAAGACTAATATCCTGCAGAATTCATGAAAAAGTTTACATTGTTAGGCCTACACTGCTTTCCTTTGTGGCAATATAGAGATATTAAAGCCAATGTGCAATGCAAAAAAGAAGGAAGAAAAGGACAAAAAGATGAACATGATCAGGGCTGAGTTTGAGAATTCTCCCCAGAACTGCAATGACTCTAAAATCCACATGAGGGCACTATCACCTTTATTTAGACTGAGGCTCTGCGGCTCTCCTTTATCCTAACTTCAACCCAGCACTATGTCAATTCAAATTTAAATGAAAAAAATCCTTCACATTACTTGCAAATATTATCGTCAGTTCTGCTGACGTTTCTGAGGAAACTCTTTGACTCTTCAGGTGTGAATTACAGGTTCAGGGGTTTGAGCAGTTAACAGCATTTATGCTTGAGGCTGTCCACCTGCTCATGGCAACATGATCCCAAGTTCCTCTCATGAATGAAAGGATGGTGGCCTCTGAGGATGAGCAGGAAAATATTCCCATAATTCAGCAGCAGTGACTTGCTGTGGCTTGACCAGTGACTCGAACCAAGAGAAGGAGCAAAAAACTGAACCCAGAGCAAAGAGAGAGAATGACATACTGAACTCATACTGCAGCCAAGGCTGTTTTATTAGAGCTCGGGGAAGAGGGGCACACTTTTTCTCCATTAAAAACACAGCGGGGAGTGTTTCCTGTGTTGATACTTATTTTATAGTAATTGGGTAATTAATCACAGTTGGACCACGGGGAGTGACATTTAGCTACAGGTATTCATGCAGCTTTGACAGGTAAAAAAAGAGAAAAGAAATGAAGAATCTGTGCAGTTTTGTCTAAAATCAGGATTTGCTAAAGGCAGGCTCTGCTCACTTGCTTGCTCACTGTATTGAATTGAAGTCTCAAAACTCAGATCCTAGATGCTCAGAGCCATAACACAAAGCTGTATTCAGATCATACCTGACATTCCTGCGAGGATTCACCAACATCAGATAAAACTGCAAGCTAATCCTGAGCGGCAGGATGTTCTGATATGTATTGCAGATATATGAACTGAGAGAAATCCAGGTTTTATTCTGTGGATGCTGCCTGTGTATAAAATTCTCAAGAAGCTACTTTTTTTCTGTGATCTCTCAGGCTGAGGGCTAGTTTAGGGAGCTAGCATATCATTAAAAGCTCTACAGAACAGATGCACTTGGAAAACAAACTATTATACAACCTATGATGTATTTATTAAAACTGAGATATCACAAAGCTTCCTCAGCAGCACATTTGAGAGAATTGAGATTAGTGACTCTTGGGCTGATAAGCCTTGTTGAAACTGTTCAGCCATGCCTTTGTGGTCTTCAAGCACTAGTTTATCATAGGATTTGTGATTGGTCTGATAATGGTGTTTAACATTAAATTCCTTAAGCAACAAGATCACCGTAATGGATGAGGCAGAACACTATCTGTCCCTCAAGCTCTGATGGAATAAGAGTTAATCCATTTTTCCTGATACCTGCTTTCCTCCTCAATCATACATTTTTTCTGTGATGGCTTTTCCATTTCACTGCCATGCTAAATTGCAGAATTTTCCACTGCAATCGCTAACTTAAATGCTCTGCATCACTGCTGTAAAACTAGTACTGACGACAGATGACATGAGTGAAGTGACACCAGTTGCCATGCAACCAGTAGCGTCACTGCTATCCTGACAAAAGCTTCTGTCGGGGGCCGCAGTGTGATGCAGTAGTCGTGTATCAAAAGCAGGCTATTGAAATTGAAAATATTAAAAAAGACTACAGGTGATAAAAATGTAATGCGTACATATCACAAAATGCTTCTTTGGGCCATCACGGGCCTGACTGCTGCACATTCAGAAATCTGTGCCTCAGAAGTACCAGAATGTGGGATACGTAGCAGGTGGATCCAACTATATATACACAGAAAATGTCATAATGTAATCCTTGAACGTAGCGTAAAAATGTCCTGCACAGAGCCTCCTAAAAATAAATGTTTACTGCCATATTGAGATTTTCATGCATTTTTTTTCATGCATTTTTCTTGTTCTTCCTCTTGCCTTAAGCTCAGGAACATGTGTGCTTGCACATGTTGTAACGTGTCAATGTGAAGGAAGACAACGTCACCGGGCTCATGGTGTGGGTGAGCAAAACAAAAGCCCCATTGTGTCTGTACCTGTGTGTCTCTGTCAGACATAACCATGGCTCCAGTCTAAATATTGTTAACCATGTGGTGAATCTGCTTCATAAACCCCCTCCCCTCACTCGTCCTCAGTGACTCTCTCTGCAGGTTGAACACACATAATCCAGATGTGGATATGCACGGTGAAAAAGAGATGAGAACAACAAGAGAGAATAATAGAAAAAAGCATCAGAGCATGCACAGCACAGGTGGATAAAAGCTGCAATGTTTTCTGTTGGGATGTTTTCTGAACTATTTTGAACATTTTTCAAGGCACGGAGTAACTAAGTAAAACTTTCCAGAAAAGCTAAAAATACAGAGGTGAGTGTTAATCTGAGATCGGAGCAGATGCCCTGATGCTTCTATTCAAGCTCCTGGCAGTCACCCGATAGCCAGCTCATATTCAAACCTCGCCACCACCCTTAAAAGACAACGGACATCTCTGTACGACTCTGACCTCCACCACCCCCCCATCATTTCCCGTCTGTCTGTCTGCCAGAGACTGTCCATGTGTTGTTGTGTTCAAGCTGCAGAGCCTCATTTAGACCAGTGGAATATATGTGTTGTGTTTTCCTTTCATTTTCTCTCTCTGCTTCTCTGAGAGCTCTTTATGTGCTGTCACATAACGAGCCATGTTCTTTTTCCGTCAGTTCGAGGGCTTGGTGGATGTCGCAGAATGGGGAAAACAGTTTAGTAGTATTACTGGTATTTGCAAATATTCCGGTCTGTTGAGTTCTGATGTGTTTTAACAATCCATGAGGGTCTTATAGTGAACATGTGGGTTATGGTCTAATACATATGTTTTGATCTGCGTGAGTAATTTTACAGCGTCTGACACACAGCCATAATAAACCCTGCATTTGATGGTTTAAAGAAGCAAGTTTAATATTGTGGCCAGGGGAGTAAAGTTTGAGCCCATGTGTGTAAAACCAGAGAAATCACATTTGTGTACTGGAACGTAACAGTACTTGGAATAGCTTGACATTCAAGCAAATGTTATTTGCTTTTTCTGTTTGCTTTATTGCAAAGAGTTGGATGTGAAGATCAATATGTCTGTATGCGACGCTAACCGGCTGCTTCATATTTAGCCTTCAGACACGAGAGCAGTCTTGATCTTTTTATCCAACTCTAAATATGAGAGCAAATAATCATATTTTTCTAAATGTCAGGAATTTTTTTTAAAGTGGAAGTTTTTAGAAAAGTTAGACTTCTGAAGGAAGAAATAACAAGTGCTTGAATGCAAAAAGGCAAATAAAATGTATACTCTCGGTCTGGAACAGCTTAAGGTGGTTAATGTTTTTTGCAGACTTTGGATCGGCATTGCTGCAAGACATTACTGAGTCCGTTTGCTGTCTCCAGGGTTCCTTTCTAACTGTGCTACTGTATTATCCCAAAGCATTCACCCTTTTCCTCATGGTTGCAACCTCAGCAGAAGTTACTTGGTTTTAGTTTAATGAAAGTTCAAGAAAACATGATATACTTTAAGATAAACACAACAAACTTATGGCAACTTATTTAAAAAGGATGATAGTTTTCCACCACTAACTAAAGTCTCTTTTTAACTTAAAAAATAATAAATAATGAAAAAGATGAATGGAATAGGACAAAAATGATGAAAATGTTGCACATATAAAAATGAAAGCCTCATCGGTCAAAGATGACCTTGGCCTCGAAAAACAAAGATCTGAAAGTAAACTCATAAATTATTTTGAGCACATTTTCTACTTGTAGCCACTTCTAAATGTTTTAAGTAACAACACCACAAACATTTCAGGATACAAGCTAGTAGGAAAACATTTGTCCTTATTTATTTCTTAATGGTAACTAATATATTTCATGCCCCCTATATTTTTTATCTATTACGGTCATATAAAAAGGATAAATTCCCTATACTGCCCTTTTTTTTTCATTTTTACACTGAATCTGCATGTAGTTAGCACATTATCAAGGTATTTCTTTTTTTTAACTTTTTGCAGTTTTATCACTTTACAATGCATTAAATAGTACACAGAACCAATTGTGAATACTGTACTGGAGTGGTTGACAGCAAACTCAAAAAATGCATTATATGATGCAATATCAATAGATTAACATTGAATTTACAGTAACTGTATTAAAAGGTAGCATATTTTCACTTTCACTTAGATTAATGCAGTACTGAAGACTGAAACTACCCCCTGACAGATGTTTGACCACTCTTTCTATCACTATGTACTACAAAAGACATAATAAACATTCATAACCAACAGAAAACCAAGATAGTTCAACAGCTGACATCCTTTAGGTGAGTTAAGTGGAATATGGCAGCTTCGAACAGCCCCTAGTTAAGTGAAGAAACTGCAACTGCTGGTAGAGAAAATTGAGTCAATGGATTTCAAATTTCCTCCCTCGTTTCAGAATTTTTACAAAAGCTAATACAGTTTGTTCCCACAGGGAAGGAAAATATATGATAGAGATTTGTGTTGGTGGAGACTACAAAACACAAACAGTAATCCTCAGGAGTTAAGAGAAAATGAAAATCTCTTAATGCACCATGTGCCACACACCACAAACTGTGACACACACCACAATGTGGCGCCCCCTGGAGAGGAGGAACTGAGAGCTGAAAGTGGGCACCCTGAATCAGTGAGGCATGTGATTGATTTTTTAAGTTTACCATATTTGAAGTCTTACAACAATGTACAAAATATACACTGATGCCACTTAGACAGTGAGCTCTGATCAGAGATCACATAGTAATTGGAAATAATTCACCATCTTTTTCTTACCTAAGAAAAGGAAAATTACACTGATACTATCCATGCTAGATGTCACTAATTTCCTGCAACTTGACCCAGACACACCAGGTTAACAAACAGCCCTCAGAAAGTATTTGTGGTCCTAATTTTCTCAGTGTGTCCCGTATTGTTGGCACTAGTCACTCCCTGTCAGTCTTTTTGGCTGAATGAGAACACTGAATGGAAACCACAGCCAGTCCAAAGTAAATAAGTGTACAAGAACCAAACTGGAGTTAAGAATAGTGAGAAAAGAAGTGAAGTGCAGAGGGCACTCTTCCATTTCATCTAACATTTCATGCACAAGGCCGTCTGAAGTGAAGAAACCTGAAGAATGACTGATCAGCATGATTCAGGAGAAACCATCTCTGCGTGAAACTCTGCTTTATCATAGCAATTTATACATCTGCTGTCCTTGTTCTTCCAGTTTTCCTTTTAGAGAGATGAATACAATCTACCACCACCTGCTGTTATGGAGAGTTAGTTTCTCTCACACAGGAGCAAAGTGACTGATAGTTGGAATGGAGTTAATAATAATCATTGTGTTGTGTTCAAGTGCAGCTTTTTGGCCAGGACACAGGCAACATGAGACAATGAAGCATTTGACCCTCATCAACACAAGTTCCTTAATGGTGGTTTGTGTTTTTTTAGGGGATTTAAGACATTTCAATTTCAATTCATTCTAAAAATAGAGAACTTATTTATGCATATTGAGAGCACTTTTAGGCTGAATAGCATGGAAAAATAAAACAAGAAGCGAGAACATTAAGTTTGTTTTTGAAACTTCCCTTTTCTTGCTACAACTAAAGAAGTTAACTTTTTGGCACAAGACAGCTTTATTTAGACAAGCAATGACAGCAATTGATTAATTATATGATTATCTGGACACCTTTTAGATTTATATGGATGGTGTCAGTCTTATTATGTTGTAAGAACACCTAAAACTGAGATTTTCCAGGTGTGAAAACTCCCAGCAGCCAATCTGTGTTTTATCAGATACATGTCTGTCAAAATGTCCTTGAGCAGAGCTGCAAACTCACAATTGAATACTCACTGTTAGATGATCAAAACGCCTTATATTTGATGATTTAAAACACCAAGTGCCACTTTCTAAAACAACCTGTGCTGTATACCACAAGTGTGCTAATACATCAAAATATATTCTACTGTGGCATATGGAAATTTTTTGTGTTAACTAAACTGTTGAATTGTTTCTGTTATTACACAACCACTTCCAACCATGAGGACTATTAATCATAGTTGACAAGCTGACTGTGCATGAGCATGTAAAAGCTATGGTGTAAAGAAGCAACTGAAAGTGTATGAAAATATCCTGGCAGCCAACTGTTTTTCCCCCATCTGATGAAATAATCAGATGTCGGGTGAGTTCATTAGCATCAAAAAACAACAACCAAATCTTACAAATGAACCTGTGACACATCTGTCATCTAAACAACTAACCAAATTACTTACTTAATCTGGCTCAGCCTTTAGCACTGTTACTGTCAAATGTTAGGATGAACTTGCACCACGATCTGCCAGGTCACACTGTTTTTGAGTTTGCTTGTGTCCGATGGGAACCACAAATCACATGAATTAGTGTCCTGGAACTTTTATTGTTGTTTCCTCTGAGAGAAACTGCAGTAGATTTACACCAGGGAAAATATAAAGATAAATAGTACACAAGTACTTCCTGCACACTTCATGTGTTTTTTAGAGAGTTTTGCTGTAGATGAATTAACTTGGGCTGCTGCTATGCTACTGTATCTTTTACCAGCTGCCTCTATTTCCCCAGTGTGCATGTCTGTTTTAAATATCTATTCCACGGACTCACATTCTTGGCATTGCCTCGCCTGGGAAAATACCCCAGTATTCCTTTGTGTTGTATTCGAACATGTTTCCATACAGTCCTCTGGCGTCTGTGCATGTGTTTGTCTTTGAGTGCATGTGTGGGAGTGTGTGCGTGTGTCTGTGTGTGTGTGGTCAGTGGTTTTTGTCAGCGTCTTAGTCAAGCTTCTTAATAGTAAACTAAAGTAGTAGTTTGACATTTTAAAGGCACATTCATGTGACTTCTGCTTTGTCGCAGAGAGTTGGATGAGATGACTGATTCCACTGTCCTGCCTGTGTACTAAGTATGAAGCTAAGGCCAACAGGCAGTTAGCTTAGCTTAGCATACTGACTGGAAGCAGAAGAGAAATGGCAAAAAAGCTAAAAAAAAGGGAGGGGATAAAGCGAACTGATTAAATGATAAACTTGTGTTTGTTTTGTTTGTTTAAAAACCATGAGGTTACCACGTAATCAACAAACATCATGTAAGTGGGCTTGTAAACACAATAAATTTGACCAGCACTTTTATGCTAAGTACAGTGCACAAAAGAACAGTCTGTCATTTTGCGAAATATGCTAATATATGTCATTGAGCTACAGGGTTTATAATCCAAGACAAAGGTTCCTCTTAGTTGAATAAAAGCATATTTAGAGTGACAGAACTAGAAATCAGGACAGAAAGAATGTTGTAAAATTACATCCCAATTTAATAACATGTGACTTCCTGTTCTGCTCCTTTTCCCAAAGACATTTCCCTTTGACAGTTTTCCCTTTTTATGTGTTTTCTAGGACCTCTAGAGCATTCTGTATAGCATATCAGCAGCTTTATATGTGATATATTTTTTATTGAAGAACATTCAAACCGGTCACACAACCTTTATTGTGCATCTCATCCCCCTCATCTTATTTATTTGTCAATCCATTTGGTTACATTTTGGATGAATCTGTCAAAAATTGAATCTCATCATCAAGCGCTGTATCAACATATTAAAGTTCACAATTTGATGTAAAAACAGGCAGGAGATGAACTTCATTCATGCAATCCCAGACAAACATAAGATTATCACAGAAATCAGCATGAACAAAATCAGGAGATGGCAAAATTCTTTCCTGGACAATTTGCTGTAGACAACCTTATGTTTTTGTTCCAGTTTTTGTCCCAGTCAAGTCATTAGTGCAATCATTTTTTCCTTAGTGCTGATAAAAAGGCATTCATTTATTTTCATCTTGTCCTACCTGGAATGACCTCGAAGAGAAATTTCCCCCCATCATCGCCACTGGTCGGATGCTCTGAAACTTTGTTTCCAGGTAAGAAAATGGTTCCCTGTGGAAGACAAAGTGGAGACTGATCAGAGAAACATTTCAAACAGGGTTAGAGCATTTATGTAGTGAAGAATATAGAAGTTAAAAGCTTTATTTTTACTGTGGAATGACAGAATATTAACTCTCACATCAATACAGGAGAAATATGTTTATTAAACTGACATATTTGTCAAAAGATTTTGTGTTGTCATGTGTATCAGAGTCCATGCCGGCCAAGATGATGGTCCCCATGGACGGGTCTGGATAAATGAGCTGAACTGTTGCAAAACGAAGCAAAGTGGCTGCATTATAGAGGATCACCATCTCTCTGGCTCAGCTCTGTTCACAATGATACACCATCTATGTGCCACTGAAGGCCAAATATTCTCTGCTTTAAACAGGAGGAACATCAGCATTAACCTTTGCCAAAGTCAACCTCTTAAAAACTTACTGTTGAGCCTGACTGACTGTTTTAAAAGCTGTGGATCAGATCTGTGTATCTAGTCTCTACAAAGCATCAACACAGTCTGACACACATTCATTGACTCTACTAGAGATACTGTTACCAACAATGACAATATTACATGTTCACCTCTTACTTTGCTGGACTTGGAGAGGTCACGCTGTGTGTCTGCAAGCAGAAACTACATTTATGTGTTGTACTTACAGTTATAGTATAATAGTATAGATTACTGTAGTTATAGAATTTTGAGCTACTTTGCTAATAAGACATTTTACCAATAAAACATATAATCATCTTATGTAATATGATACATTGTTACTTATAAAAGATATGAAGTGGGTTAAATTAGCACCGTGTGGACCATCTACAGAGGTAACATGCTACTTAAATGTTAATGCATCAGCTTAATCCAATCATACATTATGCTATGGTCATGTTACACTGATATGGGTCATTCAGCTGTCTAATTAGTATTTTTCAATCTATGGTACATTTGCTGATAAAAGTTATGTACATTAATTAACATACATTTACATAAGCTTTACTTTTACTTGTGATAAAGTAAAAGTATGTTTGCATTGTGGCTTTGCTGCGATTTAGAGGTACAATCCTGATCATTTATTTAATTTCTAATGCTTTTGTTTCAGAAAAAAAGCAAAAAACTGACTGATTTCAATAGCTCTAATATTGCGAAACTGAATTCTTTTGGGTTTAAGATGGTTGGTCAGGGCAAAAAAAGATATTTAAATTCATCAAGTTGGACTTAAAAGAATTATAATGACTAGTTTTTACTGTTCAGTGACATTTTGTGGACCAAAAGTTAAACTGGTTAACCAAAAAAACAATTGTGTGATTTATTGATAATGAGACTTAATTTGCTGCTGAAGTAAAGTGAGGGACTACATTTTTTTAAATCAAAAACACCACACACTCAATAATTTGGCAACCCCACCAAGAAAATTACAAAGTACATCTCATGTGTTAATCCTACGAAAATGACAAAGTAGTCAGTTAGTTCACTTCATTAGGGCGACTATAAAGACAGATTACAACACAACCAGCTGCACTTATGCACTCAAGATGTGCCTTTTTTCTTGATAAACAACTTTGGACATTGGTGCCACAGCGCAGCATCTGACAGTCATTAGAGTGCCCTCCATGTGGGTCAGTGTTAACGCAGACAGGATGTGCAGCGGTGACAGTATCAGTATTAAGGACTCACGCACATTAACGGGGTCTGAGGGGAGTCAGTTTCCTTCCTGCTGAGAGAGAGAGCTATTTAATGAGCCATAACTGTGACAACCAGGAAGTAGAAACCCTACCTGAGGCCCCAGATGAAGGGCTTTAAAGGGGGTTATGAAGATGGGACAGACATGCTCCAAAGAGGAGGAATGAGGGGGAGAAAAGAGAGAAAGAGCTTGTTTGATGTGGTTGTCAGCAAGAGAATCTGCTCAGCTTCAGTATCCCGGCATTAAAAGCCTCTTTGAGAAGCTTTTTCTTTCAGTGAACACATATCTTTTTGTCATGCACATTGAATTGATTCCAGGGAAACAAGGGAGATACTTAAATGCATGGTGTGTGGGTGAGATTGACTTCAAAAAAGTGTGTCTTTTGGATTGAGTATATTCTTAGAAAAGGACCTGTGTAGCCCCCTCCGCCAGTGTTAAACCTCAACACTGCTGATATTTCTCTCCTCTGTTTCTCAGCCACAGTTTCCATATTGACACCCTCCCTGGTGGGCTGTTGTTTGCTGCAGACAAACTCAACCACAGACAGAGTAATATTTACTCAGCAGAGTACGGTACCCTGGCCTAACCCAGAGGGGCAAAAAAGTTAAAAAAACTAACCAATTTTGGGGTGTTTTCTGTATTTTTATATAGTCTTTAACTAGGATGAGGTCATTTTTTTTAGAAGCAATGTAATGACACAAACCCAATTATCTTTTGTTCTCCACCAAAAAGCAACTCGCAAGGAAATCTGTTTTAGAAAAAGTGACAGCAGGAGGCTCAGGTTTGTAGCAACCCAGTCTGTCAGGAGGCTTCGTCCAACAGTATGCCTTGTGAAATGAAATCAAACTCAGTGTGTTTTCTCAGACTGCAAGCAAATACCAGAATACTGACTGTGACTTCAGAGCCTTTTCATTTAATGGCTTCTACACAAGTTTGTCCAACCAGCCAACATGCGCTGCAGCAATTAAATCCACATGTGACGGCCTTTTTGGTCATTAACCAAACACTTTGCCTCTGTGAACATTCGGTTTGTTTGGACTATATTGACAGTTATAGGATAAATGTGCATTTGTGTCTCACTCTTTCCTGTAGCCTTGGAATTTTCATTATCCCTTAGGTCAGACTGACTTTCTCAATAAAATGATAAAAAGACACCATTAGACCAGCTTGTACAGCATTGCATGTAATGGGCTAACCCTTGCTAATGCCTAATGTCTACATGCTGCTATTAGGTTGATATCTTTGAAATTATGTTCTTGAAATGATTAAGAAGTTAGGTTTTTGTACCCTCTGTTTAACTTCAGTTGCTACAAACAAATGTTATGAGTTTGACTTTTGTAAAACAGAAGTTTATTTGGAAAGTTTTAGAGGCTTGTGCTTTGTTTTAAAGAAGTCGTGGTTAACCAAATGCTAATGCTAACAGTTAGTGAGTCAGCATAAATTAGTTTAACAAAATGGCAACAAAAATCTGATAAAAGAACACAGAACTGCCACAAAATTGAGCAGATATTTTAAAATACTAAAAATTATGTTTTAAACAGACAAAAATTTAGTTTTGAGGCACCAGAAATAAGCAATTAGTTCATAGACAAGCTTGCTAGCAAAGAGTAAGCTAAAGTTACTTACATATATTTGTGTTGTAGGCTGTATTTCTGGCAACCTGATGAATGTAACTCCAGTGCTCACTCTTGTTTAGCTTTGTTTGCTCTCCATTGACTCTCAAAATTAGATGTCTCTCTCTTTAGTAGAAAGTAATTTTACTTTTAGTTGCTAACTTTCTTATGTTGCTTAGTTCTGAGTAATGCACAGTGAACTTCAGGCTAAAAACAGTAGCCTGTTGTGCTAGTAAACAATGCTATTAAAATACTAAAACAGGGAAGTTGCAGGTTAGAAAACTACATATTAAAAAGCTTGAAGAGTGAAAAGGCTCAACAGGACTTGAGTTTACCTTATAGTGATAATGTTCAAGGGATTCATTCACTCATTTAAATACATGTAAAGAATAATAAATCCACTTTAAAAATGAAAAAAGAAATTATGTTGCTGGTTCTCCTGCATGAACAAAATCGCCTCAAGGTTAGTAAAAGATTTATCAAGTGTAGAGTTGAGGAGATAATCTTAGTTTGTTAAATGATAATCCAGTTTGATAAATGAGTGTAGAAAAGGGGACAAGTTGCAAGTTAAAAAAAATATAGGACAATATAATATAATATGGGTCAGAAATTGATTTCAGATTGCAAACAGATAAATACTTACAATGAAGTCAATTAACCATAATTTATTGGTGTAACAGGTCATTTAAGTGCTCATTAAACCTTGGCTGGTTGATCACTGGCCCTTTTATCCAATAATTACTGTTCTCCAGCTCCAGTGACCTCTCAGTCACAGGAAGTCAAACTCAGTGGGAGACCTGCAGACAGCACATATACTTTTTGCCTGTGTGGACCGTTATAAGTGTGTAAGTGCATCTGTCTGACTAGGTGTTCATTCTTTTCACAATCTGAGCCTCTATTTTTTGCCCGTGTGCCTGCTATATGACCTGTCTATTCAAGTGGCAAATAGTTACTAATGGTTGTTCTGCTCTCATCGCTCCACTGAATCCATCCATCCAATAAATGTCATCATTATTTCACAGTTATAAAACAGGTAGTTCTGCACTTCAGCTCCGACTGGCTGAGCCTTGCTCAAAAGCCACTGTAAAACACTCAGTAAATCCACAGCTGCGACTGCATAATATTCACTGAAATATTAATGTGCCTGTCAGACGCAATAGGGTGAAAAAAATAGAGGACTTCTCCATTAATTTTTATTTACTTGGTGGATTAACTGTGCGTGAATGATGTAAGAAGTTAGACATGATAAAACAGGAGATTATACTGAGAAGATGGGAATTAACAAGAGGGGATTTAAAAAGTTAGTAAAAATACAGAACAAGACTAAAACGATTAAAAAGTGTATGTGACATGATTGCTAAAAAAGTATATGGAATACAGACAAGATTTTTAAAACAGTAACCAAAGTAAAAAGGCAAGTTTTAACTTGTTTGGAGCTTTTTTACCTGATAAGATGGTCATAGGTAACGCAGGCATCCTTTAAAAAACACACAATCCCTGGCACTGAATTCAACACAACAGTCTTCTAGCGAATAACTGTGTAATGTGCAACAAAATCTTGGATGGAAAGATAAAAAAGCAGACAATAAGGACAAAAGAGGTCTTAAGTATGCCTCTCACACATGAAATCCATCAAAGACTACAAAACCCTAAGACAAAACAACAAAATGATTTATGTGCGAGCAGCTGGAAAACACGGCGTCCTGTCACTTTCTTGCAGGGATACCTGTCACTGCTGGTGCTGCTGTCGCTGCCTGCCAGAGAACTTTCATCTTCATCCAAGAAGTGCCGCATATAAAGTTTCATATAATATCTTCTGCGTAATCTGAGACTGCCTTTTTTTAAAAAAAAAAAAAAAAATTAAAGTCTGAGATTACTGAATCAGGAAATATAAGGAAAGAGAATGTAAAATGCCAAAACAATTAGTGGGAAATTCTATGAAAATAAAAGGACAGAGACTTAAGGGTAAAAAGTCCTCCATGAAAACGTGAAATCTTTAGAAGCAGATAATGTTTCAACAATGTTAATAAATTGTTTCCATCACTCATCTCAATTTATTCCGATTGAATATTTTTCACCGTCATATTTTGACATCGTATAACAGATACTGAACTGTGTATATATGAACAAATATCACAAAGTGTCCACTTCACTGATGCACCAGATGTCTCACTAATAAAGATTCCTCCTCTGCAGTGCAGCCTTTATGTAACCTTATAAAAATCAAAGAGCTCGTTTGACTTAATGTGCTTTATGGATTTATCTTACAGTGCTGTGTCTCTGTAAGGGCGAACCACATCAAACCACATCCTGATGGTGATTAGTCTGACGATGTCCTCGTTTTTTTTTTTTAGTTGTGGTATCTCTGACCTACATAAATAAATATATTTATTAAGATTAAGTGAAATCTTTGTACAGCAAATGAGTTTCAAATGTGGAGATTTGAGCATATGGACACACTTCGAATGACCTGTTAAGCACTGAAAGATCTTACGTACATATGTGTGCACTTGCTTTGCTACTTGCTCGAGATATGAGTCGAATGTGTTTCCTGTGGAATTAGTTTAAAGCTTATTCAGCTGAACTTTCGGTTCCAACACACCTATAAAACTAGAGCACAGCTGCAGGAGGCATCACTACTTTGGCTTGCAAAGTATACAAATAACCACCCGGACATGCAGGGGGCATATTCTTTCTCATCAACTATTTTCTAGTAAAAGTAGCTTTCAACTAGCTCAGCTGGACTTTGGTTACAGCTTTGTCCCGCCTTTAAAACTAGAGCATGGCTGCACTGATCACAGACCAGAGAGAAACAACATACCTGACACACTGTAGTTTGTGTCCTACTCTACTGTTCATGTGATTGGTTACCAATATCCAGGCATTCAGTCATAGATAATTTGACCTGCAAATCCTCACTTGACACCTCAACTGCAGCAGGTTTAAATGAGTCTGTGAAGAATAAAGTGATCCACAGTCCAAAAATTAAACTTGACTGTCGCATCTTTGTTTGATTTGGCCAGAAAGAGAGGAGCAGATGAGTAAAGTGAGACATCTGAAAAGCAGACTGCCTGGAGTCTCAAGTGATAAACATCCCTGTGACTTCAAGATAACTGGCTACCAAGGGAAAAAGAAGGAGCCCAGTATAAAGCCTTGATGTACAGCATATCTTCTGAAGTGATAATAGGATGACATTTAGTTCGGCTTTACCAGAGGAAATAAATGGCAGACTAACAACACGGTTTGTAGGTTGTATGAATGGACTTTGCACTGTATATTTTTCTCATCACAGAATATAGGCGATGTTTTGAGCTCAAACAAGGAAGAAACATAGTAAGTAAATTAAAGACATAAACAATGAATGTCTGCAATCCTGACAAGGTTGTGTGGAAAACAGGTAATCAGCAATACAGATAAGTATGAATATACAAGCATGAACATGATATACTCAACAGTACACACAAGGAAGGTGACGTGACTATTACTTTTTAAAATATCGCGTCCCTGTGGTGGACCAGAGTTTCGGTCAAGGTTAAAATCTATGTTCGGTTGACAAAAAAACAAACTATTTTACAAAGTAGTCAGATTTAGAGGTTTAATAAAAAAGTTGTTTTCCAGACTCCTAATGTTTTGGACACAAATCTTTGTAGGAAACATGGATGCAATAAGATCTCAGGAAGCCACTATAGTAATTTTGTACAATGTGTGTAACAGTACAGATTCATACAAGAGTATATAGGAAAATTACACACTTCTCCTTTGAAAAAAATGGCCAGTTTTGTTAATGTCACATCAACCCACAGAGATGTCAGGAAGCATTTCACATAAAAACAGGAATTTTAAAGACCCGGCACTTTTGCAATACTGTGAAAAACAATGTAACAGTGTATTGTAATGCAGCAAGGTCATCATATTGAAATGTCTCTTTGCACGTATGCTCCATCTCGATGCACCCTCAGTCAGTCTTAATTTAAACTCTTTCCTTCTTGCTGTTTCCAATTAAGTTCTTTCTAAAGCTAGTTCTGCAAACTAGTTACATAATATTGCTTTAAAGGAGCTGCCTGCTGTGGCTGAAAGTGATGTGTAGGGAGAAGAAAAAATTAAGTTCCTTGAGCTGAAAGATGCTGAAAGGCTCTGAAGACCTGAGTTGAACCGAAGAGTCGAGTCATGTTAAACATATAAGTATTCATGTGATTCTTTTTTGTTAAATAAGCAAGACTACTGACGCTAACCAACAGTTATAACTCTGTTCTGTGGGACAATAAACAGGCTAATACATGTATCTTTTGGAAAGTGAAGTATTTTAAGTTGCTCAAGGTCTTTTGCCGGGGGATAACAACTGTAACTCCTGTGCTGTGTGAGGAATTTTGATGTGATTCAACACTCTGGCTCCTTGCACCAGCTGCATATTCCTTCTTTTTTTGTGAGGAAATGTGCTCCACCATTCGTACAAATGCCACTACACCTGCACATACCTAAAATAACCCTCATAGCAGTACCCTGTTACTGCTGGTGAAAGTGTTCAGAAGTGCTCGAAAACAGAACTTGCAGGAACATGTTGCAAGTCCAGTGAGAGTTAACTGAGTTTTTCCATCCATCAATACAGAACTTATTAGACATGCAGTCACCATACAGGAGTCAGAGGGTATAGTCTCTCTATTTAGTCTGCGCAGTAGGAATACTAACAAGAACAGACTCCGTTATGATTCTTTTCCTGATCTATTCATTTAATCTCCTGAAGAAAATGTCTGTGCCTCAATGCTATGTCTAGCTAAAGTAATAATGTCAAAAACAAGAGAAAATAAAAAAAAAATTAAAGTCTGTATTTGGATCTGTGACCAGGTGATGATGTCAGACATTTTTTAAAATGACATTTACAAGTTTGTGTTGGTTTAATGTTCAGATTTTTTTTCAGATGTGATGTGACTCTCTGAAAACCTCACACATCACAAGTATTCCTTTACATACAAGTACACGCTCGGAAGTTACTGTAATATGTGTTTTTCTGTGTCAAAAGTAGCTACAGAATGACTGGAGCAGTAAAGGTCAAACAAATGTCACAGTGTTAATGTTTCATCAAAACAGCTGTAAGACAACAGGGTATTGCAGTATGAATAATTACAGAGCAGCAATGGGATTTTATTTACTCCTGGTAAAAAGCCAAGGTCAAACATTTCTCCAGCTCGAGCAGAGAAAACAAGAGGTTTTCAGTGTGTTACTGCACTGTTGCATTATTGATTTAACGCGTTTCCTCATTAAAGCCGACTACTTTTCTTCAGATCATATTTTCTGGCCTCATCCACGGCGCCCTCCTGTTATGAATATTAATGAACTAAGTTGTAAAACTTGTTGTGGCTTGAATCATAATATCCTAATTAAATATTAATGTGTTTCATTTCTTAATACATTATAATGAGCCATAATTCGCTCAGTGTATTCATTCACAATCCTCTCATTCATTCATTTTGTTGCCTCAATTACTTCACTGGAAAACAGATACAATGCTAAGTGGTTTAAATTACAATAATCATACCATTTCACCCACTGAATGAATACTGTCTTTGTGCGGCTCAGCCACATGAAATTTGATCGTGTGTGTGTATGAAGAGAATGTTAGCGAGTACATGCATGCTTGTGCGTGCATACATCTCCATGGACGAGTGAGGGCAGGCAGATGGCATGTTGTCACTAAGCCCACACGTGCCGTACCCTGTGCATGCTTTTCGGTGACCTTTCACCTCCATCTGACTCCCATTCTTCAGATTCCACAAGTTGCTCAGAGAGGTTTGGCCTGACTGCACCGGACTCAGCATGCCCCCCCCTCGTATTGATAATATATGTTTTCTTATAATGTTCCTTATGTCCTAAGTGCTGCGTGGTACAGAATGCTAACCATGTAATCTGTGTTACAAAGAGAAATACACAAAAGGTGGATACATCAACATAATTAACTATCACAAGCTAATTGAATGGTCCTGTTACAAATATTACTATCACAAACTGGTTCAACTGAATCTGTATAATGGGCATGAATGTTACACTAAGACAACAGGTTCTGCCAAATGCTGAAGTTTCTACATGTCTACTGAATGAAGCATTTAAATAGGCAACTGTATGCCTCCTAGATCAAATTTCAGTTTCCCAAATCAACTTGATCAGTGTGTGTCAGTGCTGTGTTGGCACATTTTTTCCCACTGTCTTATATGACCAAAAATAATACATTGCAAGTTTAACAATTACTCAAAACTACATGGTTATAAATAGGAAAAAAATTGGTAGGCCCTGCCCTCCTGCCTAATCTGCTCTATTTTGTGGCACTATAACATTGTCAAACTGTTTCTGCCTTTGTCTCTTAAAAACAACAAGACCACAAGAGAGCTCTTGTCAAGAAAATTGTAAAAATAGATTCCACTTAGCTTTTTTCGGGTGAGCTCAGTCACCATATATAATTTTAAAGTGACTTGAAATAGTTGACTGGTGTAAGGTTTTATTTGAATTACACATAAGAGGAAAGTGAAGCATTGCATTGTGGAGTTCCTGTAAAAAAAAGATGTGTAAATGCTAAAATAAAAAACAAAAAAAATGAAAGTATGTAAGTATTAGACTAAACAGAAGCCTTTATGTTTAAAACTTGACTGATCCAAACAGTACAAGCCTTGTTGGCGTCTGTGTTTCCATGGTAACAGAGAGAGGCAGATGTTCCCGCTGCCACCGAGGAGGCGGCAATTAGGCAAATGTGACAGGTAACAAATGGAGACTTCAGAGCGAGTCAGAGAGTTAATTAATAACTGATCTAAATATGGCTTCACACCTCTGCTCCTTCCCTCACACACATTATGTGGTTCATGGCTCAGGACGCGGAGATTTGACTCTGCTGCACGTTAAGTGATGTAGGTACTGTATGTTGGCGCCTTTGTGTGCTTGTGTGTATATTTTGATCTTGAACAAGAGCTTCGGATGCAACTCGTCTCTCCTCTTTGCCCTACTTGTGTTCTTTCTTTCAGGACGTTGCAAACTCTAGACGAGTTATCTTTTATTCTGTTGGGTACTGTGTCATGTTAGGATGTTCTTTCTGTGCTTTTTCACGCTGCTCCACTTTAGAGGTCACAGAGATTTAAGGACTTTGAACAAACTGCTCTGTGCCTGACCTACTTTCATTGAAATTTTTTTTTCATTCGCTGCAAAAAGCATTTTAGCTTTTCAAGGTATCTAAAATTGATTTTGGCTTTGTTTCAGAAGTAGAAAAGAATAGGTTGCTAAACTTTTAGAGACATTATATAATAACACTTCTAGATGGTTACATATAGATGGAGAAATATTCCACTCGAAATCAAATTGTTTCTTGTTATTTTTTTTTTTTAATAAACTATTATGAAGAACTGCTCCACAGAATTTATACCATTCCCTCAGGATATTCACAGCACTAAGAGCTAATGCAAAACTGGTGTGCTCCTAATATGAGACCACACTCATGCTTAAAAACCAGAGCTACCCAGAAATAGCAGTGAAGGATATCTCCCCTCTCCGCGCCTGTATCTGGCCGGTGGCCCACCTCCAGGTCTGGAGCTTTAACCTTCAGAGACTTTCTGCTGCTGATGTGGCTCGGGTTTGGCTGATCCTAGCATGCTGGGAAATCAGCCAGACAAAGGAGTGTGGGTAGATGAACAGAATGAAGATCTCAATAGTGCTCAAGTGTTCAAGTTTCCTCTGGAAAAAGAGGATATTGTTTGGGTGGAATAGATATTAGAAGAAGTTGTGGTCCTCTGTGTATTTTTGTGCAAGCAAAAAAGGACTTCTGTTCAGAAACAGCTGGCTTCTAGAAACATAAAAGGGCAAATTCCATGAGAAATAGTTACCAATTAATGAGTTCTTATTAACTGACTCACTCTCAATAACACTGGGATTAAACTGTATTTAACAAGAGAACAGATCAGCCCTATCTCTCAGAAATTATGTGTACATAAAACTAATTTGCATTTGCATTTTTCTGTGTTAAAACAGACTGCAATCTCTAACAAATGCTGTCAGTGTCTAAACATAATCATAAAATTTAATAACCCAGTAGTCTCCAGGAGTTGATAGTGTATTGCATGATTGCAGTGTAAAGTGTTAGTTAAAAACAAATTAAATCTGTTGGCAGTATTTCTCCCTCAGTATGAATTTGCTGTTGCAAATTAGTTGTATATTATTAAAATTTCTGTCAAAAAGTGCTTCCTAGATACACTGTAATCGATTATACCTAATAATTAGATGGTGGACATCTGTGTATCTGCAGTCTGACCAGTTGTTAGCGCTTAGCTTAGCATAAAGAGTTGGACCAACAGGAACCAGATAGCCTGGCTCTGTACAAGTTAAAAAAATCTATTTTAATGTGCTGGCAGATTTCTTTGCCAAACAAGCTAGCAGTTTCCGTTTGCTCCGAGTGTTTATCCTAAGCTAAGCTTGTAATCGACTCCTGGCTGTGACTTTATATTTAACTGACGGACAGATGAGAGAGGGTATCAACCTTCTTGTTTATCTCACCAGGATAAAGTGAATAACCTTACTTGCCAAACTGTCAAACTCCTCCTCTCATATCATTTGCAATCTGTGTTCAATTTTCTGAAAATCGTTCCTAGCAAACTGATCCCAGAGCTGCTTTGAAGCAAAAGTAAACCACAGTTCTAATTTCTCTTCACTCCATTCGCCAATTCAGCCTCACCAAAGGCAGTTTGTTAAAAACTCGCACTATTGGACTAACCAGGTGGAATTGATTATTGATCCCCCCTCTTCCCCACATGTCTGTGTCTCTTTGTAATGAGAGTCTGAGTCCTAGTGGTCCTGCTTCTTTGTTCGGTCGACACATGCTCAGTGAGAGAGGCTGCCTGGTTACAGTAACGTTAGAGACGGCCTTATTGTCTGCATCACTCATTGTCTCCTCCTCTTTCAGGATGGCTTTTGTACGTCAGCTTCAGTGAAACGAAGCTCACGACAGTTTACGTTGACTTTTAGTCCACATTCAAAACAACCCGACTCATTTGAATCGGAGTCAGATCTAATTACCTCATTTGGCTGGTAGACGTATCTGCTGCGTGGACCCCATGGTGTCCATTGTTTCAGAAACATGGCTCTTTGAGTGTGTTTTTTTTAATCCATTTCATGTTAAGGACAAACTTTTGCACAAACTGCCCAACATTTGCTCCTGTATTTTTAAAACCAGCAGGAACTATTTAACCAAATTCACAAAATAACACAATTACAGCAATTGAAGCTTTTGATGGAGACAGATGGTCCTTTTATTTGCAAAAGTGCAGCAGAGTAATTTTATATTCATAGAAAGAAGTCAGAAAAGTGGAACATTAGCCCCCCGACTTAATGATTCAGCCACGATATTTTGGGCTTTGGCAACTATTTGAATACACCTGTTAACTCTCTGGGTCCTTTCATGCTTTTCTATTTTGCATTTTTCCACATTGTCTCTGTATGAATGCACTTCTCTTTGACTCTTATGTTTCTTTGCTGCAGGTGAGCAACTTGTCCCATGTCAATTCACCCAACTGAGAACATTGTGGCAGCATAGGAACTGAATTATTTGCAAATATTTCTACCTGCGCTCTTACCCTCGGATCAATAGCTTGATCAGCTCAGTAGTGATTAAACTGATTTGTTTATTTAGCTGGCAAACAGTTTATAGTTTTGTGGCAGCCCAAACCCAAAGATTGCTTTGTGTAATTCCCTTTTCTTAGTTTTGGTATTTATTGAGGCACAATAAACTGATGTAAACTGTAAATACTAACACATGGTCCATTATGCAGGTTCCTGCATCGTTTTAGGACCTGGCATCTGATCAGTTTTGTCACTTAGAGACACGGTTTGGCACGTTTGCTTGCGATACCATTCAAAAAAGAAGGAGTGAATCAGGCCTCACAGTGTGCTTGCAGCCTTACCAGAGCTTTGGTTTCCTCCTCGTCTTTGTAATAGTAGAGCTGGTCCCCCCTCAGAACAAACCAGCGACTGTGCCAAGTCTTCACAAAACCTCCTTGCTTCCTGAGCCACCCACACCTGATGACATTCGGTCGTTCCTGCCTCTGGATCTCTGTGCCAGCCTGACCTCCGCTGCGTTGGGGACAGCTGTGGGACCCGCACTGGTCGTCCATTACAGCTACTCTAATCTGTAAAAGAAAGCGAAAAGAGTTTAAATCTCCTTAGATGACAAAAGTTGCGGGTCCAAACAGTTGATTGGAAAACTTTCAGGCGAACTTTGAGAAACATATAATGCAGAATTTATAAATGTGCCCCTTTCAAACTCAGTGTGGGTATTTAAAATAGAAGTTATGAGAAAATTCAGTGACTAAAGCTTAAAATCCCAATATTCTGCAAATTTGAACCAATAGAGTAATGCACTCGCATGATAAGGAGAATGCAGTAGTAAGTCCATCACAGTCCAACACAAATGTGGTCGTCTGTTCATTTCAGCTTTTCATTCAGTCCATTTAATGGAAAGTATTTTCTTCCAGTGGAGTCTGTGTGTTTTTCCAATGTCATTTTCAGTCCTTGTGAAATGCATCACCTTTCCATCTTAAAACCTCAGCAAAATGGCACCCAAACTGCAATATCTGTGTGGCTAGATACCACTTTTTCAAAAAGTTATTTGTGATTTGGAGTCCAATCATGGAACAAAGTGGAATTCAAAGGAAGACAGAGTTGAGTGTTGCATCGAGGCAGAGGCAGAAATGTGGGAGGAAGAAATCATAAACCAGATAACAAGACCACAGGCCAAACCTCGCTTTTCATCCACCTACATAAGTTGACATGTTGCTCTTTTTCTTGTCTCGCTTTAACATTTTGTCTCTCTGTCTTTTAAAATGTTTTGAAGTTTTAATGTGACAGGACTCCTGTTAATTCAAGAGAAATAAATCAGGTCAAATGCGAGAAATAACTCTGACTAGACTTAAAACTGTCACATCAATATGCGCAGTATATATGTGAGTGCACTTATAAAACAACACCACACAAGTAATTAATCACCCCATATGCATTGTTTCTATAAGCATAATATATTGTTTGAACCTCTGCATCATCCAGTGACATGTGCCACTGCTCAGAAACTGCTGCTGTCAGCGTTGAGCACTGCCATGTTATCTGTGGCTCTGGTTGAGCTTGCCTTGGTGGAAGTCCAAACAACCCACAGCTCCAGATGTGGACCAGATGCAGCCCAGCAGTTTCCAGGCTGCAGTGGAGCAAGTGCAGCAAAGTTGCTGTGGCGATTTTCAAAACCACACAGTTCAAGTACATAAGCCCTGTAAGCATGTGCGAGCACAAACACTCTCAGGACTCCGGATCCCTCTCAGAAAATAGTCGTTTTGCACTGCAGTAGCCATAACTCATTATCTTTACACCATCTCCGCTCCACCTTCATGCTATATCTATGTGGGAGAGAAGTGCTCTTACTTCAACAGCAGTGAAAGCGATCATCTGAAACTCATTCAATGGAAAATTTTTCATTGTGTGGGATCATTTAACACTAATACTGAAGGGAGAAACGGCTAGCCCTGTTGCTTCCTACGCACTTGCTTGCTCTTAGCTGAATCTCTCAGTCTAAACAATGGTACTGTACACACATAAACACACACACAAACACACACACAGAGCATAAATCACAGTCTGGTGGATGTACGCATCTGTTGATGGAGTCACCTGCTGTGTTGCCAGTCTGGTGCCACAGCCCCTTTACAATTTCATGCCTTCTGCACCGGGCCGAGTTAACAGCACTGCTGGGACCGGCCCATGCTGCTGTGAACCGAGATGGTAAATAACTCAGAGGTTACTTAATGTGAGCAATGTGGTGCTGGCTGAGAGCAGAAACACTATTTAAAATTTACATTACACTGTGGTCTAGTCTAGAGGTAATAAATTGTCAGACAGGGATAGAAGGCATAATCAGGACTCTGTCTATAAATTAACAGACAAATGGTGAAATTGGTGGAGAAGTTAGTGGTTTTTCAGCTTTTGCATGAACAGCATGAGGAATTGCAACTGTCAACTGGATGGTTACTCATTTTAAATTTTATGTTCCTGCTAAATGCCATTTTGCCGGTCCTATGAAAACATGGACAGAATCATGACTTAGACTCATAAGCCAAAATTCATTCGGATATTCTAAAATACTAATTTCAGTCATAGACACTCAGTCACTGCTGCTTAAAAAGCTGTTAATTCTCCATTGCTGTATTAGACAGGGAACTGATCAGTTCCTCACTGAATTTTTTGTGGCAAGCTAAAGTATCAGAGCAACACTTTTGTGTAAAGCTGGGGTAGATGTTTGTAAGATAAATCATCACCACTGGGTGATTATCCAAAAGCTACTAGCACAGCAAATACGTTTGTTGAGGTCAATTTATCTATTTTCTGTAAAACAACAACCTATCAAGGTTGAAAGGTAAAGTAGTTGACCTGTTTTACAAACCTGGATCTCACATGTAGCTGTTTTTGCACACATTTCTCCAGTGAACCGCCTGACAGTGCCAGATGTGGCCGTACACACATCTTGATGTATCTGCAGAATCTCTGCAACAGCACATCACTACCTGTTTTGTCCATTCAGCACAATGAAAACAGCCTCCTGTAAGTACACTGGTTGTCCCTATAAAACACCTGTGTGTGCTTATACATGTGCCTGCACTGTATGTTTATGTGTGGCAGAGATGTTTTTTTGTTTCCAAGGAGGAATAAACCAACTTAAATGACACTTGCATTCATTAGGAGGAACACTCTTTTTATATTAGACAGAAAAATATAGTTAGAAAAAGAGATTTTTCTCATGAAAGTTTGGTGTTGACATCAAGTTTAATCTCTTAAATAATTAACATGGGGAACATTTAATTTCCAAAGCGATGATTTATGATCAACACTACCATCTGCTCATGTCTTGTAATACTTGCTTCTTTCTCAAACTGTCAAATAACATTCAAGGCATCTTGCGTTGGAGAATTTTCTCACAGTGTGTCTGAGAACTTTGACCAGCCAGTGGGAGGAGACACTCTGACCTTCACTATAAACAACAGCTCAGTGCGCCACACAGCGCAGACAGCCACACACATACACACAAACCACAAACACACACTTAAAAAGACAACACAAAGATAGTCTCACAAATCAGCACCCTGAGGTCTTGCGGCGTGCACTGTAATTTCTTAGCAGAATGCAACATATTTGTGGCTCTGTGGCAGTGGAATGAAGATGAATCCGAATGCACATATCAAACAGAGAAGGAAGGATGGACTGAGTTTAACATGAGGGGTACAAATCTTTCAAAACCGCCATTAGTCTTCGTCTTCATTTGGGCTCTGAGTTATTCTCTGTCCGTGTCCATCAGTGAAATGGACGCAGAGCCAGGCCGTCGTAGGATCAGGGACGCCTTGTTGTTGGTTTAAAATATGCATCTGTCAGTGAAATCATAAAACAAAACTACTGGATGTGTTTTTAGTGATGAAAGCTGCTCTTACAGAAGCCAAGAAGGCACCGAATCGCACAATAAATCATTTACAATTGTGGAGGGACACAACCATTTCATGTAAACTGATACTTGTTATGATGATGAACCTACCAAAACAGAACAAAAGGGGCTTCTGTGTTTTGTTGTATAGGATGATAATTTAGCGTGCAAGCAGGCTTAAATATAGTGACAGCAACCTATGCACATCAGTAAAGTATTTTCTTAATGTATAAATAAAGCCAGAAACACAATATGTTGCTTCTTATCTGTCATGAGTAACATATCTGCACAAAAGAAACATTGATATCTAAAGGTCTAAAGGAGAGGCTGTTTGATTGGACAGTGAAATGTGAAACTGCAGACCTTCTTGTGCATACAGGACCCGTCTCACAGCATCAGGAGGTCGCTCATTTTCAGTGTTTGCACAGTGTTTGTTCCCCATATGGGAAAGTACTGAAACTAACAGCACACAGAAAGCCCGAGCTGCTGTTTGACACATCTTTGTTTGAATTGAGCTGGTTGGAGAAAAAGAGATTGAGGCCTTACTTCACAGTCTGGCTCATCCTTTGGGAAATTAAAGTTGTGCTTGGGAGGATTTTGGGGGGGGATAAAAATACTACCTAAAGTAACCTAAATCATACATTTTAAGCTGCAAAAAGAAGAGCATTCAATTCCCTTAATTGAGACTCTACAAACTGCAGCCCAAACTGCCAAAAATGTTGGTGTCGGGTATGGACGGTGGCAGGAAATCTTTTGTGACCACAGGAAGTCAACGGTCACAACAGCAGCAGCAAGGGGAGCATTTTGTCGTGAGAAAACTGGACTCAACAGACTTAGATGTGCTGCCTGTGGTTACTATAAAGCGACACAGGCTGAAATGGTGAACAAAAAATGTGCTAAGTGCATTTAACAGACATCTCGTTGCATAAATTGTTTTGAGTGTTGACCCTTTTAAACCTCCTACTTTAAACTATGTGACACCTGCGACACAGTTTTGGCTTACCACAACTAGTGATGGTTATTCTGCAGTATGATTGGACAGCAGCTTTTTGGGTTGTGGTTTCGCTAACAGGTTATTTCCAGGCACTTTTAATGATCACAGTAAAGCAAATCATCTACCGCTTGAAGCCGTAATGTTTCACTGATGAATAGCAAACGTTTATTCTTTAACCAGTGGCCCACGGTGCCATTTCACCATCTGTCTGTGTTCAGTCCTCAGTTTTGCATTTTCAGCAGCTGCTGTGCCACATTGGCTCTGGTCCTTGCCAGTAAAGCCCGTGCCAACTTTCCTTCGATAAAGCAAAGGTCAATGGCACAATAAAACAAGAAAAGCCACTACAGAGGGTCAAAAACGTGCAACTATTTATTCTTATCAAGTCTGGTAAAATCTCCCTTGACAACTAGAATCTATAAAGTATTTCTCTTTCTATTTATAGACATCACATTATGTCTCTTAAATCAACACAAAGCCTGTCAGATGTGAATGGTAGACACACAGGATGTGAAAAGTGAACTGTCTGAAAGTCTGCACATTTGAAAGCTGATTTAATCTACCTGGCATTGAGATAAATACTGTCAGTATTTCATTAGCAACCATCTCGTCAATAGATGATTAAAGCCCATGTTCGCCTAATAGAAACCCTTTGATTAATTGTTTATGAATGTGCACAACCCACCTTTGTACCCTGCTAACAGCGAAAACATTGTAAAACATGCAACAGAGGAAACATGTACTTCAAATAGCCAGTCAGCTCTGTCGACCCTTTAAATATCCCGGAGCAACCTTCCCCCCTTGAAGTCTGCACAGCAGGGCCTCCATGACCCACATGTGTTAAAGACAAATATAACCCCTCTGCTACCAAAGCTGCTACCTCGAGAGCAGTCTGTTTCTGTTAGACTCCTGCTGAAAATTTACAGAGGTGAGAAGAGGGCATGCTTCTCGCTGTGCTGTTGCTGTGCTAATGGTCGGAGAGGAGAGGATGTGAAAGAGGAAGGGCTTCAGAACGGTCACAGGCAGAGTACTCACTGACCCATAACTCCGTCAAACACACACACACACACACATACACACACACACACACACACACAACAATAACAAGCTAGGTCTGTCATTGACTTTTGAGAAAACCTATCCTTCATTACAGGGTTGGTGAATGGTCCATGATCAGTAACTACCTACACAGCCCACTGTGAGTCACAGAGAGATGGGTCTAGGTGCATGGAGGGAGGCAGGAAGAGAAGAAGGGAGGTGAGGATGGTTCATATAATGTATCACAAACACAGAAAGATTCCTTCTTATAGATTAAATTTCTATTTGCTCCTGCAGCTGAAATGCCAAATAAAACCCCCCTGACTTTCTTGCATGAATCAATGCGATGAGTCAGTTTCTATTTTGTCTACACACCAATTTAGACGCCATATGTGGCCCCCTTCATAGTCCACAATGCATCGCTTTTAGTATGATACACTCATTACCCACTTGCTAGCATCACCGCCCCTCCCTCTCCATTTTCCTCCTCGCCATGTGTCACAGTATGTCTGGCAACCGAGCAGCAGCCCTGTGGAGAAACAGGGTTGGAGACTCCAGATCGAAGGCTGATTCATTCTGCATATGTTTGACACACTGTTAGGGCTGAATGAACGATACTGTTGATGTGGCTTTCCTTTTAAAAAAAAAAGAGGGGAAATTTTGAAGAGAAAAGAAAATACGAGATGCCTCAGTCAAAAGGCGAAAGAGCGAATTGAAAATAACACCTGTGATCACACTCTTATTCCCCAGTGGTATACGGCCCTTTTTTGTAGTTTGGGAAATTCTGATTCTCCATTTAAACCCTAACCATAGATTTACTGGTTGAACTAGCAAGTGTCGAACTAATTTAACCATTGTCAAATTAGTTACATAAGCTATTTATTGCTTATTCTGTGAAGCATTTTATAACTGCTGTTGTGAGAAGTACTATATAAATAAAGTTTATTTTTATCATTGACATTATTGGTTTGTGAGATGATTTTTTTTTAGACGAGAATACTGAAACCACTCATGTTTGTGAGGTAAATTATGATGCTGTGAGCTTGGTTTAGCATAAAAGGTGATAACAAGTTAATTTAATTAATGCTGAGGAAGTGGTTTGACATTTTAACACTAATCCAGTTACTAAAAGAAAATTAGACCTTTCATGTATGGTAAATTTGAAGCTAGCTGCACACAACTGGTTAGCTTAGCTTAGCATAAAGAGCAAAGACAAGTTCATTTAATCAATGTTAAATGAGTTGTTTTATACACTCATTTGTTTTATGACAATCATAAAGATGGAAAGATTGATACTTCTTTAATTACCTACTTCATTTGATACTTCCTGAATTTGAAGTTAGCCAGTTAGCTTAGCTGAGCATAAAGGGAAGAAACTGGAAAATTGCTAGCCTTACTCAATTTTCCCCCATTTTTAGTTTTTGTAGTTTATACAAATTATATATAATTTCGCACTATATTTTACTCTTTACAGTCTTAGTGTTCAGCCAACCAGCCTTATCTTCAGATAGACTGAATGTTTTTCAAAATGTCAAAGTATTCTTTTGACCTATGATTCCCCATTTTGTTCATAACTCCAGTTTTTCTGCAGTTTAAGCCCTCTTCGTCTCCATCCTTTCTTGTCTCTCAATAAACAGATATTACAGAGTCGGACATGGGAACAGTGGAGTGTGGCAGCTGACATGGGGAACCTGATCTCTGGGCTTTCCAGCAGCACAGTTCGTGCACTGCAGACATTCCTGGCACATGGGGGTCATCATATCTCCCCCCCCTTCAACCTCAGCTCGTGCCTTTTTGCTTTTTAATCTTTCTTCTTTTCCCATAAACACACCAGATGGGGGGGGGGGGACAAATTGTCAAAAGAATTGAGGTTTTTTTTGTTTCCTTGGCATTTAATCACCACATCCTCCATGTCTTTTACTTCTCACCCTTTCATTTTTTATTATTTAGATTTTTTTCCTGCTTCTCCTTTTCTGCCTTCTTTTGTTTCTTTGTTACCCAGTCAGCAACATGACAGCGACAGACACCGCTCATGTGGCACAGCTAGCGCATTAATCCAGCCATGATTTAGTGTTCACTTTGGCCAGCCGACAGCCAGACAGGGGGTCAGGGTTTTGGATGGCACATGCAACAGTCTCGCCATCTGTATGTCCTGCACCAGAATTAGCAAGATCTTGCATAATGCTGTTCCCTGAAACAGCAGCAGTACAGTAAGTGCATGTTATTTTAAGTACATGAATAAAAACCTACATGAAAAGTACAGAAACAAAAAGTTATGCCATATATATGTTACTTAGAGTGAATAAATATTTCAGCAATGCTTTTAAGGACTAACAATAAAGCTCATATGTTTCAGATAAAGATTGTTGCTTTCAGTCACATCAGGTTTCACAAATTCCAAGCATGTCTTTCCAGTTTTGACGCATACACACAAACTGAAAGTTGTGCACTAACACACACTTACTTCCTCTATGACAGCATATACAGCAGTCTCAATATAACGGTTAGAGCTGGATGAGTCGAACCACTAGTTCAACACACTGGAAACTGAGTGCTTCTTCAAGTGTGTTTCCCAAAAAATGTTCAGTCAGCAAAAAAGCACTGATGTGTCTGATCGTTGTTCAGTAAATTACTGATCCCCTCTGCTTGTGGGCTGGGACCACATGTGTTGCAAAGCAGTGCAACACATGCAAAACATTAAGCGGATCCAAGATTCCCAAATCACCAACAAATCTCACAGCACAAGCATAATGCAATTTTTATATGAAGTTCAGCTTCATGGATACCATTTTATAATCCTTTTCAGCATCTTCACATTCATAATACCAAAGAGTGCAGAGATGAGTAAATGTGGCTTAAAAAGAATGAGGACATTGACATAAAATAGCTCAGAGGCAAAAACAAACCATAAAGCCACACAACCTCAAACAGCAGACTCACCTTCTAAACAAACAGCCTTGTTAGAGCCCTCAGCTTTGACGAGTAGTGATGCCCAACTGTTGTATCCAATCCAGTGACAGGTAATCAATCAACACCAACAGAAATCCTGGGCTGAGACGGACTGAAGTTGTAGTCCAGCTCAGCTGCTGCTGCTGCTGCTGCTGCTGCTGCTGCTCCCCTCCAGCTCTGACTCGGTGTGTACAGAGTGGATTGAGTTAGCTGAGGCTCAGACGAGCTGTTATAAACTTTTCCCCTGACTGCTCACACCATCTGCATGCTGAGAAAGTCTGCGCTGTGCACAGGATGGCTGTCGCGGTCAGCACAGTCACACATGGGGCAACATTACTGCGGGCGTCCGCCCAAAAACACATGCACACCCACACACGCACTCACATGCAAACACACACTCTCTCTCTCTCTCTCTCAACACTGCAGCCAATGCAGTCCTGACTCCTCCAGTCATCCTGGCCGGTGAGACGCTCACACTCGGTCTGAGAAGACTGTGTGTGTGTGTTGGTAACAGAGAGTAGGAGGAGGAGGAGGAGGGAGGGCAGAGGGAGGGGGGAAAGTGTGTGTACATGTGTGCGCGTGTGTGTGTGTGAGTGTGTGTGTGAGCATGTTTTAGGAAGTCTTAAGATCAGAGCCCTGACTGAGCAGAGCTCCAGCAGTGCAGCTCACTTTCTCTTGTATTTCAGATTCTACACAAGAAACTTGGCAGCTTTTTAAGCCAAAACTTCCACGGTTCATTACTTGGAATATAAACCCCAGATTCCACCGTATATCATCTGCGTTGTAATTCAGCAAACAAACACAGAAAGCTTCCCCAGATTTGAAGGTGTCTTCAAGACGACATGTACAAATGACTGTGCGCATGCAGCTCGACAAACATTTATTCAGTGAGGTTATCCTCACTTTGGTGCAAGCCCAGCTGTATACACACCAGTGGAAAGTGCATTTTGTTTACCGGGGAGTGGTCGAAAAATTTCTTCCTATTACATAGTCTCATAGTGAGTCGTTGCAAAGAACTTGTCTGTCTGAGTTAAGAAGAGAATGATTCATTTTGTCTGTAATGTCCAAAAATAAATGTGTTGAATGTGCAGGACAAACGGAGTCAAGGATGTCAGAAATTCATGGTTTCAGTGAATTACTCTCTGCTGTGCTTTTACAAACTGAGGGATTCGGACATGTAAATTAAAATGCTGAGCTCAATTACGCAATCCTTTAGCTTCTTGTAGACTCCTGTTTAATCACCTGACATGGGCCATTGATTTATGACTAGAAATTCCAATGCATGATTGTCATGCTAGTCCTAAAAATGATAAACTGTGTGATTTTTTGTGTAAAGACAAAAACCAAACAATTTGGAGATATTTGGAACTTCCAGTGAACAAGATTAAAAAGTTGAAGACGAGTTAATAAAGATGATAAATGTTGGAGGGAGGAGTTTTATTTTTGTTTTATTGTAAAAACAAAAGCAAAGCAAAAATAATGTAATAAGAATCGGAGTATTCTGCTCTAAGAGAAGTCACTTTTTCCATCCATAACATGCCACAATTTACATTATCGACACGAGACAGTTCCTCGCAATCTTAATGTATCACGTGCGTGTGTCAGCTACATCCCCCGATAATGTCCTCAGTGCTAATGAGGGAGGGGAACTCCAATCTACTCGCATGTGGGAGGTGGCTGATGTGTCAACAACAATTTCCTTCCTCAAAACCGAGTCATCAGGATGAGAATTAGTTTATTTAAAGTACAGTTCGTGTTAATAGAAAGACGCCTGGCTGAGAAAGTGTGTTTATAGTGATATAATTCTAGAGGAGCTTGTGGGGTAAATTGAAGGTGTCGAATGTGGAGGAGGCTGATGTCAACGAACGCGATCCTGGTTGGGTTATTGAGGTGTTAGAGGGTGAAGTGTGGGCTCAGGCTGAACACATTACCTATTGATCTGTGTGATGTATGGGCAGACTGTGAGGCAGTGAGGCAGGAGTGAGGCCGCTGTCACATTTGGACCTTCTATTAGCATCTGTCAAATGATGGATCAGAGAGGCAGCAGCAGTAAATGAATCTGTCCAAAAGCGACAAACAGCCACTTGTCTGAATGCACAGACCATGATCAGATTTTCTGTTTTAACCGGTACTCTGATCACTCTTCTGCACTGATCTGGGATCTTACAGGACAGGTTGCACCGATGGTGTATTTGCAGCTGCAGCTATTAAATGTGTGACAATCCCTCCAGTCATCCAGATGCACTCTTAGCTTCTTAGCCCTCAGAAAACAAACCGATGTTTGCTTGCGGCACCTCATCACACCTGATGGCATTGTTTGGATATTTGCGGGGACAAGTTCAGCAAAAGAGTTTCTCTGATATTATTGTGCTTATAGAGGTCTGAAAGCATCAAGTATTTCATGAGACAAAGGAGAAGAAGGAAGGTGAGACCTGGCATATTTTCTTGAGACGTTTTTGGGGTTTTTGACTCTCGAAGGGTCAGAAACAATCTAAAGAATATTGGTTCCCTATCTGGCACTAACTCAGGCTAACATGCTTGCATTGTGCAGCCAATGTGAGACTTTGTGTGTTGCAGCACAGCCATAAAATAATAATTTGGTACAACTGCTGCACCTTTTTTTGCTTCAGGGTCCTCACATCTTTTCACCCTGTATGAAAAGTCACTTTAGTGAGAACATTTTTATAATTTTTTTTTATTTTCAGCAACATTCATATTCAACACTCAGCAGTGATAACATAGTAAAATTCTTTCCGCCTAATGAAATCTAATCTCCACACAGAAGGTGAGTTTTAGGTGTTATGAGAAGCCCCATTAGATTTAACAAAGATGAAATGAAATGAACAACAGTCGGCTCTGAAGCCATCTGTCCTCAGCCATCCTTCAGCATGTTTTATTATATTTGCAGGACGTGGAATGCTGAACACGAAACACTGTGACCTTGTGACGTAAGACGTGGACATCTGTAAACAAACTGGAGCTGCATCTACTCCCATGAGAAGACTGCGCACGACCTTATCTGATAGGAGATAACTCATAAGATTAGAATGGATGAATCCTCACAGAGGAAGCCTCTGGGATTTGAAACTGTCCTCAGTGGGTTTGCTGTTTCTCATGGCCTTGCAGTTCAGAGGTTTTGGACAGTTGGTGACTTCTGGAGAGATAATGAAAAAAATCTGTGGAGGCCTAAAGCTTCTAGTCTAAAAAGCCTTTCCCACCGGACTGAGATGACACCAGAACTGGTTCACTTTGACTGAGCTTCTAATATTATTGTATTAGTATGTAATTCTCACTTTTACTGCACTTTTCTTAATGTTTTAAGTGAATATTCTACATTTTGACTTGTTTTGGTGTATGATATGGCATAAAAAGTCGTTTCATGAATTAAAGCAGGAGTAGGAAAGACTCATATTCCACATCCGTCAGTCAGTGTCCCTGCAGTGAGTCCTGGATGCCCTCTGTTGGTGAGTATCTGGTCATAGCAGTTATTTTAGCTTCATGACACGAATTGTAATGGACTTTTTGACTTCCAGGCCTGAACTCTAACAAAAGACAAAAGAGGCTCTTTAGATGCAAAAAGTATTAGCTAACTGAATGCCTTCAATCAATATTTTAACATTATAATAACTACTTCAGTGTGAAAAAGGGCAGTTATTTGTCTCTGCAGTACCCCTGTGGTTTACTTTATAGGTTCTTACAGCTCAATATTTTGGTTTTAGGGTCTTCAAACCTCACTGTTCTGGTTCACTCTCACTGCTCTCATCAGCATGGTTTTTGGTAAATTTAGTTCAGATGAAAATATGCTAAAAAAAATCCTGTACCTTCTTACCACCAAACAACATAAAGACAACTTTTAAACTTTTGAACACAGTGGAGGATTTAATGACTGAAGAGTGTGATCATTTCTTTCATGAGTTGGTTGAGACCAAAAAACAGCTAAAACAAGACAAAATGGTGGACTTAAGATCAGTAACTGAGGGGGAAATGACTAAAACAAAATACAATGTTTCTCCATAATTACTGAATCTGTAAATAGGCCTTTATTTGCTGCTAACAGTGTCCTGGTATGTTACTGTTGTGTCATGGCTTACTTCTGGTGCCCCCAAGTGGCCTAAGTCTGTTATCGCAAGTTTAGGTTCAAAAGATAACTGGAGAAAAAGTTTCAAGTTATAAGACGACCACTGACACAACTCAGAGAGGTTAACGTCAGCCAGAAGTTGCAGATGAGGTGACAAAGGGGTCTTATGTTGAAATTATCAACCATCATCATCATCATCATCATTATTATCATGAAGCCTGGATGGGATCTATTGTTTGTGACACCCAATATCTCTCTTCCTTCATTTCCTGTCAGCTCTCTACTGTCGACTCTCTTATCTTGAGATTAAGCTTCTCCTCATAAGCTGCCATGATTGCTTTGGTACATCAGAGATATGATCATCAGTAGCCTCCATTAGCGATCTCCACTCACAATTATAATAGTAATAACCAAGCCTCTTTATCTAATTTACCACCAATCCTCTTAGAATATTCACTTGATCATACCCATTAAAGTCTAATAAGGGCTTGACTTGAATACAGTTAAAACAGTTACGCACATGTGCAGGTTACTAAGAGAGGTTTGCTCTATTTCTAGCAAAACTTTTCAAAATTGTTAATTTTATCATTTTTCAACTCTTACCTGGCCACACTAGAGCTCAGCACAGTGAACTTGATGGTGCAGAAGGATTGCGACACCTGAGTCATGTGATTTTCTCGAGCCTATCAAAGGTTAAGCATCGTGGAAATGATTGTTATGCAATTTTTATGTCAGATTTCACCACAGTCAAAATTATAATAAGAACATGCTGATGTCAGAGAAGCATAATATTTGACACTTTCACCTTTAGTATGCTAACATTTGCTATTAATAAGTACCATTAAAAATGGAAAAGAAGATCACTCCAACTGTGGCAAAGACATGTTTCTGCTGTATTTGTCTTCAAGAACTTTTCCTTTTTTTTGTTTTTAAATTCATTTCATTTCTTTATTTGCTATGTAATCATTTCTTAAATTGACTTAGGTATTATTTATTTTTGCTTTCACTGATCATCTGTCCTTTAGTACTGCATAAGCCTTATTTCAATCAGGAACTGATGAAGCTGATCTTATTTAGAGAGAAGCAATAAGAGCTTTCCTCCACAGCAAAAATCACTTTTTCTTGATGCAATATTGCTCTCTGCTGGTGGTTATGAAAACTTCTGGATTAGAAGCTCAAGTTTTTATATCTGTTTATCCTCTTTTTCGGTACATAATTCAGATTATCAAAGAAAATTCTAACATCGCATTAATCGTCAGAGCTCAAATCAAACTGGAAATAAATGCAGAATAACCAGATGATACAATACCATCAGGGGACCAGCAGAGGTCCATGTGTCACAACTAAAGGGGCACTCAAATATGAGTTATGCATGCATTTTGAACACCCTTTCTGAACTAAGTCACTGCTTTACTAATTTTACAGGGCATCTCCAAAAGAACATTTTTTTTTTTACATTATATTTTATAAAGAATTTCTTTAGTTTGCAAGGAAATTTTGAAAACATCAGTAAATATATATTTATATATTAAAATGTTTCAGCAGCTGCTGCCTGCATGCTATACTTTCTCTAAATGAATTGCACCTCCTTCGAAAACACTACTGAGAAAATGCAAATCTTATCCAGCCCTGTCATTTTTTTTAAAGTTATTCCAACTTTCTGATAGTTTTGGGATATCAACTTATTCTGATCTGAATTTAACAAACTTTTCTGAGTTATGCATTAGATTACAATGCATGCAATTACAATTAAACCTTTTGAAAATTACACTATTTTCTGAATGGCAAAAACTTCCTTTCAGAACAGATTTTAACACAGTTAAGTCAGAAATCATAATCTGCCTCATGTGGGTATGATCACATGACATGATATTGTCTTAAACAGCTTTGTTACTGGCTCAGTGTTTTCTTAAGTATGTAATTATGTAGTACAAATAACAGGGTGTGGTGGTAAAAAAAAAGAAAAGTACTTATGCTACTTGTGAAGTAGGCGGCGGGGGGGACTGTGTGAACCAAACTTGATCACATGTAACCCAACCAATCATTTTCCGTAATTCCTAAGTGTGACAGTAAACCTGTTGGGAAATGTTCCTTCTCACGTCACATTGTCAAGAAAAAAGTCCCTCCAGAGGTCAAATATCTGTCAGGTCACTGAGGTCAAGGCTCGAGTCGCTTGTTTTGCCAGTTTACTGCAAGATATGTCCGAAAAAAAACAAGGAAGAAAGGCAGAAAAAGGTGCATCAGCTCTGGATTAGAGGGAGCCAAAGATATAATTAATCAAACTTGATCCAGTTCAAAAATCAAGGAACAGGACAGCCTGTGATTTAAAGTGCTCCTTGTTCCTTTTCATCTGCTATCAGTGCAATCAGTCTCATCACTTTAATTTCCTTCTTCGCAGTGTTTATGTGTTGTCATTCTACGGCTACAATAAACAACCTGTTGAGGGAGGGCCAAACTGTAAATACCAGAACATCTATTTGCAGTAAATCAGTGTTATTTACTACTCCGTTCACGCACCTTTGTTTCTGTGGAGGCGGCAGTGACGTGTTCAGGGAGTCAGATAAAGGGTATTTCTCACCAACGCTTTCCTGTTATTTTCCAGGGTCCTTTGTTTGTTGCGAGGCCTCGGTCTGTCCGTTCTCAGGGGAATGAGGGGAACATTTGAGCCCGAGCGCTTACGAACACTCCTGCCCTCATTCGCAGACTGATCCCATACCTGCCTGGATCACTGTGCGTGTGTGTGTGCAGAGTTTGTGTGTGCAGTGTGTGTGTCACCTTGTACTTTGATTGAGGAGATAAATCCCTGCAGTGACTTTATGTCTTTTTTTTTTTAGGGAACTTTATCAAACAAACCCGGGAAAACCAGCTGCTACTGTCTCAATAAATTAATGCATAATGAGTTTACATTAATAATTTGGTTTTAAATGGAATTTATTGTGATTTAAAAAAGAAAGTAAGTAAAGTAAAAAATATGCTGCCTTCCTTGTAACATTTTTCTCTTAAATCCTCACTTTTCCTGAAGGCGTGGCTTGAAAATGTACCGTGGATCCCTGTTACAAAGTAACACAATGTCCCTCATATTAACCTGATTTATTAGTACATAATCATTTAGCCTAATTCGATATTTATTTCCAGGACAGTTTGTTTGTTGATGGGTTTTTAGGTGTTGAGCAGACAGGAAGTGTCCTCTTCTAACTCCCGTCGTGGGCTTGTGTGTCTCTTATAAATTCCAAGCTTTTAGAGTCTCTTAAAAAAAAAAAAAAAAAAAAAAAAAAAAGAATCCTTGCTTTTAAATTCCTGTCCTGGGCAGACACAACAACAACAGGAAGAAGGGCCATTTTCACAGGTGTCAGGAAGCACAGGAAATAAACAAGCTGAATACTGGAAAACATTTTTTTTGTCCCTGTAAGAGTCAGAGGTGAGGCTCATAAGAGATATTTTTAGCTGGCACAGGATTATTTTTGCAAGTTTGGGCCAGAATGTTTTATTTAATTTAATTTGATCTTCATAATATTTTGTCCACTGTAATGCTGCGTGGTGACGTATTAAAGGAGGACTTGAGGGGAAAAGCATCCACTTGCAATCAAGGGTCATTCATAATGTTTGAGTGTGTGACCTGAAGATTTAGTCCAAAATAACTTTAAAAAGTTGAAATAACAAAGAGAATTAATACTTTTTAACGTTTTAAAGCAGATTTAATCACATTTCTTAGCCACAATACAATTAGGTTAAGAGAGTTTCCTGTTATGTAAACCACAACTCTTCAATTAATCACATCTACTTGGATAATGTTCCACAAAAAAAATGTGTGGTTATTACAAGTTAATGCTGGTATACAGTATTATGCACTGATACGAATGCATATTTGCATACGGAAGGAACCTACTTGTGTTGTATTTTAATCTGACAATCTGTTGCAAGTATTCAAAAGACTCCGACAAATTCAAATCTTTATCAAATATTCTAGGAATACTTCACTCTTTTCTTAAGTTAAGTGCCACAGAGTATTTGTGTGTGATTCACTTACAGTTTTTGGTTTGCCGTCTAAGGAAAATGATTGAATTCAGATCTACTGAAATCTACTCAAAAGCCTCTGTAGGGCTGAGAAAAAGAGTTGAAAGACTTTCCTGCAGTTGAAAGAAATGATATTACATGCATTTCTTGAGAAGGCCCTTATGCAATCTCTCCAAAATTAAATCATTTTTATTCATGTCTTGTTTTTTTCAGGGTGACTGATGTAAATCCCATCTGCAACGGCTGTATTTTTTGCACAGCTTTATAGTCTTCAAAGGAAAAAATCCCAGCGCTTTCACTAAGCACCACAATTTATTGGTATTTACTGCTGATTCGGTCCCTCTGGACTGTGTGTCGCTAACGACACTCTTGATGAAGGTCCAGAGGGACAGAAACATCAGTATTTATCAATAAATTTTGTTGCTAAGCAAGAACAGTGAGCTGGATTTTCTATTCTAAAGACTGAAGTGATTCTGTCCAACCTAAAGAGCAAATATAAATGAAAGAAGTGTCTCCATGCAGCTGCAGAGTCAGAGGGACAATGTGGTTTGTAAGCAATCTTTGCTCTTCACTGCTTCTCATGCTATAAGTGGTGAAAGTATTTTTACATGAGAGAAAAATGTTTTTATGCATGGGAACAAAGAATATTTTCCCATTTGTGGAAGTCTAAGAAAGTCGAGCGTTCCACATCTCAAGAGTCAAGGATGTCTGAAAAATTTCTCAGCACTTTTCTGCTGCGGAGTTTTGGATATGTGCGTTATCATCATGGGAAATGAGGATTCCTTCTACTCTAAAGACATTTATCTTCAGACTTCCACGCATTTTTACACTGTTTAGACAAATACCATGCTGAGAATATTAATAACTACTCTTTTTTTTTTATCAAATTCCTGCTTAGAATCAAACTTCTGGATCTGGATCCACATGATTGATTTGCAAAGCAACCAGGTGTCTCTGCAGCAGGTAGAGAGGTCAGATTCTTTTACAAATACTGAATGAAGATCAGTCAGCCTTTTAATTTGATTCAATTTATTCAGGGATCGACAAAACACACCAATCTTAGGGATTTTTAAGTTATGAACCGTGGGAACTTTACTTTCTTACTTCACTCAGCTGGTGATTCACTTTTCCTGCACTGATGGTAAAATACTGTGGATAATGTCGCATGTCAAGGTTACAGAGATTTGACGGTCTGCTATAGAGAGAATTTATGTCTTTGCAGCATTCACTAAACCTTCTCCAACTGTGGGACGCGCCTCATGGATGACCAGAGGAAAAATATGGAGGAAAACTAAGTTGTGTAATTGTGATTTGACAAAAATTCATCTTCAATCTATTTTTAAATAACTGCTTTCCCTGTCATTGTTAATAATTGATAAAAAAAAAAAAAAATTGTAGGGTTGGGTGCATAAACTTTTCTCTGCTTCTAAGAAGACGTGCCATGCTTTCCCGTAAAAGTGCTGGAGCAATAAAAAGTGTAAGAGCTTAAACACTCAGAGTGGAAGAAAAAAAGTTTCCCTAAAGATGAAAAATGATCTTCAGGCATCAGTTTTTATCTGTTTAACTGCTCATCATTTGGAGAATAAAACAGAAGGATGCAGAGAGAGAAGACCTTTGAAAAGTACTTTTACAGTAATATAATAAAAAACTGAATTACAAAACCATGAAAATGGTGGTGTGACTCTGCAACAAGTTTCTTAATGTGCTTAACTTACTTCTTTATCTTTTATTCCTGTAAAAAAAACACAATATAATCAACTGAATTGTCCACTGTGTAGTTCTTTGTATGCACTTGTTCACAGTCACCTGTACTTATTAACTAACACATAATAAAACCATTAAACAGCCTTTTCTCTGGGTTTTTGGATATTGAAAATCCTGTCCTGAGTGCTATATTGCTAATTAATCAACAGGTAAACTTGGCAATAAAATGACATGACAACAGTCAGTGATAACTTTGGTTTAATCATAAGAGCATTTTTTTTTACATAGGCTGGTGTCATATACATAACATTTCCAATGTCAGCTTTTCATACAGTAAAAGTAAAATACCATCAAGGAAAACTTTGCTGGGGTGAAATGAATTAATTAAAAATATTGCTGTATCCAATTTGAAAGTGAATTTAAGGACCGTTCTTGTGACATTTACTCTCATTTTTTCAACAATAATGAATGAAGGCACACTAAATGAGAGAATCAGGTCTACACAGAGGCTAATGGGAACTGACTACAGGATCGTTTTTTATTAACTTATTCCAAAAAAAAACACAAAGAGAAGCGGAGAATTTGAAGAGAATAACACAGTCTGCATATTTCATTAGAAAAGATGATCTCTGTGGTGGTGAAGGACCAAATAAAACTTCCAAAATGCTGTAGAAAAGTTTTTTTCATCGCTTAACATAATAAAATATATCTTTCTGTTCATTTATAAGTTAATGCTACATTTACACTGAATAGATTCAGCCGTTTCAGTACTTGTCAGCGAGGGTTGAGCCGCTTTGCAGAGGCTGATCTGTCCGGGTGTTGGTCTGTGCTCTGGGCAGTGCTCACCTCTCCTGAGCCAACGTCTCCACCTGACAAATACAAGTCAAAAACTTCACCATTCTGTTTATTCATGCAAGTGTGAAAACTAACGTATAACATGTCTTTTTTTGAACACAATTTTTCTCCAGTTCATGAGGCTTTTAAGTGCCATTAGCCCGTTTTATTTTAAGAGTTTTTCAACTTTTTTTTTTTTTTTTTACCTGTTTGTGGTTCAGTCTTAAGCTTGCTGGCAATTTTGGCAAAGAACTTGAGGGTGAGACAAGCTCCTGTCTCCCTGTCACAGATGCCACCTTTGCAGTTGCATGTCTTGCGGCACTCAACCCCATAGGTGCCATAAGGGCAGTCTGTAAAGAAAGAAAAGATTATTTTAGACTGATTTGTCCAACAAAACAAGCAGGGGGAGAGGATTAATGTCCTGACTTGATCTGACATGGGCCTTAATTCACAGTCAGTATATCAGTGATCAGGAAAATGGGCCATGGATGAAAAAAAACAACAACTGCAAACTGCAGTTGCAGAAGCATTTGACTGTCCCAAGTCCAAGTGACACACAAGTCTAAACACGTACCTCTATAACAGCTTGTTATATTGCAATAGTGATAATTACTTATGATTCAGTAAATAGAGCTAAAAGACTGTAATAACACAATGGGATACTGCATTTGGTGCAGCAGGGCATCACATAATCAAAATGCAGCATTCGGGCAGAAATGAGCGCACTGGCCACATTTAAATGTTGAATGTGAACATACCTTTGCAGATGCCATATTCGTCTCCATAATCGTCCTCATCCTTGTAGAACTCGCAGAATAATCCCGGTCCGCACTTCACCCCGTGCATCCCAGACACCGTGCGGTAACAGTGCTCCCCTCTGCCGGCTGCACAGACCTGGCAACAGCCGCAGTCGTCCAGGACCGTCCGTGTGCACCGCTGCGTCCCGCCGCACCGCTCCGCGTTGCATCTGTCGGGGCAGTTTACCGCGTACTTGACATTGGCGCCCCACGCTTCGGCATCACGCACCAAAAGTGAGGACAACACAGTGATGAGGAGGAAAGACATCATTGGATGCGGTCGGAGAGTTCGCGCGAGGCTGCTGTCTGTTTTAGGGATGAGGGAGCGACAGAGAAGCGGACCACGTCCAGGAGACTTCAGCGGAGTGACCTGCGGTTCATCAGGTTGCATGGTTATCAGCGATGAACAACTTTGTTTTGCACATGACTTGCCCTCGTCAATTTCCTCATTCCGGTGTTGTCGTTCTTTTTTGTCAGTCAGCCCCCTTTTTAGAAATCCGGCTTGGAAGTGGGATTTACTCTGGACCGCCATCCAGGAATTGAAATGCGTGTGACCTGATGTCATAAGTTATCCTTGGTTTGTTTTTGTGTTAGTCGGTGAATGAACCCCTAAACCTCCGACTGCATCACATTTGTCGTGACTGGCTGAGCTTTGAAGGATTACATGTATTAATGTTTAGATGTTTTTTTTTTAATCATAACCTCCTTTGAGTGGAAATCTTAAAAAAAACGCGAGAGAACAACAGATGATAATCAATGTTAATTAAATAATCTTGCAGGGTTACATAAAAAAAATGAAGGAAGTGATTTTCTTTAATATCAGTGGTGTGAAGGTTCAGAGAAAATAAAATTCATATATTTTAACAACACTGCTATCTGGCCTCCACTAAACAAAGTAAAGGGAAAGAACAGTCAACTATCCATTACATGCATACACTTGTAGGTTATCTGTTTGTGTTTGCTGAGCCGTCTTAATATTGTAACTAGTCTTTTTTACCTCCCAACACAACTTTTTAAACAAAAGCTAATTTGGTGGGGCAGAAGTGAAAAAGGTCTTGCATCATGTTTTCCTCACTGAAAGGTAACCCTAATGGGGAATTGATCAGATTTTCTTATTGGGTCCTTTATTTTATAATTTCTAAGCTGGCTTTAAATAAAATATTCCATCAAACGTAAACCGCAGTTAAAACTAGCAGTTTGAGTCAGTAGTTTTTATGGTTTCTAAGAAGAGTGTTGGCAGTATTTTTTGTTTCCTCCTCAAAATGTTTTGACTTTATCTGACTATCTTTTACTTTTCTTTTCATATAATTGATTGATGAGAAATTGATGAATAATTTCTAAGGTCTTGAGTATATGAGAGATCAGTAATTGTTAGATAATAACACACACAACCTGATTACAAATTTGTGGTGCTTCGGTGCGGGACTCCTACTGTTTAGTATCGCCATAAAAAATTGAAAATAGTCATAAATTAATCCGCTGAGGCTGATATGTCCAGACCTTTAGTGCCATAGGCTGTAACTCACGGTCCAAAAACAGTGAATCCTACATTTCCCATAATGCAACATCCCCACGGCTAGACTTAAAGGTAGGCTACTTAACATGTCCGCACTAAAATGAATATAACCATGTTATAGGCCTATACATTTGAGTTGCGCACTAACATTTTCCCACATTTTCAACAGTTACTGATTTCCTGATTTATTAATTAGAATTTGTATGAATAAATTAAAAAAAAGGTTTATAGTCTCCGGTTAATCTACAAAATATGAAATGCACACCAGATTGTTTCAGGCATGTAGGCATCCCATCAAAGAAAGGGAGAAGAGATGAATAAAAAGATAATTAGGCTAATAATAATGATGACAGTTTACACTCCGAGACAGAAGGTGGCAGCACTGGTTGCTTTAGTGACGAGCGCTTTAACAGACGAAGAAGAAAGGAAAGCGGAGAAGGTTGATATGATATTCACGTCCAAGGGAGACCTCACTGGGACGGGACGGGTAGCGCAAACCATTTTTCAGCGGAGGTTTATAGTCAAGGTAATTTTGCATGTCTGCGGTCTATTTTATTTCCACATTACATATCTTAATATATCGATAGGCCGTTAAGGAGCCATGGGAGTGTTTCGCTGTGAGTTGTCAGCCAACAAGCGGAGGGGCTTGGTCGGTTTTTGACAGCCATGGACCAGACTAGCAACTGCACTGCAGCCAGCGTTAGCTCAGCTGTCACCGCAGATGCAGAATAATGTTATCGGTGTTTGTGAATGACACGGTGGAGACTGCGTCTAAAATTTACATATACATATATATTTTTACTGTTAATGTCAGTGTAGCGAATAACGTTAACGGTTGCTACAGTGTAAGATTTAATTAGCTAAGTATCGATAGAGATGAAAAAAACATAATGCCTCAAAATGTTGACAGAGACTTCAGAGTAAGGAGCCAGACAGAGAGGCTGGATAATGTCATTAATTGTAAATTAATGACATTATTCTGTGCTAACGTCATTAGCTTGAATGCCCAACTCAACGTCTAACTTCTGACAACATCACATTGATAAGAGACTAACGTATAACGGTTTGTCTTATCTCCCTGCTTCCCTCCGCAGCCGCTGTAGATAATTTAGCTGCTGTCATGCATTATGTAGTTAAATCATGTCGTGATAAATACAAAGCCTATGATATCACAACATCAGTGCTGTTATCAGTGCTTTTTTTTTAACGTTCATCCATGCATCCGTTGTCAAACTGTTTGTTGTGGTCAGGATTGTCTTGGCAACAAAGCAGCCCAAGCATCACCTGGCACAGTAACTTCCTCCAGGTGCTTCTGGGCGACTTTCCACACATCCACTGGTCTTGGGTCAGCCTTAGGGGTCGCCTCCCGTCAGGACACAGATAGTCAACTAAGGGAGAAGGTTAAGTTGCATCCAGGTGCCAGAATAACCATGATTGGTTTCAATCAAAATAAAAATGTATGGTAGAGATCATCCTACTGGCTAAACTCCAAACCATGTAGAAATCTTGACCACATGTATTCTCATTATTGCATTAAGCAATCAGAGGCCATCAGTACAGGTGAGAATTAGAGCTCTCCTCTCTCTTACATAATTTAAAAGGACAAAAAAAATCATTTGACAATGTGATAAAGGGATCATGGATTTTTTTTCTTTTACTATTCCCTTGCGTTTTATACTTCTCCGAATGCATTATATCACATTACATTTACACAGCAACTTTCAGTAAGCGCTAGAATCATTCAAGCACATCAACTTCAATAAATGTTCTGAACTTCTTCTAGTACTAAATTTAGAAACAATATCATTGATCAATAAATAAAATGAAACTATTTGACAGGATAAGTCAATAAGGAAAATAACTCTTTTAGATAGGATTCAATAATATATTTTTTAATTAACTTTCATGGTCTTATGAGGAGCATGTGTCACTTCATTTGATCAAACTAATCAAACATTTATCTTGTGACAACTCTGGAAAAAAACAAGATGAAATATGTGGCATTCAGATATGTTTACATGGCTTTGTTTACTGTAAAATGTGACCCAGTCTGTCATCCCAAACATCCTTGACATTCACTTTTCCTTTATTTTGATCATGTGTGCTGCTGTCTGTTGTCAAAGTCAGTCACTGATATTAGTTGTAATGTTTAAATGGATTTATTATTATTTGCATTTTGGCCTATACATGAGACCACCCAGAAGCCTTTGTGTTTTTATTTTATGTTTATAGCTAACTGACAGGTTGTAGAGATATTTGCCAGTTTGTTATCTTTAATCAATAAGTGTGTTTGTATTTTAAATATGGACTGACATTAGTGAACTGTGTCGTAAATGTTAGATTAAATCAACATCCACTACAATCCCTGTTAATTTGTAATCTGTGATGGTTCAGCCTAACATTTCTGGTGGTTACTTGCTGGTGGTTGTCTGACTGAAGAGCCTATTACTATATCAATGCTTGCTGTTATTTTTGGCCAGAGTGGAAACCATATAGCCCTGCAGGCCTCAGGCAAGGCCGGAGAGATGAGGCTCTGTGCATACTCACATGTTTATCAGTCTGTAACCAGTATTTAATCACTTGTGTTGGTTCTGGTTTTTGTAAAAGTCTTTTTTTTTTTAATAGAAAGAATCTCAGCCATGACCCAAGAGTATATTAATTTCTGTTCTACAGCTTAATGTCTGACTTACTCAGTTAGTTTACGCTCAACATGGTGTGTTGCTCGAGGAGAAGGAGTCAAAGCTTTCTTGTTCCTGCCCTTTGTTCCTAAAGGATAATTATCTCTAATTACAGCCTAGTTGTTATTAAATTTATTCCTTAATATAGTTTTAAAATGAATAAATCACCTTTAAGATACAGTATGAATGCTGACATCTATACTTTGACTGTCATGGAGACTGGCACTTTTTATCCTCAATTATGGATTCCATGATTTTCAAGGGGTGAAGTCCAGTTCGCAAACCCTTCATGTAATAAACTACAATGCAAGATGGGAGGGATTTGTATAACTTCCTCACAGCAACAAAATACTTGATCTTTGTTGGTGTAGAAAGCAGACAAGAAATGCAGACAGACAGACAGACAGACAGACAGACAGACAGACAGACTTGGAGTTATGTGGAGCAGGGATTGTATTTCAGAGCATCAGGTGACCAACTTGGGGACACTGACTCTGAAAACTGCATTTCGGCTGAGACATAGAGTATGAATGAGTTAGTTCAGATTATTGTTGGTTGTGTGCCTAATCTCTTAAATCAGGTTTAGTTCTTTCACTTGCTGAAATATTAAACAACATTTTCAAACTGTAATAAACCAAATACATCCCTTTTATTATGTAGCATAACAGCTTGTGTGACAAAAGTCCTCTCATTAGTGTGGGTGTGTTAATAATCTGTTACAGTATCACAGGGTGAGCTGACCTATTTCAATGATACCCACTGGGCCTATGCCAGTAGCCTGGATGTACTGTATATATGGAAAAGATCCAACACTAAGGAGAAAAATTACACCTTTAGACTGAATTCACTCTGCAGGAAATATATTAGAAGAATGTCTTTCAACAGACAATGTTTCCTGTAAATTAATGGAGCTATTTCAAAATGTTATTCAGGTGTTATGGAATGATATGAGTGAATTTCTAAATTTGTCAGTTTACATTTCTTTTATATTTCCCTCTCTGTTTTTCAGGTTTACATCAGAGCATAGATAATGCGTAAACATGGTGCCTTGTCAGACCCATGTGTTGCTGAAGTGGCAGGAGCACTTCAATAGCTCCTGGGCAGCAGAAGACAGTGTACAGACAGCCAGGAGGCATGGAGCTGCTGCGCTCTACAACAAGCTCCTCCACAACAAGGAAGTGGTGACTTTAGCTCAACCGGTTCAAGAGCTCGTCGGCCCACGCCTGCCAGACTTCGAGTGCGAGTCAAGTGCCTCCGCGGAGAAGGAAGAGTACCTGTCATCCCTGCTTCACAGCCAGCGATGGCTGGCTCACCGCATGCTGACACAAACCTCCTACACCTTGGGCCTCCATCACAGGCTGGTAGTTCTCCAGAGGATCTACTACGCACTCCACAGCAAATACCATGACAAATTTCGCGTGCAGCTGCCCTCCCAGTCCACAGACAGTGGCACTGATTGTGGGCAACTCGAGCTGGCCTCAGAGCCCTGCCTGCCAGGGGGAGTATCCAAAGTCAAGTCAGGTACAGATGTTCTGATAGAGATGGGTGTGAGGACAGGTTTGAGTCTGCTCTTCTCGCTACTGCAGCAGAACTGGAGGTATGCAGCCTCTGTGCACCCGGAGTCGGTGCTTTGCAACGATGTGCTTGCCACGGCGTCCTCAGTGCTGGCCTCTCTGCCACCGCTCTCTCTGGCCAACGAGAATAAGATCCCGTCAGTCGGGCTGGACTGCCTCGCACAGGTGGCTGACTTCCTAAAGAAGACATCAGTTAGCAGTGGGACTGGTGGGGCGGACCCCACCGGTCGGAGGCTGGCGTTGGAGCTACTGCTGGGCCTGGCCATGCAGAGAGGCTCTCTAAAGTTTCTGCTGGAGTGGGTGGAGGTAGCCTTGGCTGCTTCCATGTCCTCATCCACCTCTACTCTGTCTTCCTCCTCCCCCTCACTGAGCTCCCAGCAGTCAGCTGGTGTGGGCTTTGATGTGATCCATCAAACACTTATCCAAATGAGGCAATATTCGGTACGTTATGTGTTCTCTATATGATTAACTTTAATTTATTAAGAGAGCTTGTGCTCCATAAGGGTCGTGTCATAAAGAAAGGCAAACAGTAGCCTGTGGAAGGAAGGAATTCAGATGTGTCGATGACTCACTGTGAAATGTTGTTCTCTGCTCTACCTGGTTGTTGTGCTTCGCCTTTGTTTGTGCCTTTATGATAAGTTAAAGTAATTTTGCATTAATGCATATCCATTAGCAGCAGCGGTTAGTTCATAATTTATATGAGGTAACATTCATGATCAGCTCTGAACATACTGATGAAACTAAAGCAGGAAAAAGGCTCTTCACTGCACCATCCATCCCTGCTGTAAGCTGTCCTTTTGATTTGAACAGTCTCTTTTGAAGCTTGGAGTGAAGCATTAGTGTGCAGATAAGGATTAAGATTGAGTCAGTCCCGCTGCCCTCTCTAGATTTGCATACTGAATCATCCTTTAGCTAGTCTGACTCACCGGATGTAGACTGTAGGTATAAACGTACCATTGGGTGACTGTTTTCAGTGAACATTTTCCTCCCCTTCCGTTATCTCTGTGTTGTTGTTTTGCAAGCAGACCACAGCTGCATCCTTGGCTTAGCACCATGCAAAGTGATTGTGATTCGTTTAAAGGAAACAAACAAGACAAAGCATTTCTTCCCTCTATAGCACAATGATAAAGGGTGAAGCCAGACCTTTCTCCATCTCTGACACAGCAGCATGGAGATAGTACCAGCTATGTGAAGCTAATCTGTAGCAGGCTAATCAGCTCTGCAATATTTCTAAGCAAGTGACAACCAGGGCTGTGTACCGCCTGCAGCCTTGTGATTGATTTTGCTTGTTATTCATGTCCTACATATAATTCGGAGCTTTGTTATACTTTAAGAAAGCCCTGAAGGAAAGCAGAACTTTAAACACAAGTAGATCTGCATCTGCTCAGATCTGAGCCTTTTCATCTGTCTTGACTTCATCCTCTGCCTGATACTGCAGTGACATGACATTTCGGCTTTTATTGTTCTGAAATTTACTACTGATCTAGAATGAATGGGTGTATAAAAGTCGCAAGTTATTCAAGTTATGTTGAAGGCTAAACAAGAACCTATTGTTCCAGGGTTTCCGTGGGGACTCAGTCAATACTCAGGTGCTGAAGAAGGATGCAGATGGACTTTGTCGACTCTCCCAGGCAGCTCTCTGCCTATTTGAGGAGGTGAGAGCAATTTGAGTTATATTCTGTTACATATAGGTGCTATTAGCAGCTTGAGAGCACCATTAGAACCACTAAGACTCATTTAATTTCAGGTAACTGACTTTATGAACCCCACCCTACTGCCTTTTTACAGATTTGTAACCTGGCATCCTACTGCCTGTGCTCCTGCAGCACTGATGCAGCAGCTCCTGGTACAGAGAGCGACACAGTCATGGTGTATGTGTGGGGGAGCAACAGCAGCCACCAGCTGGCGGAAGGAACCCTGGAGAAAATCCTCCTGCCAAAGCTGACTCAGGGCTTCAGTGATGCCCAAATGGTACGGATGCTCATAAAAAACGAAGGCAAAGTAATTTTGTGATCAGGAATATAGTGCCTTGTTGTAATATAAATCAAATGTGCTATTTGTCTTAAGTGGCTTAGAGCTTTTATTAAATTGCCAAAAAGACATTATGAGACGTCCTTATGATTTTTTGTTTTTTTAAGAATACACACAAAAAGAACAAAATAATATTTTTTTCCCTTAAAATATCTCACCAGAATTGATCTGTTGTATTTCCCTATGTATTTATAGTATCTTTTCTTTATCCACTCTGTCCTTTTAGATTGAAGCAGGCCAGTACTGTACCTTCTCTGTATCTGCGGACGGCTCGGTTAAAGCATGTGGAAAAGGCAGCTATGGCCGTCTGGGCCTGGGAGACTCCAACAATCAATCCATGCCCAAGAAACTTGTGCTGGAGCCACACAGGAACATGAAGAAGGTGTCCTCCTCCAAGGGCTCTGATGGTCACACTTTGGCCATCACTGTGGAGGGAGAGGTAAGAAGTTAAAACCACTGTCAATATAAATTTTACAGGTTTGATATGCTCAGATAAGATACTGTAAGAACAGCCACTTCTGCTTCCTCTGTATTTTTTGTTACGATTGCACCTGACAGATAAAATTCTTCACTTTCCTTCACATGAGTTGTAAAACTGTCACGATTTTTCTTTCAGGTGTTCAGCTGGGGTGATGGAGAATATGGGAAACTGGGCCATGGCAACAGTGCAACGCAGAAATACCCTAAACTCATCCAAGGACCGCTTTTCAGCAAAGTAAGCAGAAAATGTTGCTTGTTGGGGAAAAGAATTCTTGGAAAATTCATCATAGGCGAAGCCTATTTGTTTTAATCATGTTTATTTTTATCACCTTGTGATTCAACATATTTTTTCATATATTACCTCTGCCAGGTTGTTGTGTGTGTGTCTGCTGGCTACAGACACAGTGCCGCTGTGACTAATGATGGAGAGCTTTATACCTGGGGAGAAGGCGACTTTGGCAGACTTGGTACGCACCTCATTTCTCAAGTTTCTCTTGTGCTCATTTGTTTCAGTCACTTCAGTAAAATCCCTCCTCAGATACACTAGCCTCTTGCTGTTCTGTGTTTTTCCGCTGGTCACAGGTCACAGCGACAGTCAGAGTCGTAACACGCCCACGCTGGTGAAGGACATCAGTGGTGTTGGACAGGTGGCCTGTGGCAGCTCCCACACCATTGCTGTGGCACAAGATGGACGCACTGTGTGGTCCTTTGGAGGAGGGGACAATGGTAGTTTGAAAAGATGATATCAGTTTGTTTAAGCCTCCAGTGACTGGTTGTGTGAACTGCAGGACATAAATGGAAGATCTGATGTCTGTGGAGAATATGAGGTTGTGCTTGAGTAGAAAATCTGATGGCGTCAATTAAAATGACACAAAATTACAGTTTTTTAACTAAAAGTACAGTACCATATGTGCTGTCTGTCTCATCAGAAATGTCTTGAGCTTGCCTGAACTAATGCTAACACTCTGATATGACTCACTCTTGCAGGTAAACTAGGTCATGGAGACACCAATCGCGTGTATCGCCCCAAGGTCATAGAGGCCCTGCATGGGTTCATCATCAGGAAAGTGTGTGCTGGCAGCCAGTCATCTCTGGCTCTTACCTCTGCAGGACAGGTGAGATGCAGCATTTTGAGTCAGATGTGGATTTTCAAAGTCAGAACTGGCTTGTAGCAAATTACATTTTTTTTTGTGCAGCGTTTGCACCTGCAGCTCTTTGACAAAACACCTTACTTGTGTAAAACTGATGTGCTGACAAAAGAGCAGTGAAAATGTCAAAATTCAAACACTTTTAATTAGGCTTAGGTAAGTCAACACAGCTCTTTTAATGTTCTCTTTATGGAAAGCTTTTATTTTGAAGAAACATTCACTCATCATATACTGTATATATGTTGGATTGGATCCTATATTCGAGGATGGACTAGAAAGACAAATAGGCAGATAAAGTAAAGACTGCATAGACAAGATTTGTATTTATTCTTATTTTTTCAGGTGTTTGCGTGGGGCTGTGGCTCGTGTTTAGGATGTGGCTCCTCTGAAACCACCTCTCTGAGACCCAGGTTCATAGAGGACCTGAGTATCACCAAGATCATCGACATCTCATGTGGAGACAGTCACTGTTTAGCTCTGTCTCATGGTAAGAGACCATCGACAGATAAAAATCTGTTATTTCAATGTTGGGTATAAAGATCATAAATAAAGATATAAAGATATCAGATTTGAGAATGTGTGCTGTTGTCCTCTCCTCAGAGAATGAAGTGTATGCCTGGGGGAACAACACCATGGGCCAGTGTGGGCAAGGCCACACTTCAACACCGATTACCAAACCAAAGAAAGTGCTTGGCCTGGAGGGGGTGTCCATCCAGCAAATCACAGCTGGCACTTCTCACAGCCTGGCTTGGACAGCAGTGCCCACAGACAGGTGAGGCCTGAAATGTGTCTGAAACAAATTTAAGTCTTTATTTTCCTATGCCAAGCTTCCATGCACTCAGTGATCTTTCAATAATTACTTTTTGTGCAATGAGTGTGCCTCTTTTACTCTAATCCTCTCCACTGTGAACATATGTGATTGGCATCTCTGTGTTGCAACATCAGTGTTCAAAGTACAGCTGCTCGATTATAGCAAAAATTGTGATTATGGTTATTTGGTCATGCATATATTAAACTTTAATTCTTTTTTATATACAGGGGATCTTAAAAACATGATTTTAACCTAAAAAACAAATAAAAAATGCGTTATACACTGTGGCATCTTGGGCATCATGAGCCTCACTGTGTCTTTTTTAATCAGGTCTGTCTATGTTATCCATCTTGAGTTTTGTGTAGCTTTCAGTATTGAATATTCTTAATAAACAGTGACATGTTGTCAGCTCCAGGCATGTTATGTGCACTCACAGTCATCACTGTAGAGCGCAGGGACATGCTTTGCAAGCTCTCATATGCTCAGGCTCTCTCTGAACTTATTTGTATGAGGTTTTGGACTGTGCATAATGACCATCCTCGCCTGCTCTTCTCAGCATAAATTCAGTGTGTATGAGTGTGTGTTTGTGTAGGTGCACTTGCTGTACTCACTTGCTTAGCATGCAATATCTTGCCATCTATCAGTTGAATTTGTTTTACCTGTTTTGTTTACCAAAGTCTCTTTTTACGTCATCTTGGCTCAAGCTGCTGCAGCCTGACTGAGAGTGAGTGTGGGCTTTTGAGAAAGGGGCAAATGTGCACTGCTGCAAAGGAAAGGAAAGGGCTGGATTTATAACACAAGACAAAATGTTAACATCATTGCAAAACAGAATCATTTTATCTCAATGATCCCTCAGTGGTTTTCATAATTGTTTTCAACTCAAAATTGTAACTGGTAATAAAATTTCATGAATATCCCTGCCCTTGCTCAGTGTTGGTTTATACTGCTGAACTGTTCTTTTCTTATCTTCAGTCCGAGCTGTGGTTGTGCTTCATTAGTTCTGACACATTTATGCTGGTACAGCTCTTTTTGTAAATGACTTGGTCTTTTTTTTATTTTACAGGCAACTGGTGGCATGGCACCGGCCCTTTTGTGTGGACCTGGAGGAGAGCACATTCACCTACCTACGCAACTTCCTGGAGAGTTACTGTGATGGCATCGGGAATGACACACCTCCTGCCCCTTTCTTATGTAAAAGGTATAAAATAAAATTGACAGAACTCATGAAACTTTGTTCCATAAAGAATCGCCTGCAGAAAAAAAGTTCTCAGTGGTCTTTTAAACTCATTGCATCACCATCAACAGCAGGATGCGTCAACTCCAACACATACACTTTTCCGCCTAGCCTGACACTCCTAATGTTATGAATGTTTACTTCAGGGACCACCATCAGTTCCTTTTGCTCTGCATGAAGCTGCTGTCCATCCACTTGTCCTTGGCCCATGCAGGGGGCACAGGTGCCATGGTTTTGGGGGCTCAGGGCAGGCCCCTCAGAAACCTGCTCTTCAGGCTCATAGACACCAACATGCCAGACTCCATACAACAGGTAACTAACAGTTTGCCTTTACCGGATTGTTTTCATACTATTCTTATTCTACATTTAGTCTACATCTAGGTGGGAATTGTGTTGTTGGGGCTCTTAAGCTCTAAACTTGTTACCTTTATTGTTTTCAGTGAATGCTAACCCTTGATATCCATAATGTGTTGCCACCTCAGGCAGTTCTGAACACGCTGTCCATCGGTGCGTCCCTGCTGCTGCCTCCACTGAGGGAACGAACAGAACTGCTCCTGTCCCTCCTTCCTCAGGGCCCTCAGAGCTTGAATGTCCTCTCCAAAGGACAGGTACGCAGACATCTTAAGAGACTTTTCAAACACTGTCTATATGTTGTTAAAGTAGGGCTGATTATCTGAGCCAAATGTGTTTTTTTGGCATTTGTGTCTCAGTATTTTATTTGTCAGATATGTGGTTTTTCAAGTAGATATTGGTTTAAACACAAGATGCTCTTCTATGATTACATCTAAATTGCCATAAAAAGGACATGTTTCCTGCCATAGCTCATTATTACTATGACTCTGATCCAGACAGTTGGCTGGGAAATGGATGGATTATTGGATGGATAAAGCTAGCATCAGCTTGGAGCGTTGCTAGGCAATATGTGCTGAGGCCTGCTTGAATGTTGGGAAAATTTTCATGTTTTCTATCTGTGTAAAGGCTTTTTGTAAGCTCACATTTAAATAATTAAATCCTCAACAACTCCATTTTCCTTTGTATCCTTCAAAGCGTCTGCAGTTGGACATGGTCCTCAGCAGCCTTCAGGATCAGAGCCATGTAGCTTCTCTATTAGGTTACAGCAATTTTGGAGAGGTGACCGCCCTGGGACCCCCTCTGACACCCGCTATGTCTGTCCGGCCGCCCTCCTCATCCAGCTCGGTTGAGGCCTATGACCCTCTGCACTTGGCAGAGGTGCTGCTCAGGACCCTGCTCCTCAGCATAGGCTTTTACACGGTATGGCAACAAGGATCCTGTGAGTTTTTTTCCTCACATTAACTAGGAGTACATTGTTTTCTGTCAAATCTTGAAGCCTGTTTTCACAGATATTTGAAGCACATTATTACTGTTCGTACTCCCCCACATTGCTTGTGTGTTCTTACAGGAAAGGGCATTTGGGGAACTGGAGAAAAACAGTGACAAGCAGCTATCAAGTGATAGCCAAGGACAGACTGATCCTCCCTCTCACTTCCACCAGCTGCTGTCTGGACTTCACAAACACCTGCTCGCCCATTGCTACATCCATTCCAGCCCTGAGGTACTCCGCAGGATTAGCTAACACCCGTTTACCCAGAACTCTGTGCTCATGTAGTTGCATTTAAATCACACTGGTTCTGTTGTTCTGCAGGATGACAGCAGTGTGATGCTGCTTCGAGAGCATCTTTACCTGCTGCTTCCCTGTGCTGCCGAGACACTCAGGAGATCCACCAAACTGTTGAAGGAGAGTTCCCTGGATAAACAAATAATCAAGAAACTGCACAGTAAGAATTATGGTTATGTCACTGTGTCACTGTAAATTACTCTACTGTTCCACACAGTTTAATGCTATTAGGCAAGATGTTTGCTCAGATCTAGGGGTGTAACAATTCACCAGATTTGCTTAAAGGTTATCACTTTTTTTTTCCTTTTTGGTTGAGACAGGGTATAAAAAACCCTGAAGAACATTATAAAGGTATATTAAATTCATACATCAGCTTTACATAAATTAACTTTCAAATGTCTTAGCTCAGTCAACATATTAAATGACTGCAGCAAAAAGTCTTTGAGAAGGTGAATGTTAATGGAATGTGACACAGTGTTTGTAATTTACGAGCAGCCCCTGAATGCAATATGTAGAGTGCAGTCTGTTTATTGTGAGCCAACATGATCTAATAGTTCATCATAACTCAAATTTTAGAGGTTAGACGAGAGTCCAGTTTGAGAGGATATTGATTTTTTCACGCAGTTTTGTCCTGCTGGGTTCAGTGGTGGAAGTAAATAGTTCTCACACAGTTCTGTAAAATCACTTCCCTCTCTCCCTCTCTCTGTTTTTCCTTTTTATCCTTTGATGACCAGAGTGCAGTTTGAAACATTTAGACAGAAAATACATATGCTTGTACAGCATGTAGGGTTCATATAATTTCATGGTCAAGTCCATAGATTTAGAGCAGTTGGGTCTTTCAGCATTAAGCTGTCAGTTGGTCTGATGACAAGCACATGTAAAATTTATGATTTAATCTTCTATGTTGCTTCGATATCTGTGGTCTGTCTGTATTCCTCAGTTATTTTTTATCAGTCACTCTATTCCTCCTCTCTTGTCCCAGTGGTGTTGTACAACTCAGTGGCTGGCAGCCTGCTGTGCCAGGTCATGTACTCCTTGCTGCTGCTGCCCTTGGGCACGATCCAACCGCTTCTGAGCCATTTATTAGCCTTGTTGGAGCACCTCAATGACTTCAACAGGTTGCTGCCAGATACAGGCCTCCTGGAGGAACAGGAATTACAGATGGAGGTTCAGAAAACTTGTTCAGGTCAGCAGAAATTTTGATTGACCTGCCTGACTCCCAGATTTTTTACCGGATTATTATTTTCATTTGTGTTACTGTTATATTTTTTTAAGTAAGGAAAGCACAATTTTAATTATTAAGATTCTTGTTACAGGAGAAAATATAGACTTTTCTCACAATGACAAGGGATCTTGCTTACAGATAAAAGTGAAGAAAACACATGCCTTGGACAGCAGCAACCGGAGGAGGAGTGCAAGTGGGTTTGGCTTCTGGATCTGGAACGGTCTGTAGCGTTGGCAGTCGGCCACTGCCTTGGTGGTATGCTGCAAGGCCCGCCGCCCTCTCTTCAGGAGAAAACGTCAGAGTTCTGGCTATCGAATGTCCTTCTCAGGAATGGCCTTGAGATGGATTTTGAACTGCTAGGTAGGGAAACACGCCGCTAGCTGTCTGTGCTATGTGCTAATCATTTGACAAATGATACAAATGCAATGTTCATCCCAATATAAATGTTGCACCAATGTGTTTACGTTCTGTTTTGAAACAACTAGTAATAAAACAAGTTTGTCAGCTGTTTTACAGATGGCAAATGTTTGTAAAGATAAAGAGATCTGTGATGAGTGAAGAGGAATGTATGCAATATTCTAAAAAGTTACCTAACTTACCTTATTGTACATCTTGCACATGAATATTGGGCCACAGGGTGTATTAAACTTGTTATGAAATATCTGTGCAAATGAAGAAATAAGATGTAATTTGACCTGGTAACTTGTCTCATGGTCCTGTAGACTCCAGCATGGCGTGGCTGACTGAGGTGGTGCTGCTCGGCAGTAGTGATGCCAGGCTGGCAGAGCTCAGTCTGAGTGAGGAAACCAGGACTTTACTGGAACTGGCACTGGGATCCTCCAGAGGACCAGCAGGTGGCCTGTGGCAGAGGATGGAGGAGTACGCACACAGCAAAGGTACACTGACTAGTTTGTGTGTATGAGTGCAGGCCTCTGTTTGAAAGTTTATCATGTAAATATCCTGATGATAATGGACTAAGTTGATGAGATGAGAACTAATGAATATTATGCAGTTGCTGCACAAAACATCATGGATTTATTCTTGAACTCTGGTCCTCAGGTTTTGTTTGACTTTGATGTAATTGTGATGTTTTGCTGTGAGAGCAGAATGGGAGAACGGAGGCTCCTCAGGCGACTGTCTGCTGCAGACCGTTTGTCGTTGCAGCCTTGCTGCTCTACTGAAACACACTGGGCAGCAGAAAGAGGCCTGCTGGCAGGACAGGTCAGTAATACAGAAGTAATATTCACTATAAGCCATTCAAATGCATTTAATCTGAAAGGCACTTTCACATTTAAGTGATTAAACTGTCATTTTTAAATGATGATGAATCAATCTTATCTGAATCACCTAATGAATTAAGATATTCTGCAATGCAGAGCACTGCTAATTATCCACTCTACTTTGGGACAGATACGAGCCCTGTGAGACGCTGTTAGACATCTATGAAACCGTTTATAAAATCAGAAGCACACTGTTGGCCCATAAAAACTCTCCAAGGACGTCACAGGTGCAAACTGCTGCCAAACAGGTACTATTACTGAAATGACTCCCCCTAATGTCACAAGCTAATAAATGTAACAGAGCTGTTTTTTGAGCAAATTAAATGCTTACAGAACAATAAAGAGTTATTTAGAAGAAATATATACTGTAGATTAATATTTGTACCGTAAATATTCCCCCAAAATTATACCGGGACATATTGCACTTTTATGTTCCCTTTACAAGAGGCAGTTTTATTTCATCAGTTATATTCCACATTATTACAAAGGATATGGTTTGATTAGCAGAAAACATGTGAATTTAACACATTTCTTGAATTGCAGAACATTCAATCTCCCCAAAGTCCTGATGCAGACAGGCAAGAACCAAGCACCTCTGTGGAGCAGGAGGGGAAGGATCATGAGCAGCAGCCAAGAGGTCACTGTAGCCGGGAGGTTCAGGTGCCCCCACCAGCCACAGCCAACCACAACCAGGAAGAGGCTGTAGAGGAGGACACATTTGGCAACAGTCGTATGGACCTCTCAGGTTAGAAATGCGTATTTCTGTCACCCGTTAAAAATGTTTGTTGGACTTTTAAATGCAGACAGATCCAGACAGAAATACACAAAACACATAAAAGTCAACATCACAACACATCCTTAAGTCTTTCCTGTCTCCTACAGAGGTACTAGAATCATTCATGGCCACCCGGGAGGCCATGCAGGTACAGCAGAACGTCACAGTGTACGAATCCTTTGGTACCTCCACCCTCCCCAGCAGCATGGAGAGCCCGGTCAGCCCAGAGAGGGAGCTGGATCCCAAGCAGCAGAGAGAATCAGAGGAAAGCCTGTCTTTCCCTGCTGCCTGCCATCTGGTGGTGTCTCGCTGTCTCTTCCTCCTGCTGGGGGTCAGGCCCGCCTGGGTCGAACCCAGTGAAAAAGAGAATAGTCTGGCAGTGAACACTGGGGCAAGGTAGAGTGTGTTAGGAAGCATATGTTTGGTTTGTTTGCTGTTTCTGTTTCTGTTTCTGTTTCCACATCAACTATCTGCTTCCTTTCACTTTAGGAAAACAACAACCGAATTCTTTGTGATGTCTGTTGACAGCAGAAAGCAGGTGAGTCTTGTACCATACTGACATATGGCCGCACAACTCCGCATCAGTGCTAATGTGCTCTCTTTGTCTTAATCAGTCTGACCAATTGAAAAACCTGGGACATCCCAAGAATAAAATGGGTAGGTGGAATATGTTTACTCCAAGTATTTGTGCATTTAACACATCTTTTAAGATAAATCACGTCCTACAGTACAGCCCTGAACTAAAATCATTCATTCACAATTAATAATTAAAAATGAAGATCTGTACCACTCATGTCTGCCTGGTAACCATAAGGTTATCTGTTAGCTTAGCAGGTTGAAACAGCTACAGCCTGCTTGTCTTAAACAAAGAGAATACACTAAATTTTCAAAAAAGTCCAATTATTAGTTTAATACTGTGTCATTCTAATTTAAATACTATGTTTTTTTGTCTTTTAGAAGTGTAGTATATTAAAGTTTGCTTTATTTCCAGGGGAACACACTCTATCATAAAAGAAATGAAAGTGCCTATAATGAAACATTTTAAAATTAGTCTCTTATTGAAAATTTCCTACTTGATTTTTTTTGTTTTTTTTATTGTTAGCAAGAAAAATCACACCAGCCATTTTTTCCCATACAGAAATTAGCACTGAATAATTAACACTGTGAGAGGTGTGGAGAAATAATAACAGGAAAGACAGAGACAATGCTGGCTTCAGTTCTTCCCGTCTCTCTGTCGCAGGTTTACCTCTGTGTTCTCTGGGCATCATGAAGGATGCATGGGATCGCCTGCGGCAGTGTATCAGCCCCACCACGTCTATGTCCCACTGCGGCAACAACACTTTGCCTATTCTTAACCAGGTTTATCACTTTGTATGTGGAAGCCTGCACTTGTCAGCCTCTTCTCCAACACTGACGGGTGGACAAACTTGTAGTCAAGCAGACCCAAAGGCCATAACGTTTGCCATACTGCAGCAGCAACAGAGGGCCGAGGTAGTAAGAACTTTCTCTTAGTTACCTTATGTTATCTTTTTTATGTCTCTCTTATGTAGTGGTGGAAATAATCAGCCAAAGTATAGATGGAAATTATTAAAAAAATTGTAAACTAGAGTGCTAGAATAAATTTGAATCACTTAGGAGTGCTCTGTGAGAGTATTTTAATGGCAAACTGTTTCCTTTCTTGTGATCAGCTGCGTCTGGAGGCTTTGTGTCAGATGTCATCCTTCCTGTCGAAGATGGAGGAGAAGAGCAGCAGGTTTGCCGTCTCCCCTCAGTTTCCCGTGCTGTTGCAGTCCGTGCAGCTTCAGTTCCTCTCTGGATGTTTTGCTCTGGGAACGCAAATCATCGGCTCTCATGCTGGAACTAATTACGAGATGCAGCATTACATGGTACATCATATAATCATGCTGTCAAAATGTTTGTACAGGTGTTTGTGATGAAGGAGTGTACAGTTTAAGTTGGAGGAAGAATAGCTCATAAAAACTCATTTGATGTGTTTGTTCTGCGTTAATATGTTGTATGAATTATTCTCCAATCCCTCTTAATCTTAATCCAGTCTGGTACGCACTCAGCCTCTTTGGACACACAGAGAGAGCTACAATCTGCAGCTCACATCTTCTACCAGCAGGTGGTGCGTGTCCTCAAACAGAGAGTTGTGTTGGAAAAAGAACATCCAGGTTTGCTTACTTTATATTTACATTGGCTTTCTTACATTATGCCTCCATTAAAACTGCCTTTTACTTCTCCTCTGCTGGTTGTTTTCTGCCTCAGTTTTTATTCTAGTTTGCTTACTGTTGAGGTTTTGTCTCCATCATACCCAGGCTCCTGCCAACACCTCCTCCTAGCTACAATGTTTGCACTAAATTTCTGCTACCAGCCAGTGGATTTGGTGCTGGTCATCAAATGTGGCATCCTGGAAATCCTCTCCATGCTGACCAACAACAGCTGTGCACTGATGAACCAGGGTTGGTTTGCAGCCTCTACATCTGGATCCATGTTGCTGAGTGGGGCTGTTAAACTAGCCTGCGCTCGTCTGCTGCAGATATTGACTGTGGCTGCAAGGTGAGAATGAAGAGAACGTAAACGGCTGCAACAAAGTGTGCATCTCTTTTTCTGCTATTTGATTAATTAAAAAGTGAAAATACACTTCAGTGTTTGCATTGTCTTAAAAAACTGTCCTGTGCTCTCAGCTCCTGCGAGGATTTGCTGCCTGTGGATATTTCCCAAGCTCTGATGGAAGTGATGTGTGAGCAGCTCCAGAATATTCTGTATACTTTCAACCAGCAGCAGACAGCAGAGAGAGGAACAGCTGAGAGGACAGATGTGGACTCCAGCAGCAAGAGCGCAAATCTAAATGGTATTGCAGATTAAATTTATTTGAAACTTCACTCAAATATTTTTTAAGCAAGTCCTGTAATGCAACTTAATAAAAATCACTATCAAAAATATTGTTTTGAAGACAAGATGTGGTATTTGTTACAGTTCTTCTGTTTTTAAATATAGTTTTCCTCCTGTTTTTGTTGTTTTAGAAGTTGAAAGCAGCAAAGTGGTTGAATCTCAGCTTGCAGATTTCTTGGTGTTTCTGAGGCGCGTGCTGTCATTAAGAGTGATGAAAAGACTATCAACCTTTGTGAAATGGATCGATCCACTAATGGCCATAATTTCACACAAGTGCACTTTAGGTAAGACAAATAAAGAGAATAAAAAAAGCAGCAATGATATTACGGAGCGGAACAGTTTACCTGAGTTCCTGTTTTATTCCTTGTTTTTCTCCCGTGTCCTCCTTCAGGATCTCCATGCTTCCAGAACCTTCGTACGAAGCTTTTGGCCTTCCATGTTTTAGAGAGACTGTTACCTGCTTGTTCTGAGCCCGTTCAAATTCAACAGGTATCATGTTAAAAATGTAAATGCATGAATGGAGTAGCTCAAGAAAACATGAATGCATTGAACATGAAAATTACATCCTGTCATATGTGTTTCTGTGAATTTTATGATGAAGGCATTTCCTTTCCTGTTTCCTTTAGATTGTAAAACAGCTCTTTCAGCTCTTATCTGTTTACATGTGGAAGGAACCGCTAGCTGAGAGGAGCCACGAGGAGACGCCTGAAAAACACAAAGGGGTAATAAAGCTGTATATTATTAATGATACCCCTGACTTATGTTTCTTTTACTGTACTGTACTATTCTATACAATGCTAGAGTACACAATACTACATTATACTGTACTAAACCATGATATTCTACGCTGTACTAGACACTACACTGTACTATACCATAAGATATAATACTATATTAATTACTACTACTCCAGTCCATAGTCTTGAAGTGTGACAAGAGATATGAGGTAGTTTAGGAGCTTCAACAACAGAGCTTTGTAAATAAAAACATGAGATGGACGCTTCTGCTTGACTGCATTGACACCCAACAAACCGTGTGATGCGGAGAACAACGCTTCCAAACAACCAGCTTATCATAACCATCATAACTAACAGAATTTAATAATCTAAGACTCAGGAAATGCTGTGTTGAGGAAGAAGTGAAACTCCTGGCAGAAATGAAATTGAAAACAGCAGGGATACTTGATAGAACAGATGGGCCTGTTCTCCATGGTGTGTATGCTGTGTGTGTGTGTGTGTGTGTGTGTGTGTGTGTGTGTGTGTGTGTTTGTGTTTGTGTTTGTGTTTGAGAGGACAGAACAATAACAAGAAGATAAAAATGTCAAACTACAACAAGCATGAATACAAATCAGTGTAGCCTAACACAATAATATGATAATGATTGTTTGAAAATTGGATTCATGATAATTTATTCACAGTAGAACTCTGTCAGCTTGTTTCTTAGTTCTAGTTGTTTTCATACGTCTGTAACTCTGAAAATTTCATGTGTTTTTTACTTTTTTCTAGGATTTTTAACAATTTAGTTACATTTGTAATTAATAAGGATTAATGCATCTGATTTGTTGAGAAAAACACTTGAGTGACTTAAAAATGTCATTATGTCACATTGCTTTATCCCTTATATATTTATATTTTTTCATGTTGCAAATACACATTGTAGAATGTAATTTATTTTTTATCTCTTATGGGCATTAATGGAAGTCTGTGCTTCATGTTTTGCAGAATCCTGGCAGCTATGATGAATGTATTCCCATTGGAGATTTTTCCTTTGATCCCCACAAGATAATCTGCTGTTCTTTGGAGAGTGGGAACATCCTCTCCCACGGCTCAGGAGGGAAAGGTTATGGCCTGGCAACCACCGCCATTACATCCGGCTGTTTCATTTGGAAGGTGAGAACCGGTACCAAAATAAATACAGTAAATATTAATCTGTCTCTGCTGTTTACTGCCCAGATTTTCTCCTGTATTGTGCTGACAGACATGTTTAATAACCTGATATATGCCAAATTTATCCTCTCAGTTCTACATTACCAAAGAGAACAGAGGGAATGAGGGCACATGTATTGGTGTTTCACGCTGGCCGGTCAGAGACCACAACCACCACACCACCACTGACATGTGGCTGTATCGCGCCTACAGTGGCAACCTGTACCACGGAGGGGAGCTGGTCCGCACACTCCCTTCCTTCACCCAGGGCGACACCATCACCTGCATCCTGGACATGGAGGCTCACACTGTATCTTTTGCTAAGAACGACAAGGTCTGACCAAATTTATTTTCAAACAGTGCTTAAGGAGTTTTGCTCTGATTAACTGATGTGTTTTTTTGCAATTTTGGCATCTTTGTGTTTTTCTACCAGGAGCCAAAGTTGGCGTTTGAAGGTGTGGCAGCTTCTGAACTTTACCCATGTGTGTTGTTCTACAGCAGCAATCCTGGAGAGAAGGTAGTTGATATACTGCACCCAATGTTTCACAGTCACTTACTTTAATCCAAGTGGCACTCATGTCCCATCTTTGAATGATGTGTAGAAATTAGAGTGTTTTTGGCACCAAATTTGGTTATAAACAATCTTAAGTCACAGAATTAGCCCCCCACACTGTGAAATGACTACAGAGTGACTGTGAGGAAACATTACCAGCGGGCATATATTTTACTTAGTAATGTGAAAACCATTAAATGGTGATGAAATTTTCTGAGATTTAACATGCAGTGCTCTAACCTCATCATCAATACCAATTTTTTCCCTGTGTGCTGTATTTCTCGCAGGTTGCACTGCGTGACCTCCAGATGCGAGGCATGCCCAGTAATCTGCTCCCTGGGGAGCCTCTCTGCAGCCCTCGGACCACGGTGCTAATAGAGTCAACAGTCCAGCTCCTCCGCAGGCTCCACCAGTGCGACCAGTGGGCCTCACACATCAACCAGTACATCCATACTCACCTGGAGCTCATTGGTCCCCTGTTGAGAGAGGAGGACTTAGGAAGCTTCGGTCCAGGTCAGAAGAAGCTTCAACTGTGGTCCCTTGAAGGCAGGCTTAGCTCACTCCTCTGTAAATAAAGATTTAGATTATTGTTATAATTTCTGGGGGCATTTTATTTATAAGATGTTGATGGTAGAAAGGGGTCAGGAATATTTGGAGAGAAATGCAGTGCAGGGGCAGATTCAAACCAGGTAAGTTGCGGCTTATATTCTGTGTCCTAACACGTTAGCCTCAGGACAGCCCAGTAGAAAAAGGCTTTGTGCTAAGTTTACACCCTTGTTGTGCAGATGAACTTGTCTTAGGAAAGAGCAGACCCTTGACCTGCCAACAGTACCACTTGTGTATTCTGGGACTGCCAAGACTAAGTTTAGTCCTGCTGGCCATCCTGGAAGTTTGCACTTCAATGCTTTGGCTCTCTCAGTTGTGCGTCCACCATCTTTATTTACTCAAATCTCCTATGCTCTATTCATGCTCACAGTGTAAAGACACCAAACTAATACGCAAATGAATTACAAAGGCGCACAGTTATTCAAGTATTCATAAATCTTCAAACAGGCTGCCCTCACCAGGCAAATGTGCAACCTCATGAACTTTACCAATATCACTCAGATTTGTAACACTGCCCCTTTAGAGTTTGCAAGGCTTCACTGTAAAAGCTTCCATATATCCCTCACTTATGTAAAACCGTTTTCAGCTGCAGAGCTCTCCCTGAAATACACAGTTTAATTTTCTTTTTGACCAAATTAGATTTCACATTATCTTTCAATTATTTAAAAGTGAAATGACATTAGTAATTGAGCCTTTTAACATTTTTGTGTCAATCACATTCCAGCCACAGCAATGGAACAAAGAATGAACAGCTGGTATAAAGATCAAATGGATGACAACCAATTAAAAACTGTATCAAAGCATCTGTCACCGACAATTAAAGAGTATTGAGTGTTTGAAAATCAATATTAAAGGCAGTGGATAAAGTTTATGAAATGTAATATCCTTATATGGCATATTTTTCATGACTCTTTGCCTCTTCTGTGTCACATTGTCCTCCAGGCCTCAGTCCCGCTCACTTTGAGAAGGATGAGGATCACAGAGACGGAGACGATGCAGGCGAACTGTTGGCACGTCGTCGATCTCTGTCAGAGGCCAAGCTGGCTGCTCTTTGCACTGAAGTGTGGCCTGTTCTCGCCCTGATCGGAGGGGTGGACAACGGTCTCCGAGCTGGAGGTCTGTGCCTCCACAAGCCCAGCGGGCGGAGGGCCATTCTGCTGGGAGTCCTGAAAGAAGGAAGCACCCTGGCCAAGCTTCAGTGGGAGGAGACAGACCTCTCTGTCAGGTATTACAATAAATGTATATGTATTCTCACTTTTTTATGATAGAAAGTCTTTGCAAATGTTTCTAAAATGACGATTCTCATTTACTTCCATTTAACAATTCTTATATTTTTCTTGTCTTGGTCCTTTCAGCATGTTGATTGCTCTGTATAACTCTTTTCTGTTAGTTTTTCTTTTTCCTTCTCTGTAATTTGTCTAACATTTTACTTTATTTTCATCATTTACCCCCCTGATCTTACTTTTTTTCTTGCTTCTTCCTCTTCATTCTTAAATCCATTAATCCCTGTTGAATCCATCCTGGTGTCACTCCATGCTGTATCTGTGGGTTCTTCTCATCCTTTCCAATAACTAAGCTCCATGAATTCTTGGTCACCCAGTGACACGCCGATCATCTCGTTGGAGCCCTGTGACATATCCTGCTGCGATGTCGCCCCACTCGGAGGCCTCAAACCGACGGTACTCTTAGATCTGATTTATTTGATGGGGCTGCTGGAGGAACAAGGATGGCATGCGTCTTATTCAGCTCCGAAAAGGAAATACTCAGAGGAGAACATGAAAGAGAGTGAGATTCAGTGCTCTCAGGATGAAGACATGTCCTCTGACATCAGGTGGCTGACAGAGGATGAGAGGAAGAAGTTTAAGGATCAGAAGGTTGAGACGGACCCCTTCTCATCTCCATCTTCAACCAAAGATTCAACAAAGATCGTTGATCATTCGGAGCTGACCTGTTTACCCCAAACATCCCAATCGTCCAAAGTGGATGCCTTCGCCGTTGAACTGAGAGCAGTCAGAGTCTCATACCTTCTCATCGGAGCTTTGAAATCCCTGACTGTCATTTTCAGTTGTGAGAAGTTATCAGATTTGCTCCTTGTGCCTAAGCATGACAATCCCACCTCTTCAGTCAGTCCCCTTTCCAGCCCAAACCCCGACCAGGCCAAGACCAGCAGCAAACAATGGGATGAGAGCGCTGAACTGAGATCAGTGCTGCAGTATGTGGTGCAGAGCATGGTGAAGTGGGCAGTCAGACCCTGTCCAATCAAACAGAGCGTGTCTCTCGCCGACCTGGAGAGGGCTCAGATCATGATCTACAAAGGAGCCATTAGCAGACTGCAGGAGGACAAAGAACACAAAGGTATCAAGATTTATGGATCAAACTGAGGACACTTTGGTTTCAGTTTGATTTCTGTAAAGCCTTAAAACTTTTGTCAGACTTTAGACACAGAGACGAGGACTGAGGACTCGATTTGGACTTGTCAAGTCTTTGTAGGGTCCATTAACAGTTAAGAAACAAATAAGATAGATAGCCAGACATCTTTAATTAATAATTCATAATTTTGCCTTTGCATGGGTATGCCGAGTTTTTTGCCTGCAACTGTTCACTTGATTTGATTTTTTATCAATTGTTGGGTTTACAAAAGTCAGAAAACAAAAAAGAAAAGAGCCATTGTTATATCCTGTGGCCTAAAGCGATGATGACAACAGTAGAAAACCCAAAGATATAGAATTTACAGTAATGTTTTGACAAGAAAAAGCATAAATTTCTCCTAAATTTCTCTTGGAAAGGCTGGAACAATCAACTATCAGATTTATATAAATTCTATAAATTCTATTAAATTTAGTTCTATTAATTTTCTCTCTTTCCACTAACCCTTTCAGCTCTGGCTGTTAGGAAAATGTCAAACTTCCTTTTGCTCAGCATGACTTTTGACTGACTCAGACTGGACCTCAGAGAGCAGAAAGTTGTACTAACAGACTTAAAGTCAGTGTATAAATAAAAGAATTTTATAAAATAAGGCGTTTGTTGTGGTCTAACCTTCCTCTCCGACTTGTCTTTGCAGAATTTGGCCACCACTCTTCTCAGCCCATTTCCAAATCCTCCAGCTCTGTGTCCCTGTACAGCGTGGGTTCAGAAGGCACCGCCATCTTTGGCCAATCAAACAGAGCCTCTGCATCGTCCTCCAACACTGACTTGGCATCTTCTCTGCCAACCAACCTGCAGGCAGACGGTCTTGATAACTTCAACCCTTTCTTTCCCATCAGCCTCCTCCAGTGAGTACAGACAGGTTTGGTTTAACTGCTGGTTGAGTAGAAGCATGTTGATTGGACACAAAGCAATATTTATAGTTAACTTAAGTTCTCATGTTGGTACTGATTACCACAGATCTGAATCTGTTGGCAGCAGCAGCTTTTCTGAAGTCCGGGGAATGGGTGAGTTAGGATGTATATGAAAAGACTGAGGTTTCTGCCTGCCGTCTTTAACCGAAGCTGCAGCTCTGCGAGCTTGTTGTTCTCCTAACCCAGCCAGCTGACGGCGTCACTGTTATTCCTGCTTTCAAGAGGCAAACAAACAAACAAACGGCTTCAGTGCAGAAAATAAAAAGCAAAGCCCTTCAGGGAGGAGAGTTTTGACAAGAATAGTACCAACCTCTTTGCCAAAGACTCTCAGAGAACAAAGCACATATTGTGCCGCCTTTTCTGAATGTGAGTTGATACAACAGCCACAAACACAGGGCTTAAGAACAACATAGAGATTCAAATAACCGATATACAAGAATACATGCTTGGTTTATTGTGATCTTTAGTGTAAAACCAGGTTGAATAAGTCACACCTCGTTCTCTCAAATACTGTATATTTTAAATGTTTTATTAGAGCTGAAAACTGGCGGCGTTGCACCACCTGCACTGTGTTGTTATTGTATTTACTGTATCTTCACTCCCTCCAGGCACATGGTCTTAACTCGGTTCCCCACGCTTACCGGCCTGGTTAGCTCTCCCCCCGTACTGCATCCTTGCTTCAGCCTGGCCAGCTCTGCTTCTTGTGATGCCTTCACAGAGCAGCAGACTAGCTTCATGGAACCAGGTCCCTGCAGCACACAGGCCAGAAGCAGCCTGGGTAAGAGCAAGTGCAGAGACTTTAATGGGGGAAAAGCTCTCAGATGTCAATCAATAGAGAGGAAGACAAAAAAAAATGTTTAAGTTAATTTCTCTCTTTATTTAAAATGAATGATAAACTCCACTTTTTGTTAAAGAGAAAAGGTTTAGCATTCGCTGCAAGTCAGTTAAGTCCTAGTTCAGTTTTAAGCTAACTTTTCCCCCATGCTGGCTTCATACTCAAAGATGCTACTAATGTCATTTTAAGATAAAGTTAAGGTAAAAATAGTGAAGTAGATGCAAAGTGGCACTGTGTGTCTCTTGCATGTTTAACTATTTGTCACAACTGAGCTGCTGCTCAAAACAGCATGTGTTTTGCTCTGCTATTGGACGGATTTTTAAACTGTCAAATGCATGACACAGTTATACACTTATATGATCAAATGGCACCATTTGTTTTATCATTGATTATGTTGGTGTTACTTTTCAACAGTCCTGGAAGGTGCATTAAAGTGCAGTCAGCAATCTGGGCTTCGTATCTTAGGAAACACCAGGATAATAAGGGTTGTTGATGGGTTTAACAGTTCATTGTGGGTATAAAAGCTTAATCAAATGGGCTTACTTAAGACTTCAGAGTGGCATTTCGACGTAAACCAACAAAGTAAAGTGTAAACTGAGCAGGAAAAAAAAAGAAAAAAGAAAATATTGATTTGAAAATTTTCATTACAGTTACAAGAATATAAAAATGGAGTTATGGTTATGTTTTTGTTTTCTATTTTTTGTGCACTTTTCCTTTTCTCCTCAACCACCAGAAAGGACACAAATGTTTGTCACCAGTCGGTTGCTAGAAATGGGATTCTCTATGAGACACATCTACTGGGCCATGGAGGCAGCAGGTACTGCTTTGTGAAGTGATATTACTCAATGTTTTGCCTCATGTGCTTTCTATATTAAACTTATTTCCTTTATCGTCTGCTGCAGCCTTCAAAGAGCATATGTTGTTTAAGCTGTTTACTACCTTTAAAACAATCTGTACATTAGAGACTGTTCCTCCTTGAGGGATGTTATGTGTTGTGTTGTTTTCAAATTTTACCTACTTCTCTCCAGAAATAGATAAAAAAATGTCTAAGCCTTCAGGACATTTCACTCAAATTCCTAAAATCTGACATTTTAAATTTAGTGTAAGTCATATTTTCACTAAATTGTTTTTCACAGTATATTAGCCTCTAAGAATACAGTTTCACTAGTTCTGATTTCTTGCTCATGCATTGCACAGATCATTTATTTGTTACTGACTATTGAACAAGAGAAATTATACGGACACGTTTACACATTGCACAGAAATATTAGGAAATGTTTTTGTGGAATCACCTTTTTAATCACATAACACTTCATATTATACAAATTTTAAGCCTTCCTTCACTTTCACAAACCTCACACACTGATCATTGTCACACACTCTGTATCGTCAGAGCAGATGTGCCAGCCTGACCCAAGGCGGCAAAAATAATCATGATCATCTGCTGGTGGTGTCCGACATGAATTAGCGACGCAGCACTCCATGATCCATCTTTTCTTTTTGAACTCTGACAGTTCAACTTCCCTGTGGTCCCTCCCAGATGTAGCAGGTGACCTGGACTCTCAGACCATCGAGGTGCTGGCCAGCTGGATGCTCGAACACCCCCTGACTGAGGAGCAGCAGGCAGCAGAGTCAGCTAGACCGGAGGGTGCTCCTGACACTCCATCTCCAGATGGGCCCGAGACGGTACAATGTCCCGAGCGCCCCACCAGCCAACCCAGTGAAAGGTCAGGGATTTGAGGAACATCCACGCATTTATTACTTGGTACTGGCTTTGATGGTATTATCCCAGTTATAAATACAGCCAGTAGACTGATGGACTGTTTGTTTTTTTTGTTTACAGTCTGTTGCCAGGGCTCGACTGGATAGAGAGGGAGAACTTCTTGGACGTCCACCTAACAAGGAACAGACCTCCTCCTGCACGGCGGCGACGCTCAGGCCCGAGTCAGAGGACGTCCTTCAGAAGGGCAGGTCAGAGTCACAGCACTCAACCTGAAATAAGATGTGCACATCAAAGTTGTGTTAGATCATGTGATAGTTTAACAGCAGGCGTTATAAAAGCACAAATGTTATCATGCTGGTTTCAAGCATCATTGACCTGATTGAAACACTGTGATCAAGCTGTGCTGTGGCTAATGATCAAAGTCTTCCATTACCTCATTTTGTTGTTGATTAAAAACTTCATTTACTATAAATTATACCATGCCTTTTTAATTTGAAGCAAACCTCATCTTTTCAGACTTGCCATCACCCAACCCTCTCCCTCAGCTGTACCAGCAGCACTCATCTGTCAGCGATTGGCCAGAGCAGGTGGAGTTTCATCCCTACTCTGCTGAGGAGGAGTCGGAGTTGGGCTACATGGATGATCCCTACCATGAGGAGACTTACGAGGACCTGCTCACCCCTTCATTCTTCAGCTTGGAGAGAGACACGCTCCAGATAGTGGAGGTGACACACACATACTGTCAACACAAAGGCTGCATGGACAAAACAAAAAACAGTTTGTGATAATCTTGCACATTTTATCCATAAGTAAAATACAAAACAACAAACTGTGTTGTTTGAGATACTTTTAATGTATTTTAGTTTCATGGTTTTTTTGAAACACATTAATAAACCTGTTCTGTTCTTTCAGTGTTGTTTAAACTGGAAATATGATCCATCTTATCACCCCTTTGTTAGGCCGGGGAGGAGCACAGTCAGATGGTGAAGTGTGAGCTGTGCAACACCCTCACCCTGCAATTTAACAACCACATAAAGCGGCGCCACCCAGGTTGCGGTCAGAGCGCGGCGCGTAAGGGATATGACAGCACCGGAGCCTACGTGGACGTCTGGTTCAAAGGGGAATGTGGCTCCAACTTCCCTTTCTACCTCCTCTGCAGCTCCTGCAGGGAAAAGTATCTGGCTGCAAACCTGAGTGACCCAAGTTCTAAATATGAGAGGTGAGACAGGAAGAAAGGAAGCGATGTATGAATGCGACACTGAAAATATTGGCAAGTGATTAGACAGTGACTAGTGACTAGACATGTCTAGACAGTTTCTTTCTCACTCTAATATTGAAAACTCTTTTTGCTTCAGGGTCAAAGGTCTGACATCTGATTTGATTGGCCAGCTTGACAGCACATCTGATGGTAGGAAAGATAACTTCAGATCAAATAATTTAAACTTCAAAATGATTTTTAAGATAAATTTTTGAATATGAACGGTGCTTACGTTTGCTCAGATGATTGGGAAATGAGCCACCAAGACGAGTGTGACACAGACAAGCTGACAGGACTTGAAGACTTTGGGGTTTTGCTGAGACCGCTGGGCCTGACCGAAAAGAAGCCGGTGCCAGAGCCAATCGCCTTCACTGAGCCAGATCCCCTCGGGGCCCTGGTTTACAGCTCATCTGACCCATCAAGAGCAGTGGCTCCCAAAGGTATCGTGTTTGTTTGTGTTCTTTTTGTTTTAGCTATTTTTTGTAGAGATGAAAGTCCTGTCATTTGCTGAATGTGTTTCAGACATTAGAGTTTAAAGCATCTCAAAATATTTTATTTAGGAAATGCTTTTTATTAAAGGTCCAGTTCAGGATGTGGAAGCATCCAGCAGTGACGCTGCAGTTTGCACACTAATGAATATCCTTCTGCTCACCCTCACACACGATTTAAAACTGATTATCTAGTCATTTATTCTGCAGATCTGCCCATCAAATCTCTAGGACAAAATGATGACAATTAAAATGATCTCATCTTCACACCTCGAAATATTGAATTACTGGTAATATACTGAGTATTAGGTTGCAGTTAGCCAGTAGCTCGCTGTCCTGTCATTCATGTTGCAGTGGCTGTTTTTGTAACTTTATCTTTGATGAGAGATGTTGCCCACTTGTTGTAACACACACCCACATTCCCTCTGTGCTTGTTGGTAGCAGGAGGATCCAACCAAGGCCAAACTCACTGCAACATAGTGACTCATCACTCATTTTTCATAGCTGGACATCTGAAGCACACATACATTACTCACAGTTGTCCCATGGCATTCAGTGTTTTGTCTCTTTTGCATGTCTACACCTGAGGGATAACCTGCCATACTTTAGGATATAGGAGAATATTTATGATTGCACAATAAAGGATATAAGATATGTGTTGTTCTTCAATAGGGAATGCCCTTGTTGAGCATAAGACCTCTCTGAGCCTCGGACAGCAGGCAGTCTCTCTGAGGGACTCTCATGATAGACTAAAAGCTCTGAGAAGAGTCACCTCCACAGCTCAGATTCTGCTCGCTTACAGCATGGTGATGAGAGCCCTGTCTCAGACTGCCTCCAGGTACTTTTGTCCAGATTACAGCCTTGTTGATATATATTGCTTTTTTCACCAGTTCATTGGGCTTCCACAAGTCTTCTTGTATCTTCCTCTCTAGCGCTTCAGTGTGCAGCCAGTCTAACGGACTCGAGTCCCTGGGTCTGGCAGATATCCGTATCCTGGTTCGTTTAATGACTCTAGCAGCCGGGGGCAGGGCTCACACCTGCATGGAGAGACAGCCAGGTGCGAAGGGGCAGGCCACAGAGCGCAACAACTCCAGCTGCCTCAGCTTCCTGTCCTCAGCCATTGGCAGCGTGGTGTCCCACAGTCCTGCTGCTTATAGACAGCTAGTGGAGATATGCACTCAGGTCAGTTTCCATCAGTCAGTCTACTAATTATTAATAACGTAAAAGCCAAATACGAGGCTCAGTCATATGATCTAAAATATATATCAAATAAGGACATTTACAACTTTTTTTAATGTAAACAGTCATCAGCTTCCCCCAAAAAGTTGCCAAGTAGTTATTTAGTCTTGGTAGATGTATCAGATTCTTTTCACTCAGAAAAAAAAAGATCAGTCCTCGGAAAGAGATCTCAATTATAACCAGTAAAGAATTAACCGATGCAGACCAACCTGGGGCTGAAATAAAGCGTCCTCAACTGACTCTGAACCGACTCTGAGAGGATGTTTACAAATGAGATGATGTGACTGGACTAAACCCCCAGCGAGCCTGCCAGAGCTGGAAATACTGTTTGCCTGCAGTAACAATGTGACTGTTTTCTTGCAAGGATAACAGGGGTCTTTCCTCCTCTTAATTCCTTAAATACTGTTAAATTAAAATGGCTTAATGTAGAAAATTATCCCGTAGGACCTCATGGCAGCAGCTACAGGGGTGAACATTGGTGCCATCACTGACCCGCAGCAGAGAGGATGTCTGAGCTCCAGTCTAACAGCTCAGGGAGCCCAGCAACAGAAGGACTACAAGGACCAGACACCCCCTACGTTCCTGGTCACACAAAGTCTGGTGTCCCTGCTCACTGAAAAGGGTGTTCAGTGTCACGGCCCAGACAGAGCTGAACACGAGGCAAATGGTGAGAGAAATAAGTTTACTTAGATTGTTGTTTTGTGTCTGAAATCTTGTTATTTGTTGTTTACAGTAGCTCTCCTCTGCATGTGTCTGTTTGTCCTAGAAACAGGAAACCAAGGGGTATCTTCTTCGTCCTTGCCTCCCTCCCCTTTACCCCACCCGAGTGCCAGAGTGGGCCCTCTGGAGCTGGCCAATGCCCTGGCAGCATGTGTCCTCTCTGCCAGACTGACCAGTAAACACCGCCAGTGGGCAGCCCAGCAGCTGGTGCAGGCCTTGGCGGCCACAGGAAGGGACGGTCCTAGTCGGCCCCAAACGTACAGTGACCTGGCTGGGGATCTGCGCAAATGTCCTCTCAAGAGGCTGGAAGGACATTACAACAAGGTGAGGGACTCACAGGGTAATCTGCAACAAGCACTCTGTTTACTGCTTTTGCTGGAACCTCATTGACCAAACAGTTTGTTCTTGTGTTCACAAAACAGGATGAGATCCTTTTAGGTCTGTTTCTCTTTTCCAAACAGCGATTTAACAACTTGCAATTTAGCTTGAGAACATGAAGAAATGTAAACACAGCTCTGACTCTAACTTTGCACTTGTGAATTTTAAAGTAGCGTTCTGTTATCTCTGTTCTGTTCAGGTGACCAGCTGTTCCTGGAACAGTGATCAGAGTTTGCTGGCTACATGCTCTCAGGACAAGGTGGTGCAGCTGTGGAGCATCAACCAGAACACTGTGGAACTACAGAACACCTTTTCCTGCATTACCAGGTTGTGTCGGCAGTGCAGTGAAGCTTTAAACTGTGTTGTTGATTGTTTGTCTATCAGACCTGCTGTGCTGCAGCTTTAATAGATGTTTTGAAACATACAAAAACATTATGTGAGATATAAAGTCTGAGAACGTTTAATTTACTTAGTCGTTGTGCACAAATACATGTTTTATCATCAATTTAAAAATGCAAAATATGAAAGTTAAAAGAAAGATTTTGGGTTCTTGTAGACGAAGCATCAGACATAGTCATTTCTGAAGATCTTACATCTGTGCTATCAAAGAACTGTGATTACTGATACTTGTAAACTTTTCCAGTAAGACGGACAGATCGAGCAGTGAGAGGGCCGGCAGGTGCCATCACATGTCTCCTGTGTACTGGAGCACAGGGGGAAACTTTTTGGCTGCTCCAGAGAACAAACACATCAACATCATGGACATCAGAGGTAAGTCTGGATTTTTTTATCCCTTTATGAGTGTGGTGTATCTCTGATTTCATTAACATTTAATTTAGTTTATTCATTTAATGGCTGTTAATATAATAAAAATCTCTGCCATGTAAAAAATTAAATGTTGTAACTAATAGGGATGAAGAGCTTTTATGATGTAATAATGACCACCACTTAGAAAAATAGTTTCTGCAATTTAATTAAATTTTTATGTATTTTCAGGATCTCACTGTCATGTGGAGGCTCAGATGTCTCGGGTCACGGCCCTCTGCTGGGCTCAGGCCTTCAGCTTGTGGGTTCTCGATCAGCCCACGACCTGTAAGAACAAACCTGCTGAGAGCCTGTTGGTGGGACGTCTGGATGGCTCCCTCTGCTGGCTGCAGGTCATAATGCAGGAGATTGACCTGAATGTGAAGAGCACCGAACTCACACACTGCCACAGGAAAGAGGGTGAGGAGATTAAATGTATTTTATGAAATATACAACCACATATGACTTTATATTTTAAACACTGATTTATTATGGGCTTTTGGTGTAATTACTGAGGGAAGAATTACATAGGGGAATTGTACAAGCTTGTAACATCAAGTAATTGTATTTTTAAAAATATCACAGTATTCATTTATTAGGCCCTTTTTCCTCTCTGATCACTCACAGCTCCGCAGTGTGTCGCCTGGCACAGTGAGGACAAACCTTTTGCAGCAGGTTATCCTGATGGAAAGATCCTGCTGGCCACAACTGAGACGTATGAGAACGAGCAGCCTGTCATGCTGTCTGTCTTTCAGGTTTGTTTGCAAAATACATTCCACACTGATTTTAACTGCAGTTTGCTGAAGAGCTCAAAACAAATAGACACATTTGTAAGAGTTTCACACCCAAGTCAGTCTTTATATGTGACTGTGTTGTCATTAAAAATAATTTCAGTTCTCCCTTCCCTCCTCAGGAATGTGTGAGTTCTTTAAAATGGGATCCCACAGGACACCTGCTGCTCTGTCTGGGCAGGTCAGACGTGGTGAAAATACTTGGACGCTCTGGGGGCAACTGGGTGACCCTTCACTCCCTCGTTCACATCAGCACAGTGAACGTTGCTGAATGGTGTCCTCTCGCTGGCAGAGCACCTGATCCCAGGCTCATGATGGCTACGTGAGTTTACATAACTAATCACTTCTCCATTCATTATCTTTAAAAACTAAAACCTCAGCAGTGTCACAGTACAAAAAGAAAGAAGGATCAGTGTTACGTTGATTTCAAGATTATTTTATTCACGTTTGTCATTGACTCTCATTTAATTCTCTCCATGTTTTAATAGAGGCTGTCAGAATGGCTCTGTGCATGTCTGGTTGTTGCCACAAGGGGGTACTGTTGTATCTTTCCCCAACATATTGAACAACCCCCAAAGCCAGGAAAAAAGCACTGAAGTCAAGGTCAGTGTGGATTTTGCAGCCCTGGCTCTGCTAAAATCTCGTAATTTATATGTAAGAACATCCAATCAGTTATTAATGTAGTTTGATTTTGCTCATGTTTCTTTTTACAGCAGGAGAGCGCAAAGTGTGTGTTTGTACTTCATGGCCACATAACAGCAGTGAAGTCCCTGTCATTTTGCTCTGGTGGCCTGGCCCTGGTCTCTGGAGGGATCGGAGGGCTGCTCAACATCTGGTCCCTACAGGTCAGAAAACAGTATTCACACTGTTGCTGCTGCCTCTTAACCTGAGGCCAATACAAAAATCACTTCGCAATCAACAATAGCAGGCAATTAAACTATTATTTTATACTATTACTGTTATATAAGTCTGCAATAGGTGTCATTTCATTTTCACCCTGCAGGACGGTTCAGTCTGTCAGACGGTTACAGGTTTGGGATCCGTCGTCAATACCACCTGGATACCAAACATGGGTGTAGCTGCCTGCTTCGGCAGGTCAAAGGTAAGTTGGATCACTGATGTCTGAATTTACATCATACTTTAAATGAACTCTTTGACATTGTTTGTTTATTTCTTTATAGTGTGATGAAAAGACTGTTACTTCCATATCTGTTTGTTCAACATAACAGGAAATGAGAAACAGGGGGAAACAGTTATAAACAAACAAGAAATGAGGTGCCAATTAGTAAGCTTTAAAGGTGCTTAGACATGTTTTTTTTAATTTTTTGACTGAGCCAGGCAAGCAGTCTCACCCTGTTTCCATATTTTGTGCTAAGTAAGCTTAATGTCTTCTGGTTTTAACCTCAAATTTAGCAAACAAACATGAAAGTGGTGTTACCTTCTCTTCTGACATCTGACTAAAAAGCAAATAGGTGTATTTCTCAAAATATTACATATCACAGTTTTTTTTTTTTTTTTTTTATACTAATGTTTATTTATATGCTACTTATCTTTTAAATGAGCTGATTTAAAGAAGGGCCATGCTTTTGCCTGTGTCACTTCACAGTTCAGCTCTGTCATTGTATTTTTTTTCTCAGGATGTTTTGTTGATCTGCTGCACGCCTGACTGGATTTGTCAGAATCACGTGCTGGCTTCCTGTCGCATGGTGCTCAGGAGCCAGAACATCCTGGGTCTAAACCGGGCACCTTGTCTGGCCGTCTTCCTGGAGAGGCTGCCGCTGCTGTTACAGGAGCAGTACAGCTACGAGCGGGTCGGTTCTGAAACTGTTTCAAAGTTGTTCCCGTGTTGTTTTGTGAGCCTCAAACGAGACGTGACTTTCATATGTTTCTGTTGATGCAGAGCCACGTGGCAGCGGGTGACCAGCTGGTCCACAGTGCCTTCCTGCAGAGCCTCGCCTCATTGGCTGTCGGTCTGTCCTTAGAGAAACACCTGTGCCGTTTCCCACGCCCACCACACCACATCAGCCCTGATGTCCACTCCTGCCCGTCAGAGTGGAGCTGGCTCGCCACTTACGCCACCACCGTCCGCAGTGCTGAGGCCATCGCCAGCGGGACCGCCTTCCCAGAATCCTTCATTGTTTCGGAGTTTCAGGAGGTGGATGACGCTGAAGTCTGCAAGGCGCTGGTGAGCGGTGACAATCCTCTTTGTGCTATTGTGTCTTTTTAGAGAAATGGTTGGATACGTGTTGAGGCATTCAGTTTACTTTGAATGCTGGCATCTATTGAGACCCTTTTTTTCTTCTAGGATAACAGTAAGTGGAGCTTTAGGATGGATGAACAGCTGATGTCTTGGGCGACCACCAGACCAGAGGTAACAGCTTAGTCATGCTGAAACTGTACAAAGAAAACCCTCTGAACATTTTCTAAGCAGAATAAGGCTTAATTCTTTTGAATTTACACCTGCACAGTGAAATAGTTTTTTTTCTTTTGGCTGGAGAGTTTTATAAAAGTTTATAACTTCTATTTCACCTGCTGTGCTTTGTAGGACTGGCAACAAGGTGGGAAGAGTGAGGTGTACTTGTGGGGGAACGGACGTTACGGACAGTTGGCAGGAATGGGAACCAACCTCATGATTCCCACTCTCGCACCCTCTCTGTTACAAACACAGCAGGTAAAAACTTTTTCTTTCACTCCGGACTCAGCCTCTGCCCTTGACTGCAACTGTTTTCTAATTTTTTCTTTGCCTTTGTGGGTGTTGTTGTTGTTGTTCAGGTTGTGTGTGGGCAGAACTGTTCCTTCCTGGTCCAGTCCAATGGGACAGTATTGGCTGTGGGAGAAGGACAGTATGGCAGACTGGGCCAGGGGAATTCTGATGATCTCTACGTCCCCACTATCATCTCTGCTTTTCAAGGTACGTTATTCATCCTGGTCCTAAGCATCCAAGTTTGAGCTGTTCTGCTTTTAAATGCCGTGATGGATTTTTATTCTTGCCTCGAACTGTTTTTTTTTTTTAAACCCACTAGCAGATGGCTGCAGTATTGCAATTTAATGTGCTAGCTTCTAACCCACAGGCCAAACTGTTAATTGTCTCTCCTCTTTATAAATGAAGCCTGACTGACTCTGTGCTCTGTGGGCAGGGTATGTGGTGACTCACCTGGTGACGTCCTGTGGATCCGATGGACACTCCATGGCCCTGACTGAGACTGGGGAGGTTTTCAGTTGGGGAGACGGAGATTTTGGGAAACTGGGTCATGGCAACAGTGAGCGGCAGAGGAGACCCAAACAGATAGAGGCCTTACAAGGAGAGGACGTTGTTCAGGTAGAGAGAAAGATGCTCAGAGTTTAGTGCTTTCATGCTGCACTGTTTCAAGTGTTAAGAAAGTTATAAATGGTAATATAATTAACTGGCAGCATAAACCAGCCACCATTGTCTGTAAATGTTATTGATATGTTATCATAGAAAGCTACCTGATTTGCAGTAGCAGCTGTATTTTATTGTAGCGTTTATATTGTCAGTGTGATCTCTTTATAAATGTCCAGCTTCTGACAGCTTCATGTGGCTTCTCTTCCCAGCTTGCTTGTGGTTTCCGGCACTCTGCTGTAGTAACAGCAGATGGAAAACTGTTTACCTTCGGCAGCGGTGAATCTGGTCGTCTGGGTCAAAGGTCAACATCCAACAAGATGCTGCCTGAGAGAGTGGCCGCCTTAGAGGGATATCATGTGGGTCAGGTGAGAAATGCAGTTTTGTCTTTTTCATTCTTAAACTCAGATGGTGATAAAGTCTCCATAGTGGTGGGAGATTCATGTTAAAAATATCACCAAACAAAGCTCACCTGTTCAATTTTTCAGGTGTCATGTGGTCTCAACCACACACTGGTGGTGTCCCTCGATGGCATGGTGGTGTGGGCATTTGGAGACGGGGATTATGGCAAATTAGGGACAGGTTCCTCTACAGCGAAATACTATCCTCAGGTTAGTGTAGACAAATAGTTTCCTTAATGCAGAATGCAATTGACTGAAGCAAAGTCATGTGTATCATTACCTCCTTTGTGTCCACTGCTTTAAGTTTTTATTGGCTTATTTTAATTTAAATTGAATGCTTTTACACAGTATTGATGAAATTTATTTTTGGTTGTTCCTATTTTCAGAAAGTGGAGCAGCTTTGCAACAAGGGAATAAAGAAGGTCAGTTGTGGAACTCAGTTCTCGGTGGCGTTGGCCTGTGATGGACATGTTTACACGTTCGGACAAGGTACATTTTATTGTGAAAGTGGATCATGAAAAAAATCTTCAAAATCACTCAAAATGTTGCTTTCTCTGTCCTCATTTACTGTTTGGAAAATACATCCATTCCTGTTGTATGTAAATGTATGTAGGGGGACAGGGTTCTCTCTAAAACTGATCTAAATTAAATCACCAACTTGGCACAGTGTAAAACTGCTTAATTAAATAAAATATTCAACGTAATTGTTTTATTTTTTGCACTTGCATATGCCAGTGTTTTACTTGGCTTCCCTCTGTTTATGCCTCAGAGCGCCTGATCGGCCTGCCGGACTCCATGCTGAAGAATAAATCCTGCCCCCAGGTGGTGCCGTCTCTGGAGGGGCTGTTCATAGAAGATATTGCTGTGGGCTGCGAGCATGTGCTCACTCTGTCCTCCACCGGAGACGTCTACGCCTGGGGCTGCAACAGTGAAGGACAGGTAACCGACACATCCTATGTTATAAAAAGAGACACTTTGACAAAGTGAAGTTTGAAGCCTACGTTGTTTCTTTAATGTGTGAATTCCAGCTTGGCCTCGGACACACAAACCCAGTAAAGGAACCAACTCTCATAACGTCCCTCCAGGGGAAAAATATCAAACAGATCTCGGCTGGCCGCTGCCACAGCGCTGCATGGACGACCCCCTCTACCTCGAAAAACTCAGGTACACACACTCAGATACTCTTGGCAGCGATGATTTATAAAAGAGAAAACACTTGGGGCTCATCTTTGTTAACTTCGTCTCCAGGTGGCCCTGGAAATTTCCAGCTCGGCCTTCCCCAGTCAGTCCCTCCCCAGTATAACACTCTGAAAGACTGCAGCCCTAACGTCCTCAGCATGCGCCTCAGGGTCCTCTACAACTTCTCTGATCTCATGTACAAGTCCTGGAGGCTTCTCAACCTGGACGCAAAGAACCTGGTAATCCCTGATCACAGTTTCTGCACTTCGTAATATATTAAAAGAGCAAATGATAAGAAAAAGTAATTGAATTCCTGCTAATAACATATCACATGCTGTCTGTTCCTCTATCCAGGTGTCCACTTCACGCTATGGTTCGGGGACGACCGCCATCATCCGGGGTGAGCTCAGAGGCCTCCTGTCACCCAAGGTCAACACTCTGCCTCTTGTGCGCTCCATAGGCAGGACAATGACCCAGGGCAAAACATACGGGCCACAGATCACAGTGAAACGCATTTCTACAAGGTAAGGATGAGCATTTAACTTCACTGCAGTTTCACATAGTTTTATATCTCTTAGCATGCGCTCATTATGGCTTTTACACTCCCACAGAGGGCGTTCCAGCAAGCCGATCTTTGTGCAGATCGCGAAGCAAGTGGTTAGCCTGAATCCTCTCGAGCTGCGGCTTCCATCACGAGCCTGGAAGGTCAAGCTTGTCGGAGAGGGAGCAGACGATGCCGGAGGAGTGTTTGATGACACTATCACCGAGATGTGCCAGGTAGGAAGGAGACCACACAGAGGAGAGCAGCAGAGATACAGCAGCAAATAATGCAGCCTGAAATATTTTCTACTATTTGATTTGATAAACTGCATGCAAATTGATAAACTGCCTTTGCTTTCACCAGGAGCTGCAGTCTGGAGTCGTGGGTCTTTTGATTCATACTCCGAACAGCTTTGCAGATGTTGGCAGTAACACTGACAGGTGCTCATTTGTAGTCCTCTTTAAAAAGTCATCAATCAGAACAATACCCTGAAGGTATAAGATCAAATTGTCTAAATCTCTACCTCTGCCATTGGCCGTGTACCCTTACAGGTTCCTGCTGAACCCAGCAGCCTTCTCAGATGATCACATGGTCCAGTTTCGCTTCCTGGGCATCCTCATGGCCGTGGCAATCCGCACCAAGAAACCTCTGGACTTACATCTGGCTCCCTGGGTGTGGAAACAGCTCTGCTCGATGCCACTGGGCGGGCCTGACCTGGAGGAGGTGGACCTGCTCACCTACCGCACACTCCAAGGCATCCTTCACTTGGAGAACAGTGGGATCACAGAGGATAATTTCCACGTGGTGAGATGCTCTGCAAGTTATCTGACTGCAGAGTTCAGTAATGACAGTGGATTTTAAACTGTCTTAGCTAAAAGATGTTTAACTATCTTTTCATCCTCTCTTTTCCAATCCCTCACTCCTTTTCCCACTCTTTCCATATCTCCCTCTGAAGATGATCCCACTGGATTCCTTTATGGCCCACAGTGCAGATGGAAGGCTGGTGCCTGTGGTTCCCGGGGGCCAAAACATCTCCCTGACCTTTGCCAACCGTGGTGAATATGTGGAAAGAGCGATGGACTTCAGGCTGCATGAAATGGATTCACAGGTCTGAAGGGTTGAATGTTTGAGAACGATTTGGTCTATTAAACAAACCTGTTAAGCTGCAGCGGTGGAGTTTGTAAGCATGCAAACTGCTTCACACTTTAACATCAGGGAATACTGATTCCTTTTGGATACTTTTCACCTCTCATTAGTTCTCCCTCTGCCCCCTCTGTGAGGTCTCGAGTAGCTCATACTGTCAGTCATTACACCGGCTGTGACGGAGGAAGGAACATAAACTTAATGTCACCAAATTGAACACAGTCAAGAAGTCATTCTCAAACCAAAACTATTGTATTACTTTAAAGCTACATTATGTAAAACGTTGATTCACCAGTCAAAGTAAAAAACAGCAGTCATAAAAACTAACTGGCAGTAAACATAATGAGAAAATTTGTCACTGGGGAGGCATTTTTACATTCATCTGCTGAAGGGGGAGATGTGTGTGCACGTCCATAACATCTAAGATTTAAACATAATATTGATATCAGCAGAGTCTTTAGATAATTAAAAACATGTCTGGAGAGCAACTTTAATTAGTTGATGTGCCCAAAAGATTGATTTGATTATCAATTAAATATATAAGTAGCTTCTTAAAGTAAATATTTAGTAGTCTCAGCCTCTAAAATGTGAATAGATGAGGGCTGTTAAAAAGATAAATCAGTTTTCTGTGATTGCATATTAAAATCTAGAAATATATGATAGAATTTTTTTTTATTTAATGAGATTTTGTGGGCTAAAAGATGAATTTACAGAAAAGAAAACAAACATCAGATGGAAATAGTTGTTGGCTCCTGTCCTGATAGAAAACTTAAGAAATATCTTAAACCCTCATGTAAACAGTCCCACAAAGGCTTAAGAAGACATAAGACTTTAAAGTGGCTTTTTTAAAAAATAAACTCAAAACTTATTTCTTTTAACCAAAATCGCCAAACAGACTCGGGCTCACACACAATATTATTACACTTAGGTGTGGATTTCTCTCCACAGTATCTGAACTGTTGCATCCACATGAAACACCCAGCGTGCCCACCAGTTTCCATTAGTGCTCGCTGAAGCCTGTTTGTTGTGCTGTTGTTGTTCCCTTTATCTTGTCCTCAGAAGTATCAAAGCTGACGTTGTTCTGTTGTGTCCAGGTGGCAGCAGTCAGAGAGGGCATGTCCACCATCATCCCCGTGCCCCTCCTTTCCCTGCTGACAGCGCAGCAGCTGGAGCAGCTGGTCTGCGGCCTGCCGGAGGTCTCCGTCGAGATGCTAAAGAAGCTGGTGCGTTACCGTGACATCACCGAGAGCCACCAGCTTATTAGCTGGTTTTGGCAGAGCTTGGAGGAGTTCACCAATGAGGAGCGAGTCCTCTTCCTACGTTTCGTCTCTGGCCGGTCCAGGTTGCCTTCCAACCCAGCTGACATCACTCAGAAATTCCAAATCATCAAGGTCGACAGGGTGAGGATGTGAAAACAAACTAGCAAATCAATACTCAGGAGTAAACATGTTAATTACCCAAACAATAAACCTTTTTTTATTATTTTTTCTCCAGCCCGTCAACGGCCTCCCAACCGCTCAGACCTGCTTCTTCCTGTTCCGCCTGCCCCCGTACACGAGCCAGGCCATCCTCGCCGAGCGTCTGCGTTACTCCATCCACAACTGCCCCTCCATTGACATGGACAACTACATGCTGACCCACAACACGGACCCAGCAGACAGCTCGGACACAGAGGACTGAAGCAGCCAGCTGCGTCCACCAGGGAATGATGAATGTATCTCCTCCCAATGCCATGCACATTATGCACTGAACACAGATTTTTATTCGCCAAACTTGTATGGTAGTGTACTGTTTATATGTTGGATGATTTAAAGATACGTGTAGTTTTGGTTTGTGCAAGGTGTTGTAATCATTGCAGTGCTTACTCTGAATCAAAACTACAGGGAAACAGAAGAAGAATTTTTGAAAATATAAGTGAATAAGCCACACTAAATGAGATAATGTGCCTGTTTGTTTGAAAATATGTAATAATTTAATGACCTGTCCCACAAAGACAGTATTATTGTAAAATAAATAGTGTTTAAATAAGGATTTTCGTGTGTTACAGTTGAAATCTGTGCATCCAATTAATCCTTTTCTTTTTTTTTTCTGCAAAAAATGAAAGATTATCTGCTGACATATGAACTCAGCCTTGGTACCACATGAGCAACCTGAAAATACCATTGGGATTTTTAACATATGGCCAGCTGCATATTGTGCAGTATTTGATTCTGCAGGTAAAATATAGCTAATATTTTGGGTTGGTATATTACTGGGCTTGATTATCAAAAGATTGGTCGTTACAGGTATCATCAATACAATGTGTGTAAACAAAATGGGCGGCAGGTACAAATACCTGAAGTATTGGCTGAGCAGGACAAAGCACTTTACAAAGCAATGGACGGACTGAAAGCTATGATAAAAGTAACCAGTATCAGTATGATTTATATTTAATCACTGACAAAGACTTAAGGATATTTGGCAAAAATATGCATTTAGGAAATCCTTGTTATTACTTTTCCATTTATCACATTAAGGCAAATAAAACAAACAGCAACAACTTGCCTGATTACAGAGAGAGATCTTAATTCAATTCCACCGAGTCTAATGTTGTCCTGAGTCAGCACAGCTGGCGTGTCTGCAATTTGTCTGTGCTAGTGAGAGGTACGTCTGCTGTGACCTTATTACCCATCTGTTTCCCTGAGCGCGCTGTGGCCAGTAAGGCAGAATTCAACCTGCAGTCAGCAGCCCTGCAGCTGGGAGAGGGAGGCTTTTTCATGAGAGCCCTCGCTGGGTATAAATATAACATCCATCCATCAACTTAACAAGTACACAAATTTGGAGAGGCCAAGATCAGGGAAACAGGAATTTGTTCTAAGTAGTTATTACAGTTGAATTACAGTGTGTGGAGTCTTGGAGGTGTTTCTCCTGTGATGCAGCTGTGGATTCCGGTTTATCGTATTAAATACCTTTGCAAATGTGTGTGGACACGGTGGTCATTTGGGAAGGGCAGAGAGGACATTACCACACACTGAGTTACGATGTTTTTCCATTCACCCAAGTTCATCCTCAAGCAAGATTGTTGAGGCTTGAATTCGATGCCGCAGCAAATTTTAAACCATATTTAGATCTTTTTTCCAAAAGGACATTATGTAGATCAGAGAGGAACTTTTAACTCTTTGCTAAAAGAACCCATGTCTTTACTTTTTTTGTGCTTTTTCTTCAATGTCTACAGCAGTTAGTGCATTTATTGTACTCTCATGCATGTACATGCAGGTAGAAAGGAGTTAAACACAAACTTGAAGGCTTTTTGACTTTGCAAACAAACCCTCTCTGCATCTTCATTATATATTTTTTTTGTCAGTGGTATGCAGTCGTTTCACAGGACTTGCTGCAAGAGCACTTACAATGATGTGAGAGGTCTCATAAACTCAATAGCAATCAATTAATTCTAAAAGCCAAGACCTTATGATTCATATTTTATGAAGACATGCATATAAATTTATATTTCTGCAGCTGCAAAATCTTTGCTGCATAGTAATTATGAGTGGCAGATCAATACTGATGACAAAGTGTGAGCAGTGTGGGAAGGCCTGGGTATTAATATGTAATACTACCAATTCCCAGAGGAGGGCAGTCTGGTTGTTGCACTTAGATGTTGCACTGCACAAAGGAAATTCAAGAGAGCATTGAGAATATGCAGAGATCATCAACACACACGCACATGCACACACACACACACGCAAATGCACACACACACACGCACATGCACACACACACACAGAAACAAACACAAACAGAAACAAACACACACGCACAACAAAGATGCTGTTTAGCTGAAAATGCACATCACTGTCAGCTAATCTCTGTCACTCCGTTTCTTCCATCAGCTAATTTGATCTGAACAAATGGATGACGACATTCTGGATGACAAACAGCATGTGGCCACATTACAGTTTGCATTTTAAATCTGGGCAACACTCACACATGCATCTCTTTGGATTGAGATGTTAAAAAATAAGGGCAGCTGGCCTTTGTTTGGATCATAAAATGATTTCTAAAGCAAGAACTGCTGGTGTGTCGCCGCTCTAACAAGGCCACCTGGGTTTGTTTCAGCTGAGGTGAAATTATATTGCTGTTCAGTTTTAAAGAGACACATGGGTATCTTCTAATTAACCCAACTTTTTCTTCTATAAAGATGGTGTACTGGTGGGTAGCATGCAACTTTAAGGCCAGGGTTGATTTTTTTTCTGTCTCAGCTCTGATTACAGCTCACAGAAAAGCTGTTTTTTGTAAAACAAAGACTGCAGGATTTTTTTCTTAAATCTCTGCTCTGCTTCAAAGGGAGCAGTCCTGAAGGATGGCATGTTTGTTTTAAAGTGCGCCACATGAATTAAAGCAGCACTGTGGAGAGAGACAGAGGCTGACACAATAATTAAGCTCCCCTGCATGGAAGCAATTCAGCACAAGTAGTGTGGCAGCAGTGCAGCATGCATCCAGTGAAAGTGCATATGAGCTCTGCTTTAGTTGTACAAGCACTTGTTAAAATGAATTTTAATTAATGATCATGCAGCTCTTTGGTCTCCCTTTACTTGCTATGCAGAGATCACATTCCTGACTGTAAGTCTTACTGTAATTCAAGTCTGCATCCACCGCAGTGACATCACTGGGCGGGTGACACAGTTTGGAAGACTTAAAAAAAGGATTTGTTTGACAATATACTTAAAGTTTTTTCAAAGCAAAATTAGATAAGTTCCCTTCCACTCATGTTCAATGTTAAGCCACGGCCAGGAGACAGTTAGCTTAGCTTAGTTTAGCATAAAGACTAAAGGGGGCATACTAAGCTAGCTGAAGGTCACTAATTAATATACTTAATCTCTATTGTTAAATCTGTGCAATCAGAAATAGTGTTTAGTGGAGTAGTGTGTAGCTTTACCTACTTGTCTGCAAAAGTTTGCTGAGTTATTCCTGTTCATACAGCCTGCAGAGCATGGGCATTTTTAACACCAACCCATTGCTGATGCTCTATCGCTTGTACGTGTCAAAACAAAATAAGATAAAGCTAACATTTAATATTCGTGCCTGAATTTGCATTTTAATTTGCAAGTTCTATATCTGATGTCAACCCAGTAAAAGACCATATTAATCTAAAAAAAACTCTCTTCTAAAACCGAGGCACAAGTTTTATTTCAGATTTAACCTTTATTTCATACTATTTTGTATAAGTCTCTTCTAATTAGAGGAAGGAGTAGCACTCTTTTTTTAATCAGTGCATGGAGTTGTTCTCAGTATAATGTAGTGAAACTGGCTCTCTGCATTTAATCCATCCCCGAAGAGCCGTGGGCAGCAACTGTACAGCACACAGGGACCGACTCCAGCTCCGAGCTAGTGCGCTGGTCAAGGGCAAAAACAGGGGAATTGACCTACACATACACATGAACTTGATGGTGGAGGGAAACCAGAGCAGCCTGAAGGAAAACACTGCAAGCAAGGAGAGAACATGCAAACTGCACACAGAACAGCCCAGCTTCAGACGGATACAGATCTCCAACAAAGTTAATCATGTTTACAATCATACTCTTCCATTTCATCTAAAATCGTCAAATTTTCATCAAAAATAACCCCGCAGGTGTTAAAAAAACAGAATTGACTATGCTTCACTGAGCTTGCTATTATCTTTTGCAGGATCCAAATAACATCCAAATATCACGAAAAAGTGCAAAGTCATTTTATTTACTTATTATCACTCTTTTTTTCCCTGACACTATGTTGTTTTTTTAAGCTCTCCCTAAAGGCTGGTTACGGAGAGAAATTCAGGGAAGTAATTTCTTTGTGTTCTACCTGTGACTAAATTTTTATTTTGAAAATGCCATAAAGCAACGGTTCTGTTATAAAATGGCTCTGATATACCACTTTAAAGTTTGAAGGTTATGAAGCTCTTACTTTAAACTGTAAAAGTTCAGGATATTAAAGTGCCGGTATGCAAAGAAATAGAATTCAAGGTAAAACAACATCAAAAATGGAAATTTTGTTAAGAAGAGATTTAAAATATAACATAGTTTCTCTAATCTGTTTGTTATTGACTGTGCAGGATTTAATTAGAAGTTCAAGCTTCAGTTAGTTTTAGCAATATTTTGCAAAACACTTCAGATTTTATTTTTATTCTTTGTAGTAAAATAATTTTCATGCCTCCAGAGAATGAACCAGGTCTCTCCATCCTGAATTTTTAATTCGTCAAAGGAGGGTGTGACCTACATAGTCTAGATGAGGCAACACAGGAGTGACTGGTCACCTGATCCCCCACCTCCACCTCCTACACCCGCTCCCCTCCAAAATCAGAGGAGCTCCTTTCGTCCACAGAGTGACTGGACTAATGCCGGTGTGAAAACAAGGGCACTTGAGCGCGGGTCAATGAATTGCTGAGGTAATACAGTGATGTGATGTGTGCCTGGGCTGCTAAGGGCTTGTTTGAGTGTCCTGGCTGGCACCCTCTCTTCTCTTATTACAGGACGGGACAGGCAATGTGTGACCCATGTACCTCGGAGACACTTAAGACTGTGGTACAGTTTCAGGCCGTGATGTGATATGGACGTACTTGCCTTCCTGCCAAATGACATTCAGGCTGTTGTGATCTGTGCCAGAAGGACCACAGGAAGTAGTTGAGGACACTGTTAAAGGCTGATTTATCTACTGTTCAATAAATGAGAGCTCCTGGAAGCACCAAGAATGAATATATTAACTTGTGAGAAAACCTTTTCAAATTAATTAGACATATGGGAAGTACATATTAGCTATCCTGGTGAGTGTGTGGTGGTTGATAGCACTCTAATGTCTAAAGCTACAGCTAGCAGGCGGTTAGCTTGCTAAGTTTGAGCAGGAAGCAAGCGGTAACATTAGCTAGCTGCTAGCATGTCAATGTTCAAATAGTAAACAAAGCAAATTTTCACCATGCAGTATTCACTGACTGCTGAATTGTTTGATTATTTGCCCCAAAGAGCCAGGGTACTAACTGTACAAATGTTAGCTGTAAGCTAGCTAGCGTACACACCTGTGAAAGTGGGCCTGTGTGTTTGTGATTAACTCAACATTCTGTTTAATCCCTACAGTCACTCTTTTTTACTTCAATGTAGTTTCATTTATCAATCAGATAAATATAACAACAGAATATGCATAATTTATTAAAAATGTTGAACTTTCACAGTAATTTAAATACAGCCATGCTAACTCTGTTATACTTTGCCTCTGATTGGCTAAGCCTGACATACTTTCCCTGACCTTGACCAATCTCACTTATTATGCCTAAACCTCACCAACCAAACCAATAAAGGCAACCAATCGAATACTAAGTGGGGTTACTCTAGCCAGGAAAATCAGTGGAATCCATATTAGCATCTCTCTGAGGCTTTGTTTTTCACTAAATGCTAACAACATGCTCACAACAACAGCGTTCCTGCTGAAGTTTAGCAGCAAAAATGATAAAGAGAGTGGTATTTATTTTGAAATCAAAATGTCAGCAAGAAAGTGAACATCTTTAGGACTTATTTTTCCTCTAACAACCACAACTTGTTCAAAATGCAGCTGTTGGCAAAGCTCATTTTACATATTACATATTTGTAATGTTCCTGCTAGAACCAGGAATATGACTAAGAATAAAAGTAATCCTATTTTTTTAGCCAAGGTAACTGCTGCAGGTATTTTCTACTTGTTTGATTGGTATAAAGTTATATGCTTCTTTACATGATTTTTACTGTATTATTTCTTAGTATGTCTGAGAAGTCTTTGCTGTCGTGAGAGCAACCTCTTATCAACTTGCTCCTAAATTGTGTGATCCATCCTTGTGTGATGGTCTGTGGAGTGAAAAGGTGTGCTGTGTCATGGGACTTAAGGACGATGTAAGTGGCACTAGGTGGGAACCCGGTCAGACTGCTCTGATTAATAATGCAACAGTGTCTGAAGGGGCAACACAATCTCCCAATACTACTGAACCTTTCTAGAGTGAATCTAAAGAGGAATCTAAAACTGTTGTACCTGGTGCTCCTGTTTAATTTACTGGGATTGGTTTTAGTCTTAAACTGTTTCCTGTTTTCAAGTTGTGGTCAAGTCTGGATCTAAGGATTCTGGTGTCCTTTTTTTGGTCGGTCCACATCTTTGATTCTGAATGAAATCTTAACTTTTGGATGGTTTTCTGTGAAATTTTGTATAGGTATTTGAATTCCCATTTGGGTACAGTTTGATAACTTTGGTCACCCTCTGACATTTACCCAGAGCAGAGCCTGCAGGTCAAGGTTTTCACTTATCTCATCTCATTATCTAACAGGAAATTAACCCTTTGGTTCACACTGAAAAATCTTATCCTACTATTTCACTTACTGTCACATTTTGTACAGATATTTATTGTTTCCTCAAGCAAGTTGACTTTTTTTTTTTTTTTACCTATCTTAACAACTACTGGATAGATCACCATAGAATAACAAAATAACAAAATAATAATAAAATTATAAAATAAAATTGACATTTGAATTTAAATTAACATTCAGTTTTGTAGGTTTTTGCTGGAATCGTAGGAGGAAAGATGGAAAGTTCAGTTTATTTTTCAAACTTTAAGGATTTAAAAGCAAAACGATGTGAAAAAAAATATGATGACAGACATTTAAATTTTTATGCCGTGTCATGCACATTTAATCAAGCCAGTCACATGGGTGGTAAAATAATTTATTGGGTTACCATGGCAATCAATGGACCCACCTGTGGAACATATTATGTCTCATCTACATCACAATCAGCCAAGACACTGTATCGTGACTCATCACCATGTAACATGAGATGCAACAGCTCTTTCACTGTTTTCCGGCTTTTTCTAATTTCAACCTGAAAGCATCATCTCTGCAACATTTACAGTGCATTGTGTTTATATTTGTTTTTTTCAATACCATTACATCTGCTACAATCTAATTTCTCCATGTGGGTCATCGAGCTAATCTCATCTGAAGACTGATGCTCCTCTGCTGCACCACTTTGGCTTTTCTAACTCAAAGGCAGTTGCACATAACACTAAATTCCAATTCAGACTTTATATGTACAAAATAAGTTTTTATTCATATTTTTTCTTGAGGCTAAAGTAACAAGGCCAAAAGCTATTGTGCATGCAGCCAAGGAAAAAGGCTTGAAAGTGTAAATCTGTTGTGTCTTTTCATATAATTTGTCATCATTTAAGGCATTCAAAATGTATTTGGTCAGATTAAATTCACAGTGTGATATGTTCTCAAATTAAGAACCTTTGTAATAAAACATCCAATGAATTTAACTTACAACTTACCTCAAAACATTCAAAATTTTCTATCTGATTTCGTTTTATATTGCGAGCCACCCATCATTTCTCAAACCACTTGTCTAAGCCACAGTAGTGTCACATTTTTCCTCACCCCCTTGTCACAAAAGTGAGGCTAGCTGGTCAGTATTACAGCCTTTCTCACGATTTTTCAAATAAATGTCAATAAAAATCCTGCTTGTCACTGACACAAAATACCCACAGAGGTTTATCGAGTTCGCCTCCATCCATTTAAATCCACTTTATGATACGTCATCTCTGCTAAATGTGTACAGGGCTGTCTTTGTCTAATACCCACTGGTACACAAATGTTTCAGAGCCGAGTGTCCATCCGTCTTTTGGCTTACAAGGACAGTTCATCATCAATGGCCGGGGCTTTACCTCCTGAGGCTGGCAGTGGGCATCAGCTCAGCCTCATACAGCCAAAGCTGGCCAGCTGCTCCCAGAGGTTGGAAACCAACTCTAAACAACAGAGCTTTCATTTTCAATGAGCTATTACGCAACAACATCTGGGCAAGGGACCTTGTGAGACCAGCACATTTATTTATTTTTTTTCCCCATAAACCAGTGGTGATTACATCAACACCAGCTAGTCCATCCATCCCTCTCCTCCCCCCGCCTATGGGATCAAAAACACGAAGGGCATTCCTGTTTGCTTTGTTGATTCAGAGCCAGAAACAGGAATTTCTCTCAAACCCCCCCCCTTCTCTTTTTTTATTTGCTAATGATGTTGAAATCGGGAATCATTTCGTATTCTCAGTAATCATGAACATCTGGTGTACGCCATCTGGCCTTGTTGTTGTCTGATGGGCTTCACCATGATTATTAGTCAAAAAAAAAAAAAGGAGTCATATAAATGTGCACGGTGGTTTAAGCTGAAGCTTTTTTTTTTGGCTTTATTTTTTGCAAGATGTGATGGACAAATATTTTCAAGCACAGGAGGCGGTGTGTTATGTGAATGAAGACTTTTTGTACTTTTGTTTGGTGGTTTGAACATTTAAAAAAAAAATCAGGTTTGTTTGGCAGCAGAGAAAAATGAAGCAGTGCTTTGATGTCTCTCGAAATGTTATCAGGTGTTGGCTTCAAAACTCTCAGAGACAGAATTTCTGGGACAAGACAGGCTCATATATCTACACCAATCATGCCTCAAAATACGACCCTATGTTCATACACTGAGGGGTCAGGACAGGTAGATGATGACACAGGTGAAAGGAAAGGGCGAGATGTGCAGGTGACGGACTCAGCTAAACTTCCTGTGAGCTTCAAACAGAGTGGGGCTGCATCATACAGTATAAACCTGACACCTGGGATAATGCATCTGTAGCACAAACCCACTAACATTATGCTACACATGAACATGCATACATTCACACACATGAACACTAAACTGACAAGCAGCCCACACCGGCTGCCAAGCTGCTTCTGCAGGGTAATCACACAGACCAAAATAGCTGTGTATCAGCCTGTCTCATCATTTATATTCCTCCACAATCTACACCATTTATTTCCCCCTCAGGTTTATTCCCTCAAAGACAACTCCTTTTCTTCTGTCTCTGTGGGGTTATTTCTACATGTTGAAGCTCAGAAATATAAATGAAAAAAAAATTACTTCATCGGGTGTACAGAGCTCTTTTTTTAAGCTGCTAATTCAACTGTAAAAATGAAATCAAAAGAGAAAGAGAATGAAAAGTCCCAAGAAAAATGTCAGACGAGAGTGTCAGCACAGGATATAACGTGAAAAAAAATGTGGTACCATGGTAATAAAGCCTTTCCATGTAATGAATATCAAACGCTTTAGCTGGGAGGAGGTGGAAGAGTGCTGCAATGCAGACTGTGTGTGTGTGTGTTTGTGCAACCATTCAGTACCTGTAGAGTAAGTGTGAAGAGCAGACAGAGAACATGCAGAGTGTTCTGCGTGAATTCATGCCTCAGTGACCATGATATGCAGCCTCCTCTGCACCAACCTCAGCATCTCAGAGGAAGGACTTGTTGTACATTAATGCAGTAAAAAAATAAAAAAAATAAAAAAACTGCCCACTCTCATTGTAATTAATCAAAAATCAAACTGAACCAGCTCTGAAAGGGAGTTTTAAAGTAACCAGAGTACACAGAACCTCAGTGATGGTGGCTGTGATGGTCTGAGTAATATTCTCAATAGTCTGTCTACAAAGAAAATTAAATGCTATCTGCTGGAAAATGCATTGCTTGGATGAAAAAAAAAGGCTGAAAATATTTGTCTCAATTCATCTCAGCTTATGAATGGTGTGAACACCACTGTGTATCAATGCAGAATGTGCAGAATGAACAAGTGGCTGCATCATTGTGGCATTAGCCTGAAGAGCAGGAAATGGCCGCATTGGTCAAGAGGGCTTGAGACAGGCTACATATTCACCCAAGTGTGATGTTATTACAATACCAGCCTGACTGCATGCGTGCGTGCGTGCGTGCGTGTGTGCATAGTGCAGCCATTTGCTTGAAAACATATATGAGAATGGGGGATGGAGAGGTACTGTAGGCACTTGTAGTCCTCCAGTGTTATTAGAGACTGACATTTCTCCACCTTTCAAGTGGCAACACATGTTTACTCTGGACTGCAGCGTAGTTCACAGGGTTGAAATGTACAAACCGTGGCTATTTATTGGATTTAGTTATTTTGTAAGAAAATCCAGCTATATGATTGTAGATTTGATCTTCTGCTGTGTGTGTCCATGAAAATACAATTTATAAACCTGACCTACATAAAAGTCTTTGTGTACAGTTGTGCTGACATCAAAGCCTGGAAGATTATATTTTAAGCAGAGCCTGTGATTTATCTCCAGCTTCCTGGTTAACTGCAATATTAATCATGCAGTGAACTGTGCCTTGTGTATTATCTAAAACCTGCAAATGCAACCAACTCTTGTTCTGGTTTGTGTTTAGCAAGATAAAGAAAGAAAAAAGTGGAGAATTTTTCAAATTGCACGACTGTAGGTTTAATTTGCATTTACAGTTTTTGTGCATGTGGCCCATTCAGTCATATAAAAGTGTCTGTACTGCAAGATGTATACCACAGTGCACACGGACAAGCAGATTAATATAAATATATAAATAACAAAATAAAACAAGCAAACAGCATTTGTTCTTAAAGATAATAATCCCTGAGGTTTAGTCTCAACTCAAATGGATTGTCCTTTCTGTGCACTTGAGGTGTCTGTGATCAAATCTTATCCTGCAGCGCCGGTGTGAGTGTTGTCGGTACCGTTCTAGTGTTTCACACAAAGTGTCAGGTGCCCCGGTTGCACTTGTAAACACATCCCAGCTCGCAGACAGAGAAGAAGAAGTGGCACTGGGGAAACTTGAGAGCTTCTGCCAACCTTTCCAGAAGAATCATGAACGATTGGAGCTATAATCTGCACAGAAAAATCTTCCATGGATCATGAAAATGGATAGTTTTATGCTTGCATTAATAATGAAAATGCCATACTGTATGCATAGTAGATTATGAGAGCAGACAGTAGATATACACAGATACACACACACACACCTAAAGCCTTAGTGTCGTCTTCACAATTTGTTCCCAAGTGGCTGCAAAAATCACTTATTACGGGTTTAAATATAAATAATTCAGTGTATGATGCCTGTATGCTGATCTCATGGCTTCACACGGAGCTGCAGTATCTTTATAATGAACATTAATCTCTGATTTGATAAGGAACTGTAGCTTGTATGCACATTAACCTCATACTGACCTCCCATAATGAGGTGATGTGCATGCTCTGAAAGGACTGCAGCAAACCTTACCTTATTATTATTATTACTACAGGGTATCATAATGAGATGGTTTCCCCAATTAAACGGAGCCAGATGATTCTGTTCTACTTTACATTTGAGCATACTGTCTTAACATGGAATGAAGTCCCTATGTAAAGAACACATCACATAAAATACAGTAACTCAGTCACCCTTTGTTGCCAACGCTGACTTAAAGAGATGAAAACACGTGTGGACAACTCTGTCTAAAATTAGCGTGAATTATCCGTAATGACAGGTATTTAAAAAGAGCATCAAATCTTCATCTCTCTCGGAAAAACCCAGAGTCACCATGAAGAGTATTTATAGCGAAACATTTACGAGCACAAAGAGAATTGCATAATGAGATGGAACAAGGGGGAATGGTACACAGCTGACATCCCGGGGTAAGGATGCTGGCAGAGGGAGTGGAGAGGGAGGTTGGAACTGGCTACACTTGGACTGGTAGCTGTACCAGCTGTTCACCACGTGTTACACTGGCTACATTATTAGTATGATGATGAAGTCGGATAATACATGGACACAGGCTTTTTTGGTTTGTTGCATAAGGGATTTCTGTTAGTCACAAAAGGATGGAAAGATGCAGAACTGGCAGAAAGAAAGAAAGAAAGAGAAGCAGACAGCAAATGCAACAACAGTAAATGAGTATGAGTGCATGTGAGGAACACGTGTGTGCGTGTGTGTGTGTGTGTGTGTGTGTAGTTTGTGGCGTTTACTCATGCAGACAGTGCTTGTTTCCATGTATGTATGTTTGTTTCGAGCTGATATGCGTAGCTGGCACACTGTCTTCAATTAAAGCAATGTTGGGGCTTATCAATCATGATATTGCCCGTCCCCTGTGTGGCGGACGCTCAGTCACATGTCCCAGACAGCTGCTGTTTACTTTCTGCTGCTGCTGCTGCTGCTCTGCAGAACTCCGCGTTGGGTTTGCTGGAGTTTTCATCATCACCTCAGAACGCAGAGTTTTTTGCCTTGAGATACGAACGCACGGCTGTAAATGATGTACTCTGTGCAAGAGACACGTGCCACTAGTGTCATTATTCATTAGTGAGACTTCCGAGTGACCTTCCATCAAACCATCTCATGCGTTAAGAAACGAGGAAGGGTCCCTCTGCCCTGATATCTGTAAAAGGTGGAAAGTTAAGAGCTATCCATCAGTGCCTGTGTGTTCTGGCTCTGAAAGCTCATTTTCTTGAAAGCCTCCTCATGGTTATAACATCAGTCAATGGATGGACGCTGCCAGCTGCCCACCACCGCCGACTCTGAAATACAGTGACAGTCTGTATCCACTCAGCCGAAGCCTCTCTGTATTACTTCATGGCTCTTTGTCAGTGGGGGTTACAGCTGCAGAGCCAAAGGTTTTTCACATGTGATGCACGACTGTGTGATGTCAGTAGGTGGAATGAGACTGAGTCATCGATAGTCCGTCCCGACAGATTTATTGCAAGCTTGGAAGAGATATCAGTGTGTAATAGAAAAAAAGGAACACCCACTATCCCTGTGTGCTTCTCACTATCCTTCACAAACATGCGATTAGTTTTCACTTTCCAAACTGTCTGCTCACCTTATTTTCAGTAAAAAAAAAAAAAAGGAACAACAGTTTTTAAAAAAAAAAAGTAATTGTCTCTTTTTGACCTGAATTATGCTTTTATCTTTTTTAAATAGTGGAGCTGTTATGATGATTAATTAAGTATTGATTCAAGCCCTGCAGACTTGTACGGAGCCAAAGACAGCTGAGAAAAAGAAAAAGGAAAAAAAAAAGCACCGTGGAAATCTGTACTCTCTGTTTGCAAATCTGAGGGAACGTTTCATAAAACAAGCTCTTAGATTCATTATCAAGGCCCACGGTTAAGCAATCAGTGCCCACACGTTCACAATCAGTGCCTGCGACTTTGCAATGCATGTAAAGTAACACTATATTATATTAATGTGAAGTAATAGATGCTGTGCCCACAGATTCATATTACATAGTGTTTAACTGTAGACACGCATGGTTAGACTGTGCAAACAGATTTGCAAACTGAAAATGTGCATTTACACGTCTTTTTTTGTCAGCTAAAAGCGAGGATCCGTATTTGTATGTGATCACTCCAAAAGAGAGCAACAGACACTCTGACATTCGACATCGTCCTCACATATCAGGTTCACATTTCTGAGTTCAGACACGACTCCCCCATTAAAGCCGGGCAGATTAATGATCATAATAGCAGTTGCATTATACCAATGAAAATGATTAGATCAGTTTCCACATCTAATCAAATGACACACGCAGAATGACAGCTTGTCACGGCACAGAAAAGTCTGCAGGCACTTAAAGAGTCGACGCTTCGTAAGGCATGGATTGTTTAAGCAGTGATAAGAGCAGACTGTTCTTATTTAAGATAAAAGTCTTGCTTCTGATTTGAATACGGGAAAGAATCACAGTGATCAAACAGAAACCTGACTGAATATTTAAAAATGATTTGTTCTGTTTTATTACTTTTATAATCTCCAGAACTTTTGACACAAACCTTAGATAAGAAATGACTCTTCAGATGTCAAGTATATAAGGGTAAGAGCAAATATATACTAGCAGGGCCTATAGTTTTTAATCTGTCTTCATACATTTAGATGATGGAATATCTACAGGATGACTGACACACACATACAAAGAACGTTCCTCGACTGAGAAGGTAAAACCGTCAGAGAAGAACCGACAATGTGATCCATTGGCTTGAAAAATAACTCAAATTTACAACACTGAAAACCTCTTTCTTGCTATCTGTCAAGTGTAAACGAAGTATTTGCTTACAGTTTAGCTCCCGTTCTGTCTGCCAACTCTGATAAAAACAATAAGTCTCTTGCTTTTCCTCTACTATCTTCACCAGCCACTTGTTTGCTTTGGCTCTCCGCCTTTTTCATGCTGTCCAGGTTGTGTATAATCAGCTTGTGTGAGCCTGAGGCAGAAAGCTACTGCCCACAGTGTTATAAACAGTGTTTTGGTATGCCAGGAATCAATATTGACCTCATGACCTTCACTTAGGGGGTGGGAACATTTCCAGAAGGAGCCCGGATTGATCATTTTCCCAGTGATGCTTTAATTCTATGTAAATACACTTTATCTGCGTTCCTGTCAGTCAGATATGTATTTTTTTAATGCTGCAGGCATGAATCCTTCACAATATATAATCTGCCATGCGACTATTCAGCTTTTGATTAGCTTCTTCAAAAAATAATCTTCATTTATATGCAGATATTCATTTATCAAGATCAGCTTAATAAATAAAAAACTTGGCCAGATATAGCTGATAGCCGGTGATTGCTAAACCCTGCGAGGAGGCGCCAAAACACTGACCCTTGCCTCTAAAGCCTAAATTGTAATTAGATAATAGCTAATAGTTTCCAAGATTATCAAAAAAAAAACAAAAAACTGAAACAAAAGTGCCAGAAACATCATCATAAAGTTTTATTTAGTTCAAATTAAGCATGTTGATAATGCCGGACAGTTTCCACTGACATTCTATGAATGGATGCACTGTTTTAAGAAAATCTTGTGACACTTCTGTCTCGCACAATTTAATTTTTATACAAATTTTTGGTTGTTTGGAATTCCGAACAGTTTACAATCCAAGAATATATTAGGTGGGGAGGGAAGGCATCATGAAGATGTAAAATAAAAGGGCTCAAATAATTAAAAACTGTCACTCTGGTTAAAAGCTCGACAAGCCAGAAACAACTATAACAGGGGCGTCTTTTGACCCTGCCAAATTACACTCAACTATTAATGAGACATGTAACAGACGAGACAAATCCACCCAAACAGAACAGGGATTAAAATGCAGTAAAAAAAAAAAACAAGATTAGGTCAGTAAATCTAACCTCCAGCCTGTTAAAGGCTCAATATTTGAGAAGAAATAAATCAAGGCAGATAATAAAAACAACATGTTCTTCTTTTGTTTTCATGCTCCGGGGAAAAAAGAGTCGCTGGAGGAGATGAGACAAAAGAGGAGCTTTGACACCTCGAGCTAACACTTCAAGCTAACAGAGTCATCCTAAAGTGTTGTTGGTTAAACGTTGAGTCTACTGATGTCAAGACTGATGAGCTAAATGAGTCATTAGTGATTGATTCATTAGCTTGGGATCGAATTGAGGCACCTTGCCATTGCAGGCTTCTTAATTATTCATGAGGATGAGCTCAAAAGGTTTAAACCTGGATTTAAAGCTCTGTCCGGGGCTTCTTTTTTGTTCTGATGGATTTTAAAAAGTTAGACACCTAAATGCTGCTGTAAAAAGGACCTTATTCTGTAAACTGGCCATAACTTGTTTCATCTTCTTGAGTTTTCTTGCGGAAAATCTGCAGCCTTATGATCACAAGATGTTTGATCATTACAGCAAATTGCCCACTCAGAAATGATCTTATCACAATCAAGCGGTCAACAAGACAGACAAATCACTCGAATTAACATTTTTAATTGGGTCTGGCCACTTAAAAATGGACACCGCACACTTAAGAAAAATTTGATTCCAAATGGTCAATAAAACATTAAGCGATCCTGACGGTATTACTGTGACCGGGAGGTTCTTATCTCTTTCCAATCCTCACAGACAAAGAACACAATAAATACTGCATTAATTTAGACTGCAACCGCAATCTAAACCAATGCAATGCGTCAGTAAGAGATTCAGTATCATGCTAAAAAGTAAAATGAAGATGGCTCAGGCTCCAATTAACCTCAAACTGGAATAATTTGAACCACTGCATGGAGACGCTCTCTGCAGCGTAACTCTACAGCCGTCAGAATGTCTTGTATCCGAAGAGCAGACAATTTATTCGCTGTATTGAGCTCCTGAATGCATGCTGCATTTCTTGTCACCACCTGGGACACAAAAGCAATGAAAGTCATATTTCAATACAGCAGCAGCTCATGAGACAGGTACAACATCTCTATTGCTGATGCAGTTCATCAAAAGTACAAGGCAAGCAAAGACATCTCTGCCAACTGACAAACAAGACGCAATCCGGTCTGTGATCACAACACAGTATCACAGTGTTTTGTTAGATAGTACGTATCACAACATATATTGTCATTTTTATATTCATTTTAAGTAACAGAATTAAGGCTTCTATTTGTAAAAAAAAATTAAATACATTTTGGCATTGCTGCTCTGATGCAGACAAATAAAAATATAAAAGGAACATTGAGGCTGGAGGTAAAAATATGCGACTATGATATTTATCACACTCTTAGTTTTTTTTATTTTGATGCCTGGTGAACACAATACATCAGTGAGCCTGATCCAACATGCAGATAAAGACCTTATCTGCACCTATACAGTTTGTTTTTTTAAAAACAGGGTTTTCCCTCCTTTGGTCTCTCTAATCTAGACAAAGCACTGTTTTTTAAATAAATTTCATCCCAAATAAAAATGCAAAAACACAAGTGAATCCCATCATGAGCATGTCAAACCAACAGGAGGCGACAACTTTTACTTCTTAACTAAAAGCAGAGATTTGACCAGTTTTCAGCCAAAAACGTGCAAAGTAATGACTTCCACAGCACATTTTAACGCCTTTGTTCAACAGTGCAGCGAAATACTAACTGTGCGTTTATGTTTAAGCATTTAAAAAGTCTTGTTAGAAAAGTTAGCACTATAAAAAGAGATAACAGCTCACTATCTTTCTTAACAGGTCAAAACTCTTGTCTACCCGTCAACGCTGCAAACTGAGCGTCTAAATATTTTCATTCAAGCAGGAGTTTTGCAAAAGATCCATTTTCAGTTTGTGGACTAAAAGCCAAAATACAAAAAAAAAAAAAAAGGCTATGCTCTGAAAAGCACTTGTATTCATGTGAACGAGGCCAAAGAGAAACATAATAAAGCAATCAAGCTGAAGCCACTGAGGATAGAGATAGCCCACATGAGACCCGCATGAGACCCTCTGATCAATAATTCCTTTTCAAACAGCGTCATGACTCCAAAGTGATGTGTGAGCACTTTGTTGCTTGTCAGGACTTGGCAATAATACACATGTTTATAGGCTTTTTCTCATGCGCAGGAAAAGCACAGGTGTGACTAATAACCATAACGATCAGTTGAAGAGACCCTCCAGCCTCCGGTCAGACCTGAAGACCTGAAACCGGCTCAGCGATTGTTGCTAATGTCATCAGTCACACCTGTGCGCAGCTGTCGTTGCATCCACCAGCAATTAACTCGGTGAGTACAATGTTGTTATTACTGACAGGAACGATGGCTAAAACTGTGAAAGTAATCCTTTAATGATCACGCAACATGTAATCGTGTATTATGCCAAATGATAAGTCTGATGTTGTATCTCTTGTTATCGTTACAAACAAATCCCCAAAACCTTCATCAGGGACTTTCTTGTCATGAGTTGAGCGTCTCAGAAAACACTGCCTGCTTACAAATCCCAGCTTCTCCATGAGGATTTGCAGACCCTAAACATAATCATTTGACTGGTGGAGCTTGTTGAGGAGCAGCTTGGGATTAAATGCTGCCTGAAGGGCTGAATTGAAGGCAAGAAATATCAGAGATTAAGAGACTTTGTCACTGTGAAATGTCCTTGACTCCTCCTTGACACCTGTGAGCCGGACACCTTCACCTTTATTACAACACTCTAATCTGCCCCTTAATAATCATGCATTCAACGGGATTTGTGCACACCTTACCCCTTTAGCTTTAGCTTAAACCGCAGTATACTGCATAGAACATCTGCGCTGAGCTTCCTCTTTGTTTCCCCTTTTATGTGTGTGAAGTGTATAATCAAGCCTGAACACCGTCAGTCTTCCAAGGTCAGGGCACTGTGTGTGATAATGTTTAGAGCTGCAGGAAACCTCTTTCTTTTGGGGAGTTTTAACCTTGCTGGGCTGCTGAGGCAGCAGAGCAAAACACCAGGAAGTCTTGCTGGCATTGACATAACGGAAAAAAAAAGGGGTTGGGGTTTAGGGAGGACAGATGAAGAGGTATGAAGTAAAAGGAGGATGTAGAAGGAAAGAGAGAGGAGAGCTGGAATGTCACCACTAAAAATTTGGGGTTGGGAGGAACAGACGACAGTGTTTGGACTGGAAAAGAGGTGGATAAGGCAGAGAACGGATGAGGGAAGAGGTGACGTCACAGGTTACGTATTTGAGTTCTGTCGAGTAGCCTTCAGTTCATTTTCCCAGCCTTGGACCAGGAACATGTCGTATCCTCTTACCCTAAAACGTTCTGAATTCATTTAAAGTAAGTCCCTCCTCTTGTTCCCTGTCCCAAATGTAGACGCACACACACACACACACACACACACACACACACACACACATGCGAGCATGCACACGCTCACACAGATGCACACTTGTCTGTCTGCAACTGGCTGTTGTCTGCCCCTGTCTGGGAGCTAGAGCACTTCAGATCACCGTGGATTACTGCGGGATTTTCCCAAAATCTCTGGCTTTCAACGTTTAGACGATTTGACTTTTTGGAGCCATAATTAACGTTTAGATTCCTCACTTACTCCGCCAGCCGTGACGTAGCAGTCGCTTTACTCTGCCGTTTCAGCTTGCTCATAGCATGGCAGACATGTATATGCAACATTTCAGACATGATAAGGTTTAAAAGCTGACCGGCGGATTATTTATGTCCTCTGAAAACAGAAGAGTCCACCTGTTTTCAGTATAAAGATGTGAGACAAGATACAGCACAAACCACACAAACAAAAACAAGCTTTTATATATTATTATTTACCAGACCTGACGACAAACAATGAATACGACAAATAAAAGACTAAAAAGAGACACATAAAGAGATAAAAATTTAAAGTTTGGGTGCTTCATCTCCCACCAAATAGGAACAGCAGCCTCATCTACAGTGAAGTAAAATGCGACAGGTGTGTCTGACAGAAAGACAGGCAGTCCCACTAATACAGCAGATAACGTACACAGACAGGAAGGCAGTGCTTTAACATGCGACTTCCAAGAAGCTTGTTCTTTTATTAATATTGTTTCAAGTAAAAGAAGAGACCCTCTCGGTCCTGAACTGCACGGAAATGGGGCTTAGTCATAAAACTGCAAGAACAGAAAAGCTTTTTTTCTTCCGTAATTGTCAGACAAAATTGTTTCCAAAGATTCAGGGTGGCGAAAAAAGAGAAAACACTTCACATTTCATCCTGATTCTTGAGATGGGCGCACAAAAGTGTGATGGTAGTTCCGGTAAGAGCCTGAGCAATTACTGATGCATTAGCCGAACCACTTTGAAGACACATCTGCCTTGTAATGGGTACATGTGGGTCAGAGAAGGCGATGTTCAAAAGATGTTTTGGTAGATTTAAAAAGTAGAACATTGCTGTCTTGTATTATTTTCAATGTATGAGTCAAATGAGGGTTTCAAATGTTGATTTTCTCAACTTCTCTTATTTCAGTTCAGTAGGTGCAGGGCATCAACCTAAAACAACTGATAAACCTTGTACTAAAATTAGCTCAATTTTTTTAGAGTATCGTGAACATTATGTCATCGTGGAGCCGAAATATGAGGGTTGATTGTTAGGGTTTGATCAAAGAAAGAAGGGGATGAAGTACACAGCTCTCTTAATATGCAGTTTAACTCTTTGAGTGGTTATGCAGAAAGTTTGAAGTTAACTGTGATGAACAACATTGACCTCCATGATTCAAACGTGGCAGAGCGAGATGACTTCACGAAGGCACGTTGTCCATATTCTCACAAAGGGCTGACTTGCAATTTTTGAAATTCCCAAGACACAGTTGCCACAGAAGTTACTGACATCAAACTCTCTGCAAAATCATTCGAAGAGTTAAACTGCAGGTGCCTGCAACAAGAACTTCAAAACTGATCTGCTTCTACCTTAGGCCATGAACTTATCAATCACCCTTTGTGACGACTGGAAACTAAGCAGGACCTGGACGGTTCAACATACCAACATTTATAAACACAAATAGGGACAAAATATGTTAATTCCAATGAGATCATCATTAGATTCTTGTTTGGTTTCACAATAAGTTTCAGATAAGACAGCAGATGGACAAATTTTGCTAATTTTCTAAGTTAGAATGGAAGGAAACCTTATTGCATTTCTTCCATTATTCAAACAGTGGTAGGCCAAGAAACCTGAACACACCAAAACATGCATACTGATAAACGCTTTCTCAGCTCAGCAAGGCTGGGACAGCCCACTCCCCCACTACTGTTCTGAAAGACGCCACCCATCAAGGGATCAACGGACGCCAGTAAATCCATTACTAAAAATACTTGCCAATCCTTTGGGATTACTACGCGTAGCAAGTGGACACTGTGTATGCCACAAATCTGGAATTAGGCAGTGAAAGGCTGTCAATGGTGCATCAACACCTGATCCACTGTCTAGGCATGTGTGTCCTCGGGGCAAAGGTGGCTGTTAACTGTGCCACTCCGAGCGACCTGCACCGTATGTCGCACTGAACTCTGTCAACTTTACTCAAAAAGGTCAAAGGCCAACTGGCAGCGAAGCCACCTCTGAAATGTTTTATTTTACAGAGGAAATAGGAGCTCAAAAGCTTTACTCTGGAAATGTAGGTATTAAAACTGAGTTAAATAGACATATGTGAGCAGTAAAATCCCTCTTAAAAGTAGCTGCTCACATGCAGTTTTACTGAAATTCACTAAGCAACAATATGTTGCAGTGTTTAATTGTGTTGGGGGAGCTGGGAGGTCACTCTAAGGCCAGAGATGTCAGCATGAGACACTGTGTACACGCCTGACCTCTAAAAATAATTTAACTTGTATTAGCTAACAAGTATTAGCCCTCCAAGCTAATCAGGATCAGGTGCTGGGTCACTCTGTGATGTGGAAAAGCTGGGTTGCATCCAGGTTAGGCAAGAAGCCCATTTGGCACTAATTTATGCTGAGTCTTCATTCCATACCACATGACACTCGTTGTGTACAGTATTTTCTTATTTTACTGTTTTTGGTCAATTATGTTACATTGAAAGAGCAGGAAGTGACACTGCAGGGATGGAAGTCAATGAACTCGTGACCTTGGAATGTTTAGTGGTTTCTTACTTATCAAATTAATCGAATTCAATTCATTCACTTTATTTGTTTTCCCTCATCGAGCTGTTTAATAATCACAACAAATCATTTAAACTGTTTGCGTTAGTAGGGAGCTCATCAGTTTCCTTATTTTTTAATCATTATCAACTTTATATTGTCAATATTCATTATGAATTTTTTAAATACAATGAATCTCTTAATATGCTAAATAATCCAAACTTACTTAGCAGTTGAAAGATATGAATTTTTGCAGACACAGCACTACACACCAGCCAATAACCTATAATAACCAGTGACAATTCCCCAGCACTTATACTGTATTAGTGTCATATCAGAATATCTATATAGATCGACATATAAATGTATGTAGATATAGACATATAATTATATTTTAGCCCTCATATGGCCAACTCTGTGGATGTCTTAAGACCTCCAGTGATTCACAAGTACAAAATTAAAATTACAATCCTACAATATCTCAAGTCAGAAACTGAGGAATAATAAAGAGCCGTATGTGTTGGTCAGGCACCAGTCATCCTTCATCGATATTCTCCCATAAGATGCAACTAAAGCCACAGGACTATATGTCACAAGGCATCATTAGCTCTGAGGCTGGCTAAATCTCTTTCTTATGTAATGTTGATAAGCGGTAGATGCCCATTAATTCATGGATATAAGCTTAAAGGTTGGCTGGAGCCTTGTGGCTGCGTAATCTGCAGAGGTTAAACAAGAGCTCAGCTGTGTGGATCTAATTATGAGATGGTGATGCCAACTGTCACATTAACTCCACTGACATGTAACTGGTTTATTATTATTTGATTGATGCAATAAGTCCCTCTTCAGCTTCGTGATGCAAATGATGAGCTAAAATTTGAGAACAAATGTTTATTCTGGCTTTTTTTTTTTTAAATGAAACTATCAGACTAATTGACATTTAAGTAGGAGGTTGTTGTGGATGAGTTCATAGATGGATGAAATTAGTCACTGCAAAGACAGAACAACAATTGGACATTGCGTTTTTGTACCTTGCGTTGATTGGTTTGTTCATTTTCATGTTCACAAACCTATACCCCATTGTTTTATCGTAATTATCTTCCTGACTGAGCTCCGTAATGCTCTCATTTGTTTAGTTCATTTGTTTTTTACCAGTCAGTTTGCTGATTAAGCCAACCTTAGCCTCAGCTGGTCCCCGTCCAATGCCATGGCCTCATCCCTGAGGTCCATGATACCCTGATAGTCTCTGCTGGAGCCGGACCAAAGCACGCAATCCTATTACAACACTACCATCTTCCCAGCCCCAATCATGGTTTAATTAAAGTAGTCAGTCATGGGACAAGAGTCCAAAGAGGACAAGTGAATTAGTAGTCATGTCCGGCCCAGGAAGTGGAAGATTTGTATTTTTAATTTGTGTCAGTTATCGAGCTCCGTCTCTTAAATGTTGCAGTAACACTTGTGATTTACTCCAAAACTTACTTTGTGACTGATCCGATACAGATGATTTATCCCGGTAAATTCACAGAAGCTTTTTTGTTTTTTTTCATTTCTTTCTCAGCATTATTCTTAAAGTTGTCTGAAAATATTTTGGAGCAGAAACGAAGCCTCTCTGAAGGATAAACTGGCTATACATTGAATGACTTGCAGAAAATGAAAAGAGGCCAAGGGGGGCCATTGTAACACAATGCTGCCATCCTGTAGTTGGCTGATGCTATTTGTGGCATAAGGAATGGCTGGCAGTCCGGGGGTATGTAATGCCTCATGTCCAGATGAGGTATTGACTGTAAGCAGAGATGACTGGATGTAATCTTAGAGACACAATGCAATATCAGCAGGGCCAATGAGACCATCAAAGGAATCAGGAACACAATTTATCATGCAGAAAGCAGGATATTTGGTACGCCATTTTCTGGATATTCTCTATTATAATATATAGGCAGAAATAAAGTCCACTAGGACCAACTTAAACTTTATATAGCATATATAATAGTTGACTGTTTAATGCATATTTTTTTGCAAAAGGTTAAAAATCTCAACAATGAGAGCTCAACATACATAATTTTGTGCAAGATCCTCTATTTTCTCACCTTTTTCAGACACTGTTGTTTTATTGAAGGTGATATCCTGCCGGTTCAAACACTGATGTCAACACTTTGAATTAGTGATGAGATTTATCCAAACCTTCACGAGAGTTTATCTCCGATGAATCCATCTCTCCTCTCTGTGACGCACGTTCTCCACCCGCTAAAATTCATTCTTCTTGTATTTATTTCCTGACAAGTGAATAGGCCATCTGGGATTTGCACTTTGTTCAATATCAGTATTACTTTAAGCCATAAATCTTATGCAACATTTTTTTTTCCCCTCCCTGCCCCATTAACTGTGTAACTGAAGTTACACAAGCCTTGTGTAGGGGAAACAGTTGGCATGCCAACTAATCCAACCCAACACAAACCCAGCCGAGAGTGCAAAGGCACAAAAATAAATAAATAAAAAAAATAAAAAAATCAAGGGATGTCTGTTTCAATTACGATAACATTTGGATCATTACATAATAATCCACTACCAAACATGCAAAATATCTGAGCTAATGTCCTCTCTTGTGATGTACACAGCCAGCTGCTGTTTTGTGTGGCCATGAAAAGACTGAGCGCGTGGGTTCAGCCTGCATATGCCACAATGCAGAGGGATTCAAAGTCTCACTGAGTGGTTTTTAATGAAGTTAATGAGTGTTTTCTCTCACGATAAGATCACAATGACACAAAATGAAACAATATAATACACAGCAGTCTTTGTCTTGCTGCGTTCGACTGAGTAAAAGTTTGTTCCTTTGCTTTGACAAACAGTTGGATGTCCTCTGTCGATCCTGTGCTTGCGTTGCCCTGAAGATGATGCCATGGTAGTTTCACGCTGCAATACTATTACAATAAGCTGGAATTCTGCATACGATGAGAAGAACTATCTAGAGTGGGAAACAAAAGGGAAGAAACTGGTACTAACAATGAGCAGAGGCAGATAGAGCCAAGTTGTACATTGCAAATGGAAATGAGGCTTTACTGAGTCCTATTAACACTCAACCTCAGTTTCTTTCAGCCATTACCACAGTCATTTCCTAACCACAAGCACATATTCTTTTGATGCAACCATTAAGTGGTTTAAGCAGGAGAAACCTAAGTAAAACAGATTTTAAGAAAGATCAAATATTTCTTACATCACCAAGGAGGTTATACTTTATTTTGAGTTCAGTTTGTTTGTTTCTCAGCAGGATTACAGAAAAACTACTGGTTCAGTTTTTACGAAGACTAGCAAAAGTGTTAAGAGCTGGCCAGGGGAGAACCCATTAAATTTTGGAGCAATTCCAAATCACAGGAAAGATTCGCAATTTACTTTTGTTTACGTTGTGAAACAGGGCATTTAGACATGTCTATCTAAAAAAAAATCACCAGATGGCAATAAAAATGTTCTGAAATCAGCACCAGTGTCTCCAATACTGCCAAGATTACTGGATTGTGTATTGGCGGGTAAACGTGTCTATGCACCAATCCAAGGACCGTGTATTTTACATGTCACAGATGGGACCCTGCTACTTCTCAGCAGTGTTCGCTACATTTGTGTACAAGTTAACAGTTTTTTTACTGCTCTTGTAGCCAAGATTCTTAAACAGCAAGCGACATGTGTAACTTTAAGCACATCTATAACTTAACGTCCATACAGGACTGATAGCATACAGCTGTACAGCAGACCTGGCATCTGAATAGTAAATAGCTTTGGCAAATTATCTTTACCCTTACAAAAAACTACATTGTAAATTTAAGAATATGAGGATTCTTTAGCACATAGACCCCACTGTGACATTATTTCGTGGGGTTATTTCAGGCTGATGCTGAAAATCTGGAGGTGATGTGAAGCAGGACTCAGCGGAAGGACCACCAGGCTGAATGTGATGAGGACTGGAGGTGGATGGAGTGCAGGAAAGTTGCATCCATTTGACGGATATAACAACTGACAGCAGCAGAGAGAGGAACAGTTTTCAACTTTGACAGCAACAGGATGATTGGCTTATAGAGATCTTGGCTAAATATAACAGGTTTAACTGAAAGGGTGAAATGCCCTCGGTCAACCGATGAACTGGAAGCAGCAAAACAGAGCGAGAGAGAGTGTAAACAGTGAGTAAGCATAGTTGGCTCTCTGATAGACTATAAGCTTCATTAGTATTTTTGACCCAAAGGACAATTTTTAAACTTAAAACATCTTTCCATAATCCTATGCAAGCTTTTTGTACAAAACTTCACCAAATGTCAAGTAAAGAGTTTAAAAAATCTACCTGCAATTCAGTAATGTTTAAGTCCATCCACAGCTGCGTCAGATCAAGAAACATGTTATTCTGGACGAAATGAAACAACAGTGTCTTCATTGATTAATTTAGTGGATGCAATACCGTGTTAATCACACCAGGGTTGTCATAGAAAACAAAAGGGTAAGGTGCAGTTTGGTATCAGGTTCATTAATAGTCATTTCACATAAGCACAATAAAAGAAAACTATGGCTCCTGTTTGCTAAAAATTTGTATTAGAAGCACTTAGTTGCACATTTTACTCTGTAGCCACTTCTGACACATAAGACCTGATCCTGACAAAAACAACCTCAAAGTACCAAACAACCCAAACCAAACTTTTCTGAACAACTGGAACTAAATTAAATCAAGGAAATGGGCTCTGAAGATCAATTAAAACTGAGATACAATGAAATCACAGTTAGAGCAAAAATAAATTAAACAATTAAAAAATCTATAACAAACATATAACCTTATATAACACATTGATAGCAATATGTATTTTTAATAACAATAACTTTTTTATCTCTTTTGCTGCACTATACATAGCTTTCTAACAGTTATCAGGTCTGCTTGTGAAAACTTAAGGGTGTCGCCAATGTTGGTCAGTGAACTTAGTTACTAAGTTACCTTAGTAACAGTGGACTTAGTTACTAAGTAATCAGCTGAGGAATTTGAATTCTATGGAGTAGAAGACAGAGAAGACATCTCTGAGAAAGTAGCTGGGAAATGAAGTGATGAGGAAGGAATATTAATGACAGAATGGAGAGATCAGAAGGATAAAGTCTCTGAAAACAACACGGGATGCAGAGATAACTTCTTTACTTATATGGGGAACTTAAACTTTTAATGGAATAATTTTACATTTTGATAGGCCTTGTTGTACATTAACCTAACTGAAGTTAAAAAAATCAGTAATCACCTTCATTTATTAGGGCTGGTGCAGGTACATGTCCAGGTTGATCATAACTAGAACCCTTTAATTTAATTATATCTGACCATGCATGCCTGAAACAAACTAATGATGTTGATTCAATAAAAGTTTGTGGATTAGAAGAGTAATTCTTCATCCCTTAATTAGTATGTCGCAATGCATTCTGCAGATATTAAAGCAAACATAATTAACTCGGGTTTAAAATTCGTCGTGCAGATGATTTTATTTAAAGCAAATTATCTACCTGCAGTGCATAATGAAGCCCAGGTTGCTTGTAAATATATTTATAAAAAAAGACTCTCTTTGCATTCTAGCCTGCAACTATAGATGGTAACAGTACAATCAGTGCGCTCACACTCTAAATGTTGGATCACATCCGCAACACCTTAAAAGGTGTGATATCCACAAGATGTTCAACTAGTTTTCTTTTTTTTTTTCTCATATGACCACGATCACACCGACGTTACAATCTGTTTCACCGTGTTGTCTTCTATTATCACTCCTCAGGAGGAGGCGAACCCGCTGCCAGCAGGCGCACGTGCTGCTGTATCAATTGATTAGAAAAAAAAAAACCCCAGCTTCATTAACTTCATATACCGTTGAATCACATTTCGATGTGCTCCTGTCATATTGTCTTCCTCTTGCTATGTGTGAAAGTGATGACAGAGGAAGGGGGGGGGGGGTGGCGTGGGGGTGGGGGGCGGAGGAGGGGGCTATCATGAGCCACATTATGTAAATAAGGTGCAGGGGCATGTGCCAGTTAAACCGCAGTGCCGTGCGAAGTGAGACGAGGCAGAAGCTTTTGGACGGCAGAAGCCGGGGCCGTCGGTAGATGGCGGTAACCCAAGAAACCTGATCCACCGGGCTCTCGGGCACTCTGTCTCAGTTTGCAGCACTCGCACTGGAGGCGGAGGAGCTTGAACAGTTTGAAGGACGTAAATAAAAAAATAATTTAAAAAAAAAAAAAAGGAAAAAAAAAAGGAGAGAAACAGACAGGAGAGCTCACGGCGCGTCCTCTCGAGTTTAGCGCGCAGCCCTCCCGAGCCGGAGACGGAACGCTTTGCCGCAAAGAAAAAACGGGAAAACTCAAAACACCATGGAAGACAAATCTAATTCGTTCTCCAGCAGCAAGGAGGAGAAGGCGGATGGGAATAATGTTTTTCAGAGGCAAGACTCGATACAGAAAAATAACACGGGAAGCCAGAACATGAAGGACCACGGCAACTCAGTGGGCTTCAAGGGGGAGCGGGAAGAGGCCATGGTCGGTTTTGACGATCTGGAGGGGGCGTCCAGGCAACATGGTTTTATGCAGAGGCAATTTGGGGCCATGATGCAGCCCGGAGTCAATAAGTTCTCCTTGCGTATGTTCGGGAGTCAGAAAGCCGTGGAGAAAGAGCAAGAAAGGGTTCAAACGGCCGGATACTGGATCATTCATCCATATAGCGATTTTAGGTAAGGGCTGGAAGAGACACCTGCTCACACACACACACAGTCACACTCACACCCCTCCTTTTTTTTTTTTATCCACCCCTCCCGTCACCCTAGGGTCTGCACTTTCACACATAGCGCTCTGTCATCGGCACACGCACCGCCTTCCCCGAAGCGCAACGCTAATCTACCTCTGTGTTTAGGGCAATCAGGCATCCGCCGGCTGAGAGCTTCACTGTCAAAATGTGCCCAGTGAGTGTGTGTTTCATTGCGGCATTTTGATTATAATAGAGACGGACGCATTAAGGCTCCAAAGGTGTATGTAGGGAAACGTCCTTGGAAAAAGGCTGGTGAATGTCATGATTTAAAAACGCGCACAAGCACACACACAAGCGCACCTTGTCTGACTGATCCACAATAACACGCACTGTGTCGGCTCCTCATTGCGACATATTGCCGTGCAGGGGCGACAGTACCTGGACACAACGTGACAATGCCATTGCACCACCACGGTTGTAAACATTTCATTGTAGGCGGCGTTGTAAAGGCGACGGGCCTGCGTGCGAAAAAATGCACAGAATGCGGTAAAAAATCATGCAGGGGAACGATAAGGGAGGAAATACTCGTGGTTTGAATTAATCAGCTAAAACTGATCAGGGAGTCTTGATCATAGAGGTGCCAGCATCTGACAGCACTAATGGATGAGTGATGTGTTTTTGAAGCAGAGGAAATGTGATGGAATGTGTTTATTTCCGAGGAGCTGCGGCTCATCATTGCCACTCTTCCTTCACTTGGTGTTTACTAAACGCCACAGTGAGATAATTACTTGTTTTTAATTTTGTCTTCTGCTTCTGTTTCCCTAATCTGAACAACCCTATAGTGCCTATTGTCCCAAAGTGTGTTTCTGCGTGAGAAAACTAGATTTTTAACTGCCTGATTAAGGATGCAGTGACTCTCCATAAGCCCTGTAGCACATGAGCCCCAGTCTGTGTGAGTTTTTTTAAACAAGCTGCCTCTTAATTTGCTCTAATTTGTCTCACATATCCAGCACAGTGCATCCACAAGGTAAACAGATGAGTTCAGGTACAGCCAGAGCTGGTTCCCCACAAGCTGCCTGTTTACAGTTCACCACTTCACCAATTAGGCATCTCATCTGGCCCGGTGTCTGCACCAGGGTCCCCTGGCACAGCTTGACGGTGACAATGATGCCCTTTTCCATTGAAGCCACAGTGCATGTAACATGCCGGGGCACGTTGGAGCTGTCCGTGGTCCTGAACTCAGAGCAGGCCTGAGTATGCAGCACTCTGTTTCTACACTGCTGCTGCTGCTGCTGCTGCTGATTCAGAGTCTGCACGCTGAATTCAAAAACTTGAAAGACTGCTGCACTCATAGTTACAGCTGCTTTTCCATTCCACACCCTGTCTGACTTCACCGCTTTATTTTGCTTTTATTTATGCACAGTAAGTCTAGTGCATCAATGAGAACTGCAAACCCGGATACCCCCCCCCCCCCACTCACCTATACAAAAACACACGCCCATGCCCATATGCACACACAGATGTACAATGATGGCAGGCAAGGATTAGTCATACAATACAACAGTCAATGAGCTTAGCAGTCTCTGAAAACAATTATGTAAGGAGATTGACCCCCTCCCCCCTACAAAATGGCCAGAGGGCAGGGCCTGATCAATTTGGTGAAATGCATACCTTTTTCAGTTATTTATTAATCAAGCAAATTATTACTTATGCAAGCTCTATAGGCTGTTTTTGTGACTAATCTGTTGGATGGTGGACTTCTATTTAAGTGGCATTTAGGGAAAAAAGCCAGAAAACGAGTCTGACAGACTGAAAAAAATGTGGATCATGTTGCTGTTGAGCAAATACAGAATGAATCTCTTATATCAGAACCTAAATACGTAACATATTGGACAAATTGAGCCATCAGTTTGAATTTTTTGCAATTTAATCTGCTCGAGGAAATCGGCCCCTTTTATATCTGCTGTACTAAGATGTTTCACTAACTCGCGGCCCCCTGAGGTCCCTTCCCTGTGACATTTTCCAAAGGGGTCTTTTTTCATACCAAGTCTTTGTCCTCCAGCCAGTTTTAAAGACATGAACCATCTACGGCAGAGAGATTTCCTCCTGGCTTGAGAGTGGTACAGTGCTGTGAGGTTGTAGTGCTTGAAGCTACCTATCATGCTGGTGCATAAATGATGGAGGTGCAAGGGTACAATTTGCTTGGCAGCTCCTCTCGTGCTGTAGCTTAAAAGGTAATTTGTTTCCCTACTGTGGAGCTTAACTTAATTATTTTTGTTTGGTGGCCTTTTTTTGCTACCGGAGTGTATACCACTAGCAACCTTTCGTCGTCATATAATGATATTACGCAGTTACCGTCCCTGATTCTTTTGTATGCTGTGGCAGAACCAATAAGAGAAAACAAAAAACCCCGTTCGGTCTTTTAATGAAGCGTCTTACGTAAGTACAGTCCATGAATGACACCACTATTCACACGGGCCACATATCGCTTTGTGGGAGTGTTTGAAACTCAATATCCAACTTATTCTTTGTACACAGTGGCTGCTTAAAGATTAATGGCAGGTTAGTAATATTCATTATTCATAGATTTTTAGAGAGGCCTCATGCACGGCCTCATACACCTCTGGTTATGCTAAGGAGAGGCCTTTGTCAGAGTTTAAAAGACTCTCGGTGATGTTTTCTGTCAGAGTCTGTTATTAGGAGGGCATCTGTTTGGTGAGGACAGATGGGTGTTTTTTAGCCGTTACACAGCAGCATATGAATGAAGCTGAAATGCCACGTCGCTGTTCCTGCTCATTGCAATTATTCTTTCATTGTTTATTGTGTCGAGCAGAATATTAGGGGCGATTTCTTGCTTGGAAACATCTCTGACATCTCTGGGTCTTAAAAATTGCATATTTGTATTATAAATACAAAGGTTACACTCAAATTTTGGGGATTTGGAAGTTTAAAAGGACAAATTTCATAATGTTTCTCTCCCATCTGTATAAAATCTGCTTCTGTGGGATTAAGGGATAGAGTAAAGTCTGATTCAAACAAACCTGATGCCCTCCAAGAGAGGGACGGATGGAGAGAGACTGGCGTCCTGTAGTCCGTGTTTTCCTCGCTGTGTGCATCAGTACAGTATGTGACCTCTTGCACAGTGCACTCGTTACCCTGCAGATTGGACAGGGTCGGGCCGAGCTGAGTGAGATTGTGCGGGGTTCCCTCTGTTGCTTGGCAGGAGCAGTCTGGCATTGATTATGATGGAGCACTTGTTGTAGGGAGGAAAACCTACAAGAAGAAATGAGCCGACTTGATTTGGAGCTCAGTTGATAGTTACGACGATTAATACTCCACCTCAGATGGTTCTTTTCAACTTTTTTTTTTTTTTTTGCCACATCACTGATCTTTGGTGTTTTGTAGCTTTTCTCTTATGAGGCTCTGCAGCTGCTCTCAGCTCCTGTTTTTTAGGTGGGTCCGGTTGGTTGGTGACTAAATGCATCGCCGGGGTGGGAGCTGCAGTCACAGCTGGGTGCACTGCTCTCAGCCACTGGTTTAACTGGGGCTTGGTGCATTTGCAGACAGAAAGCAATGAAGCAAGAGCTCAGTACAATAACATAGCAGGAGCTGAGTGCAGTCTTGTTGGAGACGACTGCATTGGCACACTTCGTGACTGACTCTTTAAAAAGAAAAGGGGCCAACTGCATTAAAATGAGGAATGTCACTTGGCATTCAAACATCTGAGGAGCTCTTGTTTTTTTAGGGATTTCATCTTTTATTGTACTTTGTAAACAACATCTTTCTAAAAGAATCATAAGAATATGCATAACTATACGCTATTTTTTTACTTGAGATTTAGCAAATGAACAGATGCTGATTATTAGTTTTTTGAGTCGTGTCAGTATGTTTCTGATTTTTTCTTTCAAAGCTTTATTGCCATTTTTTGTAGCTTTTACTTTTCTTTTGAGGTTATTAATCAGTCTAACAATGAAAAACATAATCTTGTTCCTTTTTGTTCTCACTGTCCTATAAATGAACTTTGACTTTTTTAAGTCTTCTTTATTTTTGTCTTTGTTATAATGTAGCTCTCCTTGTAGACCGCAGACTAATTAAGCTGCTGCGTTAAGTAATTTATGTTTTCTACAAATTAACAAGATCCCTAAAAATATACTGTTATCATCATGTTTTCATCTTTTTTTTCTTGTTCCCCTCAGAGATGAACACGTCTTTTCAGTGTCTTGTTATGAAAGAGTTGAAAAAACAAACCATCACAGATTATTTTTCACCGCAGTCTCTTATTACATTTAAAAATAAATAAGGATAAGAATAACCGAAGGCACAAACACTCTTGCAGTCTGTATGTTGTTCTGGCATGAAGTCTGAGGGGACTGAAAGGTTGACGACAGGGTTTGTGTTTTCAAAGTGATGTTATTCAGGGTCTGTGTGTGTGTGTGTTATTAGCTTAGGCGAAGTCAAATTCTGCAGTTTAGATGCTCGTTTTTGCAAAAGTGTTTTATTTTCAACTTGAAAGGAATAGTTAGTGTCATGTTTGATTCTTTATTGCTCATTCAAAGAGTCAGACAAGATCCTTTGTAGCCACATTTTCAACTAACATCTTAAAAGTAAAGTTTATTTTCATATATTTACATTATACAACACTGATAGAGGTTGGTCCATCTCTCTTCTGTAGCTCCATGTTGATTTGTCAAAACACAATTGACAAAAACAAACTAGTTTGTGGCAACAGATTTTTTAAAATGTTGTCTAAAATAAAAATGTTGCAAGAACTTGTTCAGTGCTGCAAAACCCACCCAAAGTTCCTGTATGTTTTACAAAGTGCTACCCAAGTGCAGAAACTTTTTTGGGGTAAAAAATACCCCTGAAACTTAATTTAGAGCCTTTTCCCTGTTGTGGAACTGCACAAAGATTCCTTGTTCCCGGGGAAAGTTCCTGCGGTGGACGCTCAGCTTTTCCCAGTTCAATGCCAGCTGGTGTAAAAATACCCACAGTGGATATTATAAACCACCTAGATGACCGCTGTTTACTTGAAGTGAAGACAATTATCGGAAACATGATCTGTGGATATTTATAAAGCCAAGGCCCCGTCTTAATTCATTCAAACAGATCCATTACTGGGTGAACAGTCTGCCATCCAGCCAGACAGGCAGCCTGCCAAGCAGCCAGCCAGTCCATTTCCATCCTTAACATCAGCATTTGAACGGGCGGCGAGGCAGAGGCAGGCAGTCAGGCAGCGGGGAATGGCGTCAGTGGAGAGTTTTTAGCTCGAGATAGGATTCCTGAAAGCGTCTATTTTCATTCATGGTTGCTCGGCCTTTATCGAGGCCCAGGACACTTCTTGAAAAGAGCAGGGTGCTGATGAATCACTTCTGGCCCTGTTCATCACAAGACAGAGGGCAGGGACATTAACACAGCCGGGAAGGATGAGAGGGTCTCATTCTCACTGTGCCCTGAATGCATACAGTAAGTGCTGGCTGCACACTTCATGATGTCCTTGAACTATACTTAACTTAGGGCACAGATCTGCAGAAAAAAGAGGAGATTTGGTGAAAATACAATAGATGTGTCAGAGCTGCTGACGACCAAAGCATGTGAGGACTTGGATCCCCTGCACATCCACAAACCTTTGTGTTATTTCTGACTGATTCTTGTTAATCAAACATATTGGGAAACATGCTGTATGATATATGCTGACAGTAGAAGTTCCACAGACAGAAACTAGTTCTTCTACAATAACAACCAGGTTGCTGCACTGCTCTGAGAAATTACAGTTGATCAATCCACCATTTTGGTTCAGACTGAAACACCTCATGTTGTGCAGATCCTCAGTGTCCCCAGAGGATGGATCCCTCTGACTGTTATGATTTCCTGACTTTTTCTGTAGTGCCACCATGATGTTAGCATCTGTGGCTATAGCTGAAAAGTCTCAACATTTAAACTCTATCGACTTTGTTGTATTTTGCATGCTAAGATGGCAGATAAATGCTGATGATAATTAACATTATCAGCTGAGCATCAACATGTTACAGAGGCGTTTCCATCGTGAACATATCACCATGCTGTTCTTGTATTTATCGCCCAGCTGAAGCTTTTAAGAGCTGCTAGCATGGCTGCAGACTCTGAACTCAAATAACCTTTGCGATCCTCCCGTTTTTCATCTAGTTTAAAATGCTCAGATTTATGACTAAATTCATGCAAAATTAATACTTTCCTCAGCCGTACTTGTGCTCAGTGCTAATTAGCAAAGGTTAGCATACTGACGCGTTAAATTGACACGGCATGCATACTAAACATTATACCTGCTTAACATCAGCATGCTAATATATTGATTGTGAGCTAAGTAGCAAGCTGATGTTGGCTTTTGTCCCAAAGCACTGCTGCTCTGCCTTGTTGAGATGCTGTTCATGCTGTTCTTCATTTTTTTGCACTTAAAAACCATTTTGCATCATTCTTGGCCTTACAGCAAACTGATGAAGCTTTATATTCTCAGGCAAAGCCCTTGAAATGCGTTCCCCTTCTTCAGCAGCGTGAACACACTCACATCTTTGCACGTTTTCTCCTTTGCATTACTGACTCTTGTGTGTCCCTCTGCAGGTTCTACTGGGACTTGATAATGCTCATCATGATGATGGGGAATCTAATCATCATTCCTGTGGGAATAACCTTCTTCTCAGAGCAGACTACCACCACCTGGCTGGTCTTCAACGTGGCCTCGGACACCATCTTCCTGGTGGACCTGGTCATGAACTTCAGGACGGGGATCGTCAACGAGGAGAGCTCCGAGATCATCCTCGACCCCAAGGTCATCAAGATGAATTACCTGAAGAGCTGGTTCGTCGTGGACTTCCTCTCCTCCATTCCAGTGGATTATATCTTTTTAATAGTGGAGAAAGGCTTTGACTCGGAGGTTTATAAAACAGCCCGCGCCCTGCGAATCGTCCGCTTCACCAAGATCCTCAGTCTTCTGCGTCTGTTGAGACTGTCCCGACTCATCAGATACATACACCAGTGGGAGGAGGTGCGTATATGTCTTACTTGTCTGTTTGTATCAGTGAACAACAAAAAAAATACACAACAAGAACTGATATAAAAGCACAAACCAGGACAATGCAGACTGATAAAGTTATGGCTGTTCACATTTTTGTGCTGCATGGTGGTTCTCTGGCTGCTTTTCCCAGCAGCAACCTAGAAAGGTTAATGCACTGATATAATTGTGCATGCATAAGACCAATAGGGGCTGTCAGTCACCATTTGTCAGACGGCTTGTCTGTGGATAGTAAGTGGCAATGTCAGTCTCAACTCATTAATGGGTAAAATTAATTCAAAATTAAAAATTAAAGGTAATTACCTCAATTTTTTTAGGAGAAAATTGTCAAATTTATGGATTCTGGGCATGACATAATATAACCATATCATCAAGAGGGCATTTCACTGTATCTATATAAAGGTAATGTGTATTAGAGGCTAAATGAGCTCCTGTCTTAATGTTCTGCTCGTGTGGTTGTTCTAGATGCCTCTGGTGGGTTTTGTGTGAACATCCACAAGGTTAAACCCCACTGGACATAATCGAGAGTGATACATTATTACCCTCCATCGAGTCCTTGCACTCCCTGACTCAGACTATTTAGCCGAGCTCTAGTCTTCTCCCTCTGCCGGTAGCGATTTCATTACACACTGACTGATCAAAAGATTGAGCTTCTCCATATCATGAATGAACTGCTGCTGCTGCTGCTGCTGCTGCTGCGGACGGATACATTTTGGACATTATGACCAGCACACCAACGTTACGTTTGACTTGAAATGTAGCGTCGATAAAATGTAAATGGTCGACCATAACGCCTCCTCTATCCCTCACCTCGTCCTGAACGTCCTTGCCCCCACAGCTCCCTGTTAGTCCCTCATCGTCCGACTACCCTGTTGTTATCACCGCTGTGTGTTACGCCGGCTGAACCAAACTGTGTGTCTGTCAGGGATCAACATGCGCTCTTCTTCTTTGGAGTGCACATCCTGCACGTTTTAGCGAGGTATCAGGAACAAAGGATGTGCAAAAATAGATTCTAAACTGTTCAAAGATGCACCGGGGAAACGAAATGTTATACATCTAAAAATGTAGGCTAAAAGTATGACGTGGTTTTGAACATCAGCCCAGAACTTAAGTGCACGAAGTACAATAGTGCAGCGTGTCCAATTCCCAGCCATGCTATGGATCAGTGAACATTTACGAAGCAGGAAAAGATCATCTCCGGGCTCGAGCAGCAAAGAGGCAGCAGACTTTTATGGTGTTTATGGTAGCTTATATTTTTCTGTCAGTGTGAGTTTTAAACTGTGTTATGTTACCCTTGCTGCATAATGTGGCATTTGGACAAACAAAAGCATTATTAATGCTTCAGCAAAGCATTATTCAAGCTTTTGTAAATGTGGAGTTTTACCAAAGGACACGCACGCTAACATCGCCGACCATATTCTGAAAAAGTGAGCACCATATGGGTCGCGGTGGCTTGGTGTCATCATCTTGGTATGCACACAGTGTGGGAAGTTGATTATGCATTTCTTATAGGGCAGTGCTGTGCGTTGTGCTGCTGTTTAGTTTGCAGAGCTGTATGCAGTGGGAGGATGAGATGGTAAGGACCAGGTTAGAAACACAAATAGACGACGCCGCGAGCTTAATGAAAATCTGCAGCGAGCTTGCAGGCAGGCAGGCGGTGCAGTATATGCAGGGATGTGTCATAATGCTTGGATAAAACAGCTCTGCTCTCCTAGTTTGTCTCCCCTAACGCTCAGCTGTTCATCTTTGTCTCTTTTTTGTCTTTCTGCTTATCAAACTCTGTTTCTACCTCTCTGGTTTTTTTCCCTCCTCTCCCTCGTGCATGCTCTCCTCTCACTCTCTCACTCTGTTCATCATCCTCCTTTAACGCTCCGTCTTTCTCTCGCATGTTGTTGGGTTTAACCTTTGTGCTTGACAACACAGTATACAAATCATATGAAAATACAGTCGTTTTGGTGGAAACACATTAAACAGACACAGTGAATGATAAAACAACAGCGAATCAGTCACATCCGCAGGAGACGAGTGAGGAGAGAAAAGGCTTTCAGTGGAAAAATTCCAAGCTGTCGTAACATGTTAGGTGTGGGATGCAGGATTAGCGCTTTAATGGGGGGACAAATGCAGCCTCTTGCCATCATAATGGGTTTCAAACAGTGAACCATCGTTACATCAGCCGAGATGGACTCAGTTAGTTATTCAGACAGTGAGTTTCGACAATAAATCATCCTCCGGCCCGCACGTCCGTCATTCCTTCATCTGTCGTGTGCTCCCTGCCCCCCCCCTTCACTTTGTCACCATCTCTTCCCTCCATCTGCGAAGTAAAAGAGGGCCGTTATTTCATCAGCGCAGGCTGGACAGTCAGAACTGGGCTAAGTCAGATTTGTTGTGTTGCCAAAACACTCTCCATCAGAGCTGCCCCTCTATGTTTTTCAGAGATCTTAATGTGACAAGAAGCTGCATTTTAACATGCATCTTCTTCTTCTTCTTCTTCTTCTTCTTCTTCTCACACTCCTACAAGCTTCATTTTTTTTTTACTCCCAGGGGCAGAATTTGAAGTAGGAATGTAGATGAGGGGGGTTTATTTCATGCCTCAGTTTCCTCAGTAAATACTGTCCTGTGTTGAAGGTGTTTGTGTCACAACAGGAACCTGTTATGGACCAAACTGCAGGGGAGTGGCTGCTGGGTATTGTGGTTCAAATTAAACAGCTGAGTTGCTGCAGTGTTAGTGCCCACAGAGGAACTGATGCATCTTATTTAAGCAACTCGCTCTGCTGTCGTTCATTAGAGAGGAGCGGTACGTGACTCCATCTGGCTGTGTCAATTAGTCAGGCAAAATAATGATGGCAAGAAAAGCAAATATATATGATGCAGTAGTTTAGATAAACATTAGAAATTCCTCTTTTAAATTTTTAAAATCACCAGTAAGAAGAGTTTGGTTTTTGGTTTTGCAGGCTCTGACCCTGGCTCAGTTGGTGCCACCACACACGAATCTCTGTGTGTTTGTTCAGGCCTTCATTCATTTGTTTGCCAACGCATAATTATTGCATCGCTGAGTACTTAGGGAAATTGCAGCGTACAGTGTGAAGGTCGTGCTGAGCAGTAAATACGCTGCGCGCTCAAACAGACCACAATTTAAACAAGCGGCAACCAAACGGAGGCTGATGTGCTGTTGATACATCTGGAAGTAGCTCAGTTTTTCTCATGTTCTTTGGCCGTGTAAACACTTGAGTGCAATATTTTAATGTCTAGTATGTGTAGTTTGAATCAAAGACATGTATATGCTGCATCTTAGTCTAAACATATGTGTTGTGCATCAGGTGGGGCAAAAAAATGTGGATGATAATGTGATGTTCTTTCAAGAGAATGTTTTGCTTTTTTGTCATGATCTTAAACATTTTCTGAACTAATTTCAGTGAAATACTACAACTTAAAACGTGTTTTACTGTAGCACTTTTGTGTAAAATAACATTTATTTTTTAAATTATCAATGGGTCAAATTTAACGTGAAAATTATCACTTGTAGTGATGGAGCCACAGAGAATCAGCACCTGACTTGGAACATTTTAATGTTCGGCTCATTACTTTGTTATACAGCTGCAGGTGATTCTCACCACTATTATTAACCCCCTTTTCTGGCCTCAGCAGACAGTTTTTAGTGAGAAAAATCTGATGAACCCGCTGCACGCTACCTGCCCAGACAGCAAAGTTAGCCACTAGCGTGTAAACATACTGCAGAAGGCCCAGAGTGCAAGAACCTTTTGCACATTGACTCGCGTTGTACATGTGCAGTTCGCTTCACCTCACTAGAAGAGGGCACATTTTGCCAGCAGCCTAATGGCATACAGCTGATTTACAGCACCACTCAACAGGTGGCGGCAGAGGGCAAGCACCAGCTGCTGCTGGTCAAGTGCCAGTTTTTCCTGAGGAGTTGGTGGAGACCAAAACAGAGCGACAAAGAGAATGAATAATGGACCTGTTTTTAATAAGGCGGCCAATCACAGGACTCCAAATGACTGATAATGTTGTGATGAGTTTGTTCTCAATATCCACTTTATGCTTAAACAATGTGCGATTATTGTGTTTACTTAGCTTGTCCTGCTGCCCCCTTGTGGCATAACAAAACCCTTTATTTGGCTCCGTATTTCCCATCTCGAAAGCATGGAAAAAAATCCCCTTGTCATAGATTTCTACCTCTCACCTATAGTGGCCCACAGGGGAGTCATATTTAATGGCTGAGTATTTAATAATTCAATGAAATAATGAGAACAGTTATCGGGGCATTTTTTGCCCTTTCATCTTTATTTTCACAGGCATTTTCAGATCTTTCAAGGGCATTTTTGCCCCCTGCTCTTAGTAATTTCTAACCCCGCTCCCCTTATGTTTCCCTTATTATTTCACATCCGTCCTCTCAGATTCAGAGCTAATTATCCCGATGACCTTACAGTCACGACAGTCACTTTTCCTCCAACTTCTGCTCTGTGCGCTAACGTTGGAGAGATCTTTATGATTCATGTTACCAGGAATACATTCAGATAGCACACTGTGCTCTGTGGGTTTCGGTTTATTGTATTTAAAAAGAAGAAAAAAAAAAGAAACATGGAAAAGCAGAATAAGGGGATAACATTTTTCAAACTGCCGTGGAGAATCCCCACTGCTCCCAGTGCCACATCTGGCTCATCACAGCCACCAGGACTCCTGCCAGATCCCAGCTCAGGCACAAGGGCTCAGGTTGGGCTTGTGGCAGCATATCAGCCCCCCAGGGGTGTCTGTGTCTGTCGGTAACAAATCAGTAAGCCTAATCTTTGTAGCATTGCATATTTGTTTTTCCAACTTACAGTTTACTGTAAATAATGGCAATAGCAATAATGGCACATTTTATCCGGTATAATTCTAATTATTGGTAAAAAAATTAACCAATATTGACCATTTTAGAAGTACAGATCACATTAATCCTGTATGCACTAATAAGAAGATGGTCTCAGCTTCTCCTGTAATATTTAGAAAATTGAAAACTGCCTCACTTTCTCTGATCTATAAAAGATGAAATATATGGGCTACACACTCCAAAAAAATCTAAATATTCAGTTTCAGTTGATTTTTTTAACTGGAAAAAATACAACATTAGCTCGAATAAGTTACTTCACCATCTGGTGTGTTTTATAAAGCCTTTCCTCTTGGGAAAAAGTCAGAGCAGTTTTTTATCCTAATTACTATTTCTTTCTGTCAGTCTGAATTCAAATGAAAACATTATGATGACATTTTGCAGTCTAATTTAAACAGTAAAAGTAGATAAGACCCATAACTAGCTAATGTCAGTCTAAGCTTCTATAATCTCTGAAAGTCTGAAAGTCTGTTTGGGAATATAATTAACATACTGCAATCTGCTTTTTTTTATTGATAAACTTAAAATACTGAGGAAGATGTCAGCGTGGAGCTGTTCTGAGGCTGGAGGCTGTTTTTTGCTATTTGCATTTGAACGATTTGTGTGTGTGTGTGCGTGTGTGTATGCATGTGCGTTTGTGTGAGCGTGTTTTAAATGACATAGACTGCTGACTCACCAATAATTATTAAAACGAGAACTAAAAAATACATGTGGTTTGAGCATTTTGACACATTTTCCCTCCAATTAAGTTTAATTTTCCTCTCTGGTTAAACGGATGAATTAGGTTTTGGGGCAGTTCAAGCGCACACTACAATGAAAACACACTGTAGTAGCAGTAAATGATGCTGTCACCAGTTTTACCTGCCATGCTACTTCAGGTGCAGAAGCTCTACTTCAGTGCACTTCACTTTATTTCATCCCCTCTTTCCAGTTTCTTTGTTCTGCTCCTGCTGATGAAACTGTGTCATCATCTCAGGCCGTTGAGTCCTTGCCAGGGTTCGGTTTATTGCATAAATATGCCCTTGAAGCATCGTTTTTCAAGGATCAGACGCACCGTACACCTTCCTGATGAAGGGTGTGACTTCCCTGAACCAGTCATTTGGATTCATATTCGGCTCTTCTCCGTATAATTAAACCATTATTTGTTGAAAACAAAGTGAATGTGTGTGAAGCATTTAGCAGCTGCCTGTGAGCAGCTTCATGTTTTTAGCATCTCAAAGATACAGTTTCTGTTTCTGTGAACTTCAACATAACAAATCAATTCACCTTTCAAGATTAGATCGTTCTATTTAAGGGTCTATAATTGTTTAGTTTAATTTTGAGGTTTTTTATCTTAGTCAGTTGCTTCCCACTTGTGTTACTCATATATTAAAACGCAGTTTTTTAAAAGTCCTTATAAAAACATTTTCCCACGTGACCTGATGTAGATTTCTTAATGTTGACGCTACATACAAACACTCATGGTTGAGGGAGGCTGACAGCAAAGAGCTGGCTGGGAGTTTCAATTTGAAAAGCCTGAAGAAAGAGCTTTAACTCACCAGCATTTGTCTGCTAAAGAAACTGCTTCATATTTAGTGCATTAAGCTGCCTATTTTAGAAAGATAAAGCCACAGTATTATCTGCCACGGCCGACAGCAGAGCGTGATGCAAGCGATCTGTTTAATTATCGTGCCTGCAGGTTTACCTCATCCTCAGCAAAGGCACAAGGTTGATTCACAGCTCAGTCTGTAAATTGATCTGAAAGAGGGGAAAATGTGAGCCAACTGACCTGGGTATCTAGTTCATTGCGTGGGAGCAGCAGAGGAGACTGTAACTACATTACATGGGCTAAATTTGGTCTCTGAGAAAACCTGTACTACTGTGTGACAGTCTGACAGCCGACCTTTTTTTTTTTTTCAAACTCACTTTTTAACAGGCTGACAGTGGAGGTGTGAATGTTTGTCTGCACTTTTTCACAGTGTCTCATGGTCTTTTGCTGAATTAAAGCCAGGACAGAGCTTCAGCAGTGTTTATCATTAACATATATTTTTAGTAAAAATAGCTCTCCTCATCTGGTGCATACATTACGTCTAATAATATACGTTGCAGTTACAAAATTAGATGCAAACTCAGATTTAAATTCAGGTCAAAAGATGAAAGAGGGTGAAAACGGAGCAGCAAGAAACAATTACTGCATGTTGTTTCTTTGACAAACACTCATTTTCTACTTCCCAGAGTGCAAGGTGATGTCTTTAGAGTTTTTTCACTCCATCCAACACAACACCACCCATGACTGAGGATGAAAGGGGGCATCCTAAGAAGACTCAGATGCTCCAAAGCAAGGAAAGAGTTTAGGTTCACCACCTTGGAAATTAAAGAGTAACATGTTTGCGTTGTATGTTTCTGCAAACTCCGCACACATATGATATATTTATTTAATACATATTCCAGCAAGTTTGTTCAATAGGTATCCAAACAACATAATGCAAATTACATTCTCATTGATGGTTTGACAGATAGACAAGACAGCTGCCAAGCAGTAGATCACCATTCAACACCTCTTTAAAGTTGACAGTTTTATCCATCATAGCTCGGTAATTTTAGCGACTGTTGGAACATTTTCCAGCCTGATTTTTTGGTGGCAAAACTGGGTAATTTTAGCAACTTTTTGGGACATTTTCCAGTTGTGTTTGCCGTGCCAGAACTGTGCAATTTTAGCGACTGTTGGGTCGTTTCCCAGCCGTTTATTTTGGCGACAAAACCGGGTAATTTTGGTTTGTAAACAAGAATCTTTTTCAAACTATTTTTTTTAATGTTTTTATTTATGTTTTTCACAGCATCTTAACTTTTTTTTTTAGAGGTGTGCTGTGGTTAGCAAACAGACAAGAAACAGCAAATCCTCATGTTAGTCAAACTAGAAACAGAATATTTGTTACAATTTTCACTTAAACAATATGAATAATCTATCGCTGATGATTACATTTCTGCTGATCAATCAATAGTTTTCTGCAGCGGCACTTTAATCAGCTGACGGGAGGCGCGGCCTTTGTAAGGTGACTGAAGGAGATCATGATGAAGCCACTGTGTGAGGTAATTTGCCACCTCAGCAACAGATAGTGTGGTGTCAGATGAGATTAGTCGGCTTTGCTTTATAGAGTCCTGTTGACTTGATTCACATGTCTGTGAATAGGCTCTGCCAAGTGCTCGACGCCTTGAGGCCTCAGGCCCGGTGTCACGCAGGCTCGCAGGTGCATTAGCACACACACACACACGCACACACGCAGACACATAGAAGGTGTGCTGAATCATGAAGTGCTGAATCATGTGTGATGTTGAAAGAGAGAGCAGGAGAGACAGAAAGACTGATGGAAATACGAAGAAAGAAAGAAGCAGGAGGGCAGTGTGCGTTACATTTTATCACTGTGTGCATCATACAGCACTGATTCCTGTATTATGTTCCCCTGATTGATTTTCTATTGTGTCGACGCTTCTCCTCTCTGTAATTACAGCTTGTAAATGAAGTAAGGACAAAGGTTTTAAAACGTGTTTGCGTTTGGCTGCATGAGCTCTGCTCTTGTTAAAGCTGCACCTACATGCACTTTGCCACAGCGACTGCAGCGCCGGAACAAACGGCACAAATCCATCGAAGAAAAATATACAATACAATTCATCACAGAGAACAGCAAATGACATTTATGGGAGGATAATTAAAAGGAGCCTGGCCTCATTACCATGTTCTCTGAAATGGCATTTAGTTGTAGGACGGAGGAGCTGGAATGTGACCGGCTGCAGGACTTCAGTCTGTGAAAGAGCCGTGTTGGAGCAGAGCCGTCGGCTGATGACTGTATACAACTGTTTCCTGTTATGTGACGTGATCTGATCTGATGTGATGTGATGTGTGAGGCTGAGGATTGTTGTGGGAATGTGTCATCATTATGTGTTCGTGCGTGTGCATTTGGATATTTCTATACCCAGTAGCCTCGGGGCGGCATATGGCAGCCTGGTAACACAGCAAATCTTTTTAACCCTTTTAAAAAATGTTTTTTTATTCTAGCAAAGACAAAATAATAGAAACGATGTCTCAAGATAAGTGTTTTGAGATATCAGATCAAAAACTGATAAGGAAATAATTAGCAAAACAGTCGCAAACAAATGAATCTGATAATCTTTTAGACTTAAACTCTGTGAGATGAGGCTGCTGGAAAAGTGGTTCAACCCAGGACAGGTTTGAGCTCTGGAGCAGGTGTTAGTTAGCCCAGATTCTGCACTAAAGTACATGCAGTCAGGGCTGCACAGCTGGTTGTTTATATTTAACGTCCCAAGAAGAAGAAGAAGAAGAAGAAGAAGTTGAGATTAGAAATTGTTTTGCAAAGCACACAAAGGTCTGATTTCACTCGAAGGTACGTCGAGGACACTGAGGGGCAACTTTTCTTCGCCTGAAGACGTGTGTGTCATTTATCAAGCAGAAGCAGCAGTCTGAGGTGCAGCTTGTTCGTCCTGAGTAATGTTTATCTGTTTCATGCGTATGAATCAAAGACAGAAATACGGCAGTTTGAGCTTTGCAGATTGCATAAAGGTTAATTAATACAGACTAACATGCAGGTGCCGGTGTGAGTAATACTTCTACACCATTAAAGATAAGGCGCAAATGTCGCAGCTGTGATGAGTCCAGCGCACGGTGTTAACTTGAAGGACCATTTCTGGTGTGGGTTTGGATACACTAATGTGTGAGTCCAGGGAGAAATCAGTCATATCAGTGCCACCCACCTACATCCTCCACGCAGCTTCGATCCGAGCTGCTGGAGGAGCAGTTGCTCTGTCTGGGTCTCTGGTCTTGGCTTCGGAGCAGAGACAGGTACTGATTTTATGATTTTATGAGTCATAGATGCCATATTTTTTTGCTGGTGCAGGTGGATTGGATTGATTTATGGCTCATTACTTCATTTTATTCTGAGATAGACAAATATCATCTCTACAGAGCATCTTGCATCTCAAAATGCAACCAGAATGTAGCTGGTTGTTGATGCTGAAAGTCTGGTAACTTAAAGTAAATTAAATCCTTAGTAAATAAAAGGTCCAATGCATATTTCTATTTTCATGTACATGCTAGTAAATGTAGTCCTGAATCTCAGACCTGAGGACAAAACTAAACAAAATTGACATAATGCAGAGAAATGAAGCTTCAGCTTGATTCAGTATAAGTAAATACAAGTGCTGTGCACATACTTTCAACTAATATCCATAATTTGACACATTGCATTTGTCACTGATGCATAAATGGAAGCAAATTTGCTGTCCAGGGCTACCAAGCACTTGGCTACAGAACAGTGAATTCGCTGTTCCTTCTTCTTCACTCTTGCATTTTTTATCAGTGTTCAAGCTCCATAGTGATGTTTGTGCATGTTTTATGCCATTTAGTTGAGCAAGTCTTAGAACAGCGGCACTTCTTTTGAAAAAAATGACCATATTGTATTATTTTATTCCGGTTTGAATCTCAAACAGCAGAGCTCATAAATGCCTTCTTAACATTTTCCAACTCTGATTTTTTTCCCATGTTGCAACAGTATAGTGAATGGATGACAGCCTTGCATGTGTGTTTCTGTTATTTGCGGTGTTTTGCAGCGTTCTGGTCACATGAGCATGAGCAGGTGTGGGGGGGGGCCACACCCTGTGTGTGGTGCTGCAGATCATGACCGGTCAGGCTGTGGGAGGCCAAGCAGACCTTTGTTGTCTGGTGTGTGGGAGTTGCACTCTGTGGGGGGGCTTCGGAGCTCTGTCACGTGTCTTTATGTGCGACAATCTGCCTGTCACACGTTTGACATGCTGTGAGGAGGAAGAGGGGGGGGCGACTTCAACTGTTTTGAGAGGCACCCACACAGTTATAACTGAACTAAACCAGCATCAGTGTTTGTTACACTGGACAAGGATGCATTATTCTGTCTGTGCAAACTAGAAAATATATAAAAATGTAGGAAATGTGCTTCTAAACCATAAGCTGTCATTTCTGCAACCATAGCTTTAGTGTATTAAATGTAGAATTATTCTTTCCCCAATTAATCTTTTCCAAAAAAACACAATCTCTTTCCCTCATTCTGTCTATGTCTCTCTTTTCTTTTCCCTGTCACACACACACACACACACACACACTCACCCACACACAAACAACACAAACAAGCAAGTCAAGTCACACACAACAACCTTAATGGAGTCCTCCAGCTCAATTTTGTCGAGCAGACAAAATAAAAAAGAAAAAAAAAGAAGGACAATGCTTTTCCCCTCTCATCCCGTCTGCGTTCCTGTCCTCTCTGTTTTAAGACACGGCTCTCTGACGATGAACATAATGTGCCTTGAATCGCGTTCTTGCTCGCCTCGCTGAGGGAAGCTCACTCTTGGCCCACAGGGTGGAAAATCCCAGACTCCACTGCCTGAAAGAAAGAGTTTTTCCCCTCATCCCCCTGTAGATTTAACCCATTTTCCCTTTGCCAAGCCACTCAGTGCTCCTTCTGTTGCTGGTTGGTCTTGTTAACCGCGGTGGAGTTTGTTAATTGTTGGACCATATGGTAAAGACCACGCAGTTAACTGTCAGACCAACGGTGTCAAAAAAAAGGGAAAACTCAGCTCTAAAAAGCAGCACAGCAAAGTTTTATCCCTGTGTTTATTATTGAGTTATAGTCTGGATTTAACTTAAGGGACATAGTTTAACACAAATCATACAAATATGACCTTATTAAAACAAAAATGCAATAATGTTTAAAGAGAAACTCAAGTACACAATATTATTAAAACATATTCGTCAAACTCATAAAGGTTTGGATTGGAGATGATGTTCAGGCTTTGCTTTATCAAAAGTTGGATGTATCACCAAACAGTGTCTCAGATACCTTTATATTTATTGTATATGGAACAACGACAGGGAGAGGAAGCCTTGATAGCTTTGTAGTGAGAGGACAAAGAGGATGAAGGTAAACTATAAAGGATTTTCCTAAAAAACAATGTATTGACTCATCCAAAATAAAAAATCATGCTCGTGACCTACCTGAGGTATGTAACTGTGTTTAAATCTGCAGAGTCTTTGCCCTCTGCCTGTATTTTCTTATTTTCTTTGTCTTCTCCTGTGCTGGGGACGTTTCTGGCTGTGAGCCTTCAGGCAGTGAAGTGATGTGAACCCTCCTCCCACCTGCACGAGGTCAAACTCTGTGAAAACTACAGCAAGCAGGTTACATGGCTGTCTCTCTCCTCTGTTCTACCTGTATTACACGCTGCAAGTGCGTGTGTCTGTGTGTGACCGAGGGAGGGCTAGGCAGGCAGGGCAGGACACACACACACACACACACACACACACACAAACACACACACTGCTGTTGTAGATGTAGGATGCAGTGTGTGCTTCAGCTAAATTCACACAAAATTCAGCATTTTGATAACTTATGGAGGTGAGGGTGTATTTGCGGTTTTAATTGTAATCGCTGTGAAATGACGATAAGAAAGTCGCCTTTTTATTCTCTGATTCACTGGCTTTGTCCTCAGAAACACTCCTCTCTCTCCTCAGTCACTCCCTATCTCGCTTGACCGCAGCTGCTCTCAGTCTAGTTGAGCTGAGGATGAAGTACCAAGTTTTAATGGTTTGTTCGAGTAAATGCTGTTTTGTCAGCATCCAAATCTTTTAAGTCTAAAACAAAAAAAAAATCATAACATTCTTTGAAAACTAATTTTTTTAAGGTCATTTTTATTGAAAACTCAGTTAAAGCTCTTCAGGGTTTGAGTCAATTCTCTTATGTCTTAGGCTAAAAAAAACTTTCTAAAAACCTGAATTTACTCACAAAAAAATCATTTATTGGCCATGAAGGCTGAAGACAAGGCTGTTTTTTCTTATTTCTTAATTTAAGCTTATTTTTGAACTATTTTAAATGGTTATACGAGCCAACCTTGGAAGAAATAATTAAAAGGATTTTTAAAGAGTGTGAAGAGTCCTGTAGGACTGAAAGAGACAAATATATGTTTAGACTTCCAGTTTCACTTTATCATAAATGAAACATTCAGAATTGTTAGACTTCATACTAGTTGACAGATGTTATCTCCTTGTTTGTGTCCACTGAGGCAATTTAACAAGTTAGAATTAAGGAAAAACACCTGACATACTGATAGATCGTTATAATCAAGCTTAAATTCCTCCTATAGTCACAACTGCCGGCTTAACAGGTCAATTTGTTTCATACTGTCACTGTAAGCGAATGTATGACCTTTAAAGCGTTGTATAATCCTCCACAGGGAGTACCTCTATTTCTCTATCTGTCTCGCCTTTTTTCCTCCTCCGCCTGTCACCGACGGTCTGTCTCTCACTTCGACCCTTTATTTGATGTAAGATATAAACAGACATGTCCACACGGTAAAGACAGACAGACAGAAAGATAGTGACACCGGGAGGAAGAAGACTGAGAAAAAGAGAAAGGAAGAGTTTGTCGAGACAGCAGCAGGCAAAAAAAAAAAAAAATTCGAATGCAATTTAAAAATAACAGTGTTTTAATCATAAATATTTATGAGACAAATGGAACCAGCTCTTGTGCTATTCAAATGACCAAATTAGAGCAAGTAAGCAATACGTGTGCTGCTCCTCCATGGCTGCCATCTTCTGTTATGGAGCCTGAGGTATAACTGCTCCAGCAGCCCTGCAACAAAACACACATCTGCTATTTTCCCTCCAACATCTGCTGCTTTTTTTGGACGCATAATTTTGTTTTTAAACTCATGTCACATTTTAATGTTCCGAAAGCTTTTTTTTTAATATATATATATATATATATATGATTTTTATTAATCCCCACTCCTCCAGAATTAGAAAAACGGTCATTGAAAGCAGCTTTGATCTTGTGTCCGTCCCCATGGGATACCCCCCCCTCCGCCCCCGTGAGCACGTTTCCTTCTGCATGGTGTGCACAGTACAGTAAGCAGACAGATGACAGATATAGACCTGGGAGGGTGGCTAAAGTGATAAGTGTGGAGATTAGGCTAATCTCGGTTATTTTTGTATGCTGGGCTGTTGTTAGTGGTTGCTATGGGGTGTATGTGTGTGTGTGTGTGTGTGTGTTGGAGGCATGCAGGGGGTCACACTGGGGGGGGGGCAGATGCATTGGTGATCCCTGGTAGTTAGCTGGGGAAAGCTCTTATGATCTGTACGCCGCAGATTCTCCATACTTGACTGACTGATTCTCCATGAGCCACATAATCATCCCTTGTTATTTAGAGGGGGAGTTATGCCACTCATGGCCGCCGTCCTGTAATGATGTCTTGTGTAAAATAATTAATTAGTAACTAGTGAAGCATTTAGGGTTCCTCTATTTTCACTTCCCAAGGGTTAATGTCGTAGTGGATGGATTTACTGAAGCACCCTTCATCCATCTGTCAGGACGACAGCTGCGCTCCTCGATTCGAGCCTCGCTGTTAATATGAATGGAGACGAAACAATTTAAATTCTCCGTTGTCTCATATAGGGGCGTTGCGCCTCTGTTACAGCATGGCGAAGTATTATTATGGATGTCTATTTGTGACTGCAGCACAGATTAGATTATGTAGCATATCAAGTGCAGTTACTCAGGCTGCCACAGACAACATAGTCTGAGGTATGTGAGACCAGATAATGTCATGTCACTCCACTCTGCATCATATGTCCCATTATGCCATCAAACCGCTCCCATAGGACTGTGTACAGCTCTATTATATTGTTATGGTTATTTGGCGCTGACTGTTTTGCTGTTTATACTGAAATAAGCATCTTTGACCACATCATGCTAAGAAGAAACATGACTAAGGATGAAGAGGCATCATAAGTTACTACATGGAGTTCTTCCCCCTGCTGGGAAAACGGGGTTAAAGCGTGTCCTCACTGTAAACCGTGGTAGGAAGGGTCCATCTTGCTGATGTTTACAGGAGCGCAGCAGGTCACCCTGTGCAATCCAGTCAAATCCCTCCTGCTCTCACATGGGCACTAATCTTCCCTGACTGCCTTCTTAGCACAACCACAACTCAGCCTTCCTCTCTCTCTCTCTCTCACTCCTTCATGACATTTGCAAATACTGCGTCATGCTCGGCCCTCCTGCGTTTTATCCTCCGCGTTGAGTCGACAGATAATTATTACCTGAATCTGCAGCTCCCTTTGGACTCATGGAGCTGTATTGTGAATTTCAGCTTAGTGTTTTTTTTGATCTGTTCAGCTCACAATTTCACTGTTAGGTCAAATATTTCCTTCAGGAGTGAAAGGAGAGCAAAACAGAACAAAAAAAATGCCCTGAACTTAATCAGATGACCTCAAACACAACACCAAATAACTGATTTCCTACAATAGTAGCTTAAAAAATACAAATATTTCATCATTGGGTTCACTCTTTGTTTCTGCTGCCCCCAAGTGTCCTAAAAAAATCAGCAATTGCAGGTTTTTGTGAACTAGAACAAAATTGTAAATATCAATTCACATTATGAGTAAACAATACACTGTAAGGATCTCATTCTGTACAGCTAATAGCTCCACTATAGAAGACATCATGTCAAAATATGTCTACAGCAACTGCAGGCAAAACGATGCTGAGTGAACTCCAACAGAATGAATCAGTTTCTGCTCCGTGCTTTGGATCGATGCCTCTCTGTTACCTCCCTGCCATCTCACAGCTCTTTGTCTCTTTCCTCCTTCCCTCCATCATGGACTCACTGACTGAGGACACTGATTTAATTCCTGGAATGATGTTGTCAAACTGCCGTCCCGAAACAGACTTGCATAACCAGACAATTGGAGGGAAAAAATGGGTCATGTGGGAAAACAGTTGTTTTTGAGCCTCCTGGCGTGGTTTATGAACAATATGTCTGCACACACACACACACACACACACACACACACACACATCCGTATTCATTTGTTTTTCCCCAGCAATTGTCTCTTTGCACGGATGAGCTACGGCTGCACGGGTGCTGCTGACTGAACTAAGCACTGCTTTTTTTTTTGGCTTTTTTTTGGCTTTTTTGGGGGGGGGGGGGAGGATATCAGTCATGTGTTCATGTTTTTTTTAAAGCCGAAGCTGCGGTGTTGTTATTTTGTTACCGCTGCTCAGGTTACAGGTACAAATCAATAGAACATTCATCCTCCTCCTCAACCATAAACACATTTACTTGTTCCCCTGATGCATCGAGCCTGTAGGAGACTCGCATGAGCCTTGAAAGAAATTTACTAAAAATATGCATACATTAACTGCATACATTAATCTCCCCAGACTCCCAGCCAGAGTGATATCCACATGGGGGAAGTAATTACAGCCAAAAAAATAGACTGAGCACACAGTGTGAGTCCAATATAAGCACCGATGAGGAGGCGCAGGGTTTGTTTTTTTATTTTTTAAATTTCAACTCAACGTTAACCCTCTTAAAGTCTTAACGACATAATATCACTGTCAAACAATCCACTGATGAATTTAATGCAGAAAACTTCATAAATGTGACCCCCCCCCCCCGCGGTGGCTGGGTAGCTGTGTGAGCTTCTGCCCCAGAGGACGCTGCCTCTGCCAATGCAGCCCTGAATGGTTGAGTACAGATTAAGGCGGAACAGTAGTGTTGAGGTTATCACGCTCACACGACCAAAATAGACGCAGAGCGGGTGAGACAGCGGGCAAGGCAGCTACGCTCGCAGTGCAGTGTGATGTGCTCAGTGGAAGAGCAGGAGAATACTGCTGACGGACACAGAAAATGATGGAAAACAGAGCGGATGAACTCCCCTGCAGGGAAAAAAAAAAAAAAAAAAAAATCTACTTGGGCAGAAAAAGTCTTCATTTTAACTGGTGATTGACACATTAGAACAGGGACGGCTCTTCCACTTAAATGAATGCATTAGTTAAATGAATGGATTGATTGAAGGTTTGTACGGGCTAATCCAGCGAAGAACAGATTCGCCACGCCCACTGGCTATTTTTATCCCCCACACAAAGACTTTCACGTGATTTTGTGATATTTGAGTCCTCAGTGTTGGCAGTATTGATGATTATTATTATTAATAATAATAATAATAATAATAATATGCATCTGCTGAGGCAACATTTAAATATGTCAGAATATATAAGTTGTAGAGTTTTTATTAAAGAAACTGCCCTGAAATAAAAAAGGAACAAAGGAAGAATAGCAGCTTAAGCTTATGAAAAATAGTCCCCAGTCCATCATTTCATTTATAAGATGGAAATTAAATGAAAGACTGTAAAAGAAAGCCAACTGTGGTAACACCTCGATGTGTGATTCCCAATTAACATTATCCCTCATTACTTGTGATGAGCGCAGTGATGCAGGCATTTTATTGTCTTTGCAAGAAAAATAGAGAGAGGAGCTTTTCTAGTAAAGTTAGCTGCTGAAATGATGAAACCATCAGGCTGCTGCGACTTAAAATGGCAACCAAATATATAATATAACAAGAAAAACGAGTGGCACAGAGGATGGCAGGGAAGAAACACTGTGACTGAGGTCGTCTTTTCATTGATAGTCAAGTGATCAGCTTCATGCAATTATTGAAAGATTCATTTATTCTTCTAAGGTTTATATTTTAGAGTATATCTATACTTTTACCCCACTGCATTGCAGAGGGAAATATACTTTATTTAATTCCACATTTATTTGTATATATGTCTTGCGATAATTCTGTACTTTAAAGTATTTCTTTACTTACTTGTAATGCTTTCACAGATATCTGCACTATACTGCACCATGCATGTGACGCAGGAGTGCATGCACTTAAGAAATAATGACCTCCTCTTTAAAAAAGTTCCCTGTTACATTAATGGATCACTCCTTGTTTTGTTCCTGTTTAAAGATCCCATTGATCACCACCTGCCTTTTTAATTAAGTCTCTGACTGCAAATTACTGTTGGGCCTCATTACCTACGTAAATGCACTGCAAGTTGCTGAAGATCTGGAGCTTTTTTATGCAGAGATTAAAAAAAAAAACAACAACAACAACTTCTCACACAGCCTCAACATTTCTCAGAGAGAACAAAGTCGCATGCATAACAGTACTGAAAAGATGTCCCATCTCCTCTCCTCTTCTTGTGTAGTCTCGTCTATACTAGTCTGCATTGTAAACTAGCAGATTTGCAGACTCATTAGCATCTTAGAATACATATGCCTGCATATGTTGCCTGAAGCACTGAAATAATGCCAGCTCTATTTATGTTTATTTATCACTGAACTCTACATATATAAACATGATTACGCATAGGGCATTACAGACATGTGAATTGTAATTACTTCCAGCAAGCTGCTTCTCTTAGGGGGGGGGGAGAGAATGGCACTGAAAGTCTTTTCCCAGCATATAAAATGTTTCACATTCGGGTTGATTTGCTCAGACGTACGCTGTCTTCAGGATTTCTTAATGGCTAAGAACCTTTTTTTTTTTGTTTTTTTTGTATGTAGAAGAAGAGAAATGGAAGAGGAAAAAAAAAAAAACATTAGACTTGCTAAATCCCAGTGAATTCCCATTTCATGATAATATGATTTTTCAAATCCAAGTTCAACTGTAATTTTGTGATTAAGCAAAACCAAGAGAGATCCAAGAGGAGATTTACAAGACGATGTTAAGCGGGAGAATTCCAGATTTTCCTGGAAGCATTTTGTCATCCTTCAACGTAATAGCCAGTGGTGGATTTAATCCCCTCAAATTAGTCCCTCGCTAATCCTCACTAACCTCAAACAGAGGTCACTCATGTCCAATTTGAAGATGCATAAAGAACACTTTGTAATTGCGCGTGCAAGGCCCACAGCTTGATGATGACTAATTCTCCTGCATGCTCTTTTCTCTGCACATCAAATTCAGAAAGTCAGTGTACAGTACATGCATGGACCTGACAGGTTTCACACCGCAACACACGGACTCTGACATTAAAAATCAGCAACTGTCATGTTTGCTTTTTAAGCCATTATTCAGAAGTAATGTAACAATTCTCCGTGAGAGGTTTGTTTACGCCTCAAGTGTTATAAATCCTGCTGGTAGAAGTTCATTTCTGCATGCGAACACGAAATACCTCCCAGGTTGACATCCAAACTTTAATTTACCTCACAGCTCTGCACTGTTGAATGGATGAGGACCTGCCAAATGTGAATAAGCGTCGTGCTGGCTGGACACGACCAGCGTGTGACCTTCTGCCACTATCACATCACTTCTTGGCTCTTTGTTGCAACTGTATTAGAGGATTATGCTAACCTCTGCCCCAGTCCCCGGTCAAATTTAAGCTTGATGCACTTAATTCTAAGCCTATATTTTATCAACGCCAGCTGAGAGTATTGGTGCGTTTGGCTCCCGGTCAGAGCTACCTATTTCCCGTAGTCATGCAGTTGAAGAGAGGACATCGTGTTAGAGAGCGCCGAGGATGAGTTTAGATCTTTCTGACGAACACAGAGCAGAAGTGTTGGACGATACGAGCCAGACAAGAGCAGATGGATTAACACGAAAAGTGTCACAGTCTTAAAATTAAATCTTTACTTTAATGAAAAACAGAACAAAAACATGTCAGACTACAGAAGTGCAGAGAGAAGCAGCACATGCGTGACAGAAAACAGTGTCAGCTCGTAACAATGCTGCTTTTGAACGGCAGATTTGCTCACATCTTCTCAAAAAACACAAACAGAGGCGACTAAACTCAGACAGGCTGGTGCCTCGACCAATCAGAAGCCCTGAATTCCCTTTAAAAAAACACTCGCTTAACTAAATAATTGGCAGCTGATGAGCTCTGCGTCATTTTGTCTATAACAATGTTGTTCAGAATGTTGTTTATCTCCAAATTCAGGATTCTGATGCTAAAACATGTTTTTCTATTTTTGATTAGTCATTGAAAAGAAAAACGACCAGGGAGTAATTTGATAATTATTTTTGTCATGATTAAAGAATACTGACTCGCTCCACTTTCAGAATTGCCAAGATGAACTTCCTGTTCACAGTTTTACATCAATGAAAAAGAAATGAGTTTTGATTTTGGTCGGTTGGTCTGACAGAGGAAGCAATTTGAAGAATTGGCCTCGTGCTCTTAAATTTGTGACGCACGCAGAATTATAAATAAAGATATTACTCAAGAAAATAATTAGAAGATTAGCTGACAATGACGATAATTGTAAGTTGCAGAAGTTTTTGGGTAGTTTTTGTTACAGGATGGTAATAATTCTCCATGTAGTGAGTCAACTTTACTTCATTCAAGTCAGTACTTTGCTAAGATCCAATGTCACCTCCTTGGGTGTGATTATATTTCTTTCACTTTGAAGATTTAATAAAAAAGTCATAAAAATGTTGTAGTCAGTGTTGTATTGCTTTTATTTTCGAATCTGCTTTGATTTCCTTTAATTTACATCCTGAACCAGACGATTACCAGCCTATATTTGAATCCTCTTCATCAGCGTTGTTTGCTGCACAGACACACCGCTGTCTGGCTCTCTGTGACCTCAGTGCAACTCTTCAAAATTATGTTCAGCATCTTTGGTTGTTTGGTTGTGACGACACACATCCTGAGCTTAACATAGACCTGCTCTCCACAATGGAAACTCAGGGTCTCTGAATTACCTTCATTTCCTTCGGTGAGTCAGACGACAGACATCGATGTGGTCTGAACCTATAAACCGTCTCCCTCCATAACCTGCAGTCTGAATTTCTAGTGTCTTTGTACCTTTATGAACCTTTACTTTTTGATTAAACAGAGTTTATATGCGTGTGTTAATCATATATTTTGGAGAGTATGAGGACATTTCTGTGTCCTAGTAGAGAATATTTCAGCAGCACTGTTTCAAATCGTTAAAATTCCTCCTCATACATCACAGTGAAGGTTATCCTGCATAATCCTGTGACCTCAGCAGTGATCTACACCTGGAGCGTCTATTATTAAGAACTCTATTAATAGACTACAACCTCGTGGCTACCTGCTGCCACCAGCCTCTGAAATACAAACCCAAACAAATCCCACATTGTGTTAATGAGTTTCTACATCTTTTCCTCTCCGCCCCTCGGTGACTCAGCGTGACCCAAAGGTCGAAGAAGCTTCCCAGCAAAGTGAAACGCTCCCTGGGAATTTATGAAACCTCTCTGCAACCTTCACATGCGTCACCTTTTGTTGTCTCTTTTGTTGTTGTTTTTTTTTTTTTGGTCTTTTTTAAATATGCATTAGCTGAAAGAGGAAAGTGCAGATAACTAGTCTAACCTCTTTTTTTTTTCCTGCCTCGTGTGAATCATTTGCAATTCAAAGAAGGGCCAAAGTGCTGCTTCCTGTTTCCCTGTTTTGTCGCACCACCAGTAAGGTTTACTCTTTGTTTTTGTCTCCCTCATTCTCTTTGTCCGTCTGTCTGTCTGTCTCGCCCCGTGTCTGTTGTTCTCTCCTGTTATGTCATCAAACTAGATACACAAAGAGAGAGAGAGAGACAGAGAGACATAGAGAGAGAGAGAGAGAGAGAGACCTGCTAAATTAAGAGTAAAGATGTAGGCAGCAGGAGAGATACTGGGTGCATTGAGACAGCCATCCTGTAAGCTAGTGGCTAATTTTAGCCTGTCAGGGCAGTGCACTGTATCTCCCTGTGGATGAGTTGAACCATAGAGGGATCTGAGCATCAGCCCAGCCTCTTATTCTCTCATCTGTTCTGCATGTGGACACTGTCCTTTGTGCAGAAAGGTTACAGGACAGTCACAATAGGCCGGGGTGGAGAGATGTGGATTCAAAGAGCTTTTAAAACACCTGGGGTGAGGCAGGAGGGGGGGTTTCAGTGGTTTTTTGGATGGAAAAACAGGCCAGAATACATGTCAGAAAAACATAAAGTCCACGCTCAGGCTTCATTTCTTTTTTTTTTGAGTGATTGTAATCTATGAGAAGTGGAAGTAAGTAAACTTTGTAGTTTGGTCAAAGGCAGTCAGTTTCTTTTCCAAATTCTGAAGATTTCAAGCCAGAAAAACAGAAATAAAACTAATGAGGAAAATAAAAGGAAGAAAACATGAAAATAAAGACTGGCAAGGAGTTAAAGACACACTGAAAGATTTTTTTATGAAGATGCTCTTACATTTTAGTCCATTTTTAAGTTCAAGAACTAGACTTTTATTTCATTTGCGACTTTGAAACTGTGTTAGAGCTTCATGAAGAAAAAACTTTCCTGAACCTAAAAGTTAACCATGTTTCACTTTTTTAACCTCATAAGGCCAAGTTCATTTTTCATCATTCTTATTATAAGTAGAATATGCAGTTGAGAGAGAACAGGAGGCCATCAACTTAAAAATAGATGATAATTACCTGAAATGTCTTTTACATACAAGTTAATGGGGCAGGTTCACAAAGCATAACCCACCAATCAGCTTTCACCAATTTTTCTCTTCCTTATTTAGCTTTTTTATAAGGAGAAATTGAGCTTCACTGGGAGAGTGATTATGGAATAACTAACCTGGAAAGAAGAAATGGGTTCCTCGTGCTAATGAAAAACTCTGAATTAGTGCCACAACCAACCGGGCGTGAGGCAATTCTCCTCGCCCAGATCCCGTGTAAATGAAACCGCTTCACACCGCAGACATGCTTACTCAGCCTGCTGATGACTTTCTATTCTGAAACTTCCCACTCTGATTTAATAGCCACACCAGCAGTGACACTTGCCCCGGCTAATGGCATTTACACACACACACACACACACCGGCTAATTATTCCCGCGGTCTGAGCTCCCGTCGCCATTCAGTGTTTCATTCACCTCGCTCACTGTGTATTACCTGCTCTGCTCCGCGCTGTAGGTCTGTTTCCTCCACTGGTCAGTTTGTTTTGGAAAGCAGCCATGTTGAATTATGCAGCTCAACATCTGTGGGATACACACACACACACACACACACACACACTGGCGGTAACTAAATTCTCTGGTGGCCTACCCGGCACACCATGCCCTCCACTTCAAAGGTGACTTTGTACTTTTGAGAGCGTTTTAAGTATCTTTTTAATCTTTTTTTTTTTAAATCGTTTTGTGTCTCTGAAAAATACCAACGCATGTGATGTTTCAGAGACCAAATCTGAACATCTGTGTCTGTGTTGACTTGAATTTACCTGAATATGATCATACTCAGTAGATACTTAAAAAAGTGTGTGACTGATTTCTCTCTCTCTCTCTCTCTCTTTCTCTCCATCTGTGTTTGTTCTCGGCAGATTTTCCATATGACGTATGACCTGGCCAGCGCAGTGGTAAGAATATTTAATTTGATAGGGATGATGCTGCTTCTGTGTCACTGGGATGGTTGTCTCCAGTATCTGGTGCCTCTCCTCCAAGACTTCCCCCCTGACTGCTGGGTGTCCCTAAACGGTATGGTTGTAAGTATTACACGCTCTTCTCTTTTGTTTGTTATTTTTGGCATTTGGTGTACGTATATATGAACTTACAGTGTGTGTTAGTGACTTGAGCCGACCATAGATTGTTAGATAACGCAGGCTGTTGATACATCTGTCAAGCTAGCTGTTCTCCCACTCAGTTTTCATTGTTAGCAGAGGCAGATTAACCACTTGAAAACTATTTTAATCTGTGAATGAGAGGGTCCTCCACCGGTCACTGGTTCAAATTATTATTAAACCTCATGATGTCAGTCGAAGCACTGCTGCATCGCTGTACACAGAACACACACACGCGCACACACACACGCACACACACACACACACACACACACACACACACACACAAAGAGGCAGGAGGACGAAATGCTGGTGTGCTGCTTGCAGCTCTGGTGTCGAATGCTTGCATGGTTGGTTTAACTCCTCTTAAACCAGACCGGACTCTGTTTTCGTCCAGTGTGAACTCCACTCCGGCTGACATGATGTCACAAACAATGAAGAAAACACACGCACCCTCCGCAGTGGACTCTGATTAGGACACACACTTTCTAATGGGACATTTCCACATCATGTGTCAGTGAAGGCCTGAGTCCTGCAGGTACAAACGGTGACCTGCAGGCTGCTGTAGGGGTTCAGCCGCAGGAGGCCACTCAGTCTGCACATCAGTCTGGATTGTGGCGTATTTGAGACAGTGAATAATATATTATTTCTTATATTTACAGGCATACTGATAAAAGTCTTCAGACATAATGAGTGCTTTAAAAAATCTAGAGATAAAAGCAGGAACTCATGAATACATTAAAGTAAAGATGCCGTTCTATTGATGTGTGGATGCAGGTTTGTTCTTGCTCTCTCTTGGAGTTTTGTTTTGATATAGTATCAGATTAATTGGGAGCAGGAGTCTGACTATAAATAAGGATTATGGGCACAATACTTCATTTCGTCAGGGACAATGTTGCAAGTATGTTATTACTATGCCATCCATAGTCAAAAGAAGCAGTGAGACAGTTTTTTTTAACCAAAGACTACTACAGTTTTTGCACACACACTGATATTTTAACAGTTATTGTGCACCAATTTATGTTTTGGTATCAGAATTAAGTAATGAAATTAATTTTTTTTTTCCTTTGCTTTTTATTTTCACAGTATTTGATCATATAATACTTTTTGGAAGCCTTTTATCATCTTATTTATATGATTTTTATTCATGTCGGCCCATAAAAAAGGGATTTCCTGACAGAATTCATCTGTCTGTGCTTTTTATTCCTCTGTGTTTTTCCTTCCTTCTTTTCTCTCCCTCCCTGGGTTGAGGTCAAACGGACCATGGCTGCTCCTCTCGAGTGCTGTGATAGTGTAGAAGTGTGTACTGGCCTCCTGGGTAAATGCTGATTGTAAATGCTCACCCGAGGAACTCCTCTGCCTTCTCATCTCACTCCCTCCGACAAACATTTCTGTACTCCACATGCACACTGACTGCTCCGAGGCCTCGGACTCGAGGTCCAAATGTCAGCTCTCCTCAACATCACAACTCGGTGGCCCGCTATTATTTGCTCTTTGAGGCAACGAGTTGCCCGAGTGAGTCCAGTACCAACCAGCATGTGTTATTCACCCAAACAGACATTATCCATCTCAGTTTGCACCCAAAATTAATTTGCAGTGATGTAATTTCCCACATAACTGTCACAATTCATCCTTGCTAATGGTTATGTGCACAAAAATAAGCCAACAGCTCCTTCGTTTACTGCAGAGCCACAGATTTTTTTAAGTATTTACTTGCAACTTTAAGCATAATTATAAATATCTACTTGTAATACACATCGCTCCTCTTGCTCAGAATAACTCCATGCATGTAAATAGGAACCTTATTATAGGGGTAATTTGCTGCCCCCTGTGTGGCAGGATCATTTCAGCCGTGGAAATCTATGACCATAACTGGGCCTCTGAAACAAAGAGATAATAAGCTGTAGGATGCTTGTGTGCTGATAGTGTATAGGTGAGTTTAAAGGACATATTAATCTTAATTGTCTCTCCTCGGTAAGGTGGAATAATCTGTGTTCAGTGTGGCGAGACAACATCACAAAGATGTCTCCCCGGCTCTTCACAGATGTAAGGTTTCTGGTGACATGCTCTGACTGCAGCTGCTCGTCTGCAGACTAGCACACCTATATATAGCATCTCACACAGTCGTCTGCACCGGAGTATGAAAGGCACAACAATGCATTCGAATCCCAGCAGTTTCACAGATTTTTTTAGACAGCTGGATTGAGATTAGCATGTTTTTTAATGAATCCAGATAGGTTCTTCTTTTTTTGGGGGGGTATAAAAATTCAACTTTTGACAGCATTGAGATTGGAATCAGAAAGCTTAATCAGGGCAAATGCTAAACCATAGTGAATCTCAGTGTCTTTCATGGCATTTAAGTAAAAAAAATCAGTGCTTTATAGTGCAAGTGCACATGGAAAATGCATTTCACAATTTTACCTCTAATGCTGAATTATAAAAGAAGCTTTAAAAATCCAACACATCAAAGAAAAGCCTGAAGATAAATCAACACAGAAAGCAGTCAATAATTCAAAATAATGGAATAACAGTTTAATTAATGTTGAATTCCAGACTGCTTTCTGTATTGATTTCTTCCCATTTTTCTGTGATGACTGAATACTTGCACTGAACTTAAGTGTGCAGACTCTTCAGCACAATTAATCAAAGAAACATAACAAGTATGAAAGTAATCATTAATTAAGCCCGTCCTTGAAAAACTGGAGGAAAAATACTTATATATGTGATTAGTATCGCAGATTTTAAGCCCATGAGCAGCGAACATAGTGTTACTGACTGTGATGTGGTAGAACGAGCGATTCGTAGCGTCGCTCTCCTGTAGATCCCTGCAGAATGGGAGGCCTACGAGCTGACCGCGGACTCACAAATCCAAAGTGAAAAGCCCGGCTCACGTGGGATTCCTCCTCTCACACCGTCACAATGCATTAGAGTTTATGAGCTCAGAAATCTTGATAAGACACCCCCCTCCCTCCCCCTCTGATTACTGCAGGTATAAACTCATACATGTCAGGAGGGAAACTGTCGGGTAAACGTTGCCTTCAAAGGTCGTCTCTGTCAGCTGCGTTTGCTCAGGACTGACTGCTTTAAATTCAGATTGCGTCATAGGTTTTTTTTTCTTTTCTTTTGTCGTTCGCTCTGTACTTTCTGTCTCCAGCTGTGAGAAGAAGAGTGGGGCCAACGAGGACTGCAGATACTGCTGAGTGGTGCAGCACAGGGTGTAGGACTGTTATCTTGTTGACTAATGGCCTGAGAGTAGCTTCTTACTCTTTAGAGGCTGCATTTACTTAATCACCAGACGAGATAACGCTGCTGTCGCTGTGTTTGCTCGGGTGAGAGGATGATAGGGTGTTGCTTTTGTCTGCATGTACAGCGTTAAAGATGTGTTCAGGAGCACGAAGCAACATATAGCTTACTGCTTCTAGTCAGGCTCATATTAAGAGACGGACAGCTGAGCAGCAGCCGACTGAGGATTTTCGTCTCAGAGAGACGGGCAGACTGACGGACAGATACTGTAGGTAGACAAAACAAAGAAGAAAGGTCTGGCTTATCGTACATAACCACCCCTTAGCATCGGTCACCCTTCCTGGCCTCTTTTATTCTTTTACCACCCACCACCACTTTCTGATCCCTCTCCTCCCCAAACAGTGAATGAGTCACTTCCAACAGGCGAACTCAGTCCAGGCTTTATGAATAAATCAAACTTTCTTTCCTTTTTCCCTCTCTCGTGTTGTGTCCCTAAGCAGCAGGACACTTTTGTTTCATCTGAGTAAAACGCGAGACTGCTTTTGCCCCGATGTGAGCAGCTTGTTCTTGTGGTTCTCTTGCTTAATTATTTGGTGCAAAGTAAAAGGTTGGGCACCTAACTTGATACTTTTAAGGTTGCAGACCGAATTAGGTCGGTGCTAGTCAGTGCAGATTCACTTTGGGTCAATCAGTGCCAAATTGCAAGAGAGAGAGCGAGACGGTCGTTCAAGGGAAACCGGCCGACTGTAAGAAGTCGTACCTCGTAAGAGGTCGCGCACATCAAAACTCAGTGCAGACAAAGCTTGCTGCAATATTTGTAATGCAAAGTGCAAAGCTGGCCAGATAAATGCACCTTAGCTAAGGAAACACCTGATCAATAAAAAATATATCTAAAATCTGAAGAATTGTGTCCATTATGACCAGGTGACATACTATAACAGGCTGGAGGTTGTAGATTTGGAATTGGGAGAAGAGATTGCAGTAGAAAAGGGTTTTACATCTTGTGGTGTGAAAAATGGTTTAGATAAATTACAGCGTTAAAATCTTCTTTTTGTGCAACTAAAATTACATCTTTTATATTACAAAGAGATTGAAGTACTAAAATAAGGTACTGTTGGGTATCTGTAGTGAATTTCAGGTACCTGTATGGCACCTTATCAGTTTGGATGGTACCCAACTTTAGCAGAGCAGGTTTGGATGGTTGGGATTGTTGGATGTTTTATTTACCCCTCTCAGAAAGTCCTTTCTAACAATAGAAGCGTTCAATCACACTCGTCTGGGAGGGTCTTTGTTTATTTGGAAACGCGGGAGTGTTTCCATCAGAATTGTTAAGCTGTCAAGCAGGACTGGTTCGCACACTTGACAGTTTGCTGCTAAAACAGTTTTTGATGGATGCAAGATCACCTTTGTTATACATGCAGGGCTTTTCATCCGGAGAGTGCAGGCGGCCTCCCGGCTCCGAACATAAAACAGGTCGCTGCCTTGCTTAGTTTAACGTTTCTGATTGAGGGTGTGCTAATCAGTGAGAGTGGCTGCTGCATATGTGATTACACATGATTGGACACCAAAAGAAAAAAGAAAAAGTTGCCTTACTCTTTAAGAATGTTTTTTTTTTCTTGATTTTTATTTATTACCTATCAGAGAAAATAGAAAGAAAGGACTTATGCCAAGGTGACAGAAATAAGTAGCAATTTATGTGTAAATAGGAAAGTAAACACATCACAAACCACAGAAAACTAAAACTGTTCCTTTAAACCCACATTAAAAACCACAGCTGTAATGTTTAGCTAAATGATTGATCAACAGAAATTTATTGGGAACTATTCTATCACTGATCAGTTTTAAGGCCAACATGCCGAACATTTTCTAGTTTAGAGAACTCAAATGTGACAACCTGTAGAGTTTCTTTGTTTTCATGTGATAGTAAACTTCCCATCAACAACTACTTTGAAAAATTATGATGTAAATTTTTCACTTTTTCACAAATTTTAACACCAAGCCAGTAAATGAGACTAAAATGGGCAGAATAATTGCTGATGTCATAATGAAATATTAATCATTGGTTGCAACCCAACTAACAACCAAAGTTAGTGTTGTATCATTGTTACCAAGAACATTTATTCCAAAAATAACATGTACATTGTCGTAAAATTGACCAAGGGCCCTTTATACCAAAATTAAATGCTAATTGCTCCAAAAAGACACACTTTTACAGCATTATGTCCAAAAATAATAGGTAAAGAACAAATATTCTGCCTTTGATTTGTTTTGACCATGACTTTACTTTCCAACCAACCAACCAACCCTGTGGTAACCAAGCAACAAACGTTAGCCAATGAGAGGCTGAGCATGGCGGGTCTTTGCTGAATGCAGATATGAAATAAAAAACAAGGGAGAGTGTGTATTTTTTTGCAATGCACGTTTGTTTTCAGTATAACAGACTGTTGGACAAATTGACTCTCACCCTTGGGATATTTTTCGGACTATTGGGGTTTCAGAATAATATGCCTTCATAACAATAATGAGTCCCACCCCCACAAGCTTACAACCCTGAGGAGAGGGAGGGAGATCTCAGCAGCAAACAAACAAATAAACAAAAACACCATGAAAACTAGCACAGAGAAAACTTTAGAAAGTGTTTGTGTGCCGAGTTCAAGACGTTTCCTTCATCAGAAACTTGAGAGTCAAACAGAAACGGGACCTTCAGCCAGAGATTCACCACTCTGAACGTTTTTCTTGCCAACTTACAGTTCTGAGCTCGTGTAGGCCCGCCGACCCCTCCGCTTCCTCGCTTATGTGTTCAACGACTGCTGTGCCTTCTGTGCACTCCCAGAGAGAACAGCTTGTAGTTTGATTATGTAATTGAAAAATGGAATATTGTGCAGCACATTTTTTTTTCTTTTTCTTTTTTTTGGTGTATGCATGTGACAGCTTGCCGGATTTTAGAGAGTTATATGATTGAGTAATTACAGCCCTCAGTTAATGCGGATGTTTTGCTCGTTCCGTTTTGAACATGGATTAAAAAAAACCCACTTGAATGAGATAAAAATGAAAACACAAAATGGTTTTAAAAACAAAATATGATCAAATTTGGTTCCAAACATGGAAAAAGGGCAATTTTTTACTATGATTTTTGTTACTTGCCCTCTGAATACTCGAACCATTGAGGAGTCAAATCCTGTCCTTTGCAGGCGTGCGTTACTTCCTGTGAGTCTCATACTTATTCATCGCTATCAACAACAACCGACGCCTCTGGTACACACTCGACACTTGGACGGTGAATCATCGATTGCCTTCCCGGTCACATAACCAACAACATCTTGTGTTGGAAGCACGATGTTGTGACTAATGAATTGAAAATCAAGTTGTTTAAACGCACAAGCACATTAAAATACTTGGCTCGGACTAATAATAGAAACCTTCCAGTCGTTGATGTGAACTCTTGGACGGTGGCGTGGGGCGAGATTAGTATTAATGCTTGTGGTAACGACGAAGTCCGCGAATTCACATTACTGTTGTCCAAACAAACAAAAGGCAGAGCTGCTGAAAGATGAATATGCAGTATCTGATGTCACTTGTTTTGCTTCACCCAGAGCTTCATTATATTTAGAACTCTGGTGGTACTGAATACATCTGCTGTGTTATGCACATTTATTAAAATCAAGGGGATTGCAGAGAATAGAGAAAAGTAGAAACTGCATTTTCGAGAGGAAATGTGTTAATACTGTGATGACTCACTCTTCCCAAAGGACAGGAGGCTGTATGGTAAGAAACAACAGTTAAAAATTCTGTCAGTCTGGAAGATTTCTGTTGGTTATTAACACTTAACACACTGGAGGAAAATACATGTTTGTGTCTGCCCTGATTACTACTGCGAACGGACAAGTGTAGATTGGCCGTTACAGTCATAATGATCTGAATCAGACCCGCTGTGAGTCACGCACTGTAACAGCAGAGAAAATACAAACTCAAGGAGTCAAAACAGTGATAATGCAGACAACACTGCTGCAATGTTCTTTGTTAACAAGGGTTTCTCAGTGTTTCTCAATGTCCAAAATTCTGAAGTTTGGAAATGTTATTTCTGCATCTCTGAGATGTTGAAGTATAGAAAGGCCATTTCTGGCCACCTTTTGTTCCTCTCACATTTTTGTACTACAATTTATACTTGCTTCACCTTTATTTTGACTGCAGGTAGAACTAAAAAATATCTCTTATGCAGTTTAACTCAGTTATAATGCCAAAAACCTAAAAAATACAAATGCAAGTAATACTCTTTTGATTCACTAAAGCTCATTTAACCAAAGGGTTACCAGTATTGGAAAAACGAGGAGCTCCACATGCAGTACATATTGAACTATTTACAATTTTGTAACCTCTACAAACAGCCTCTTCCATGCTCTCCTCTGCTCTGTGTGAACAGCCTGCAGTTTAATTGACGTTTCACTGAATTTTTGTCACATGGCCATCGGTTTCAGTGCTTCGTAATTCATGGCTTTCCGGTTGCATTGAGGAGCACACAAGTTAGTGCTTTTAAAGATGTGCTTTGAGCCACCAGTTTGTTTTTTGCTAAAATTTTAGATAAGACAAATAATGAGACGATTGTGATGAGATATTACTGTTTTAATCTCAGATTTGGTTGGTTTTTCTGACAGAATCATTAAGAGAAAATCAATGATGTCTCTTTGTCTTTCTGAACAAATGAGAGCTATATTTTACCGGGTTACACAGTTATTGACTCTAGATGCTATTTAGAGAAGATGGATTTGTGATTAAAAAACGGAAAATAATGTCAATTGAAACCGGCGAGAATAACAGTTAAATTTGTTCCTCACGTCATTAAACTCTAATTCAGCTGTTAGCGTTTTGAGAGTAGGTTAAGTTAGCATCCTCTTATTAATTCTGCTTTAAATTTGAGTTTAAAAAACAATATGCAACAAACATTCTCTCTTTAAATTGTTGATAGACAACTTTAGGGAGCCAATTTACTGCACCAGACGACATCGTCTGCCCCGAAATAGCACCTGCACCATATTTTTCTACAAATAAACAAACATCAGAAACATGATATACGCTGCATAAAGATGTGACATCAATTCCAAAGCCCTACATAACCCACACAACAGTGGGATTATATGACACGCTCATGTGGTGCAGACATTTCCTGTGTTTATCTGTGCACCAAACACATACAAGGACGAATACCAAAAAGGTGCAGTGAGTCAGTCCAGCTTATCTGTTTTCCTTCTCTGCTTTTTCCATAGGTACTAACATGTTACACAAACATTCTGCAGTGTTGTCCAATAAACAGCCACCGACAGCCTCAAACACACGTGATAAAAATACACATGTGAAAGGACACCTGAAGGCCGTGACCGTACAAATGACATTCGTTCCTGATACATGTTTGGTTTGATTGGTTCTGTGTGTGTGCGTGTGTGTGTGTGTGTAAAAAGATTACTCTGCTTATATTTTGTGAGTAATACCACACACTTCTGCTCCTGCCCAGGATGTATGTTGTTTATATCCACAATACGAGTATTATGGGAAAAACGGTGGTCTAGCACTTGAAGGCAGTAATTGTTCGTTAAACCCTTTGGAGGAAAAAAAGAATCGCATCTGCCAAGACAAATAAACTGGACTCGATTTGTTATTAAAGCTGGCAAGTGTAATTATCACAAATTTTCTAATCAGTGTCTGGAAGAAACAACTAATCATCATGCAGATGAGAACTGGTGAGTCAACCAGGGCAGGTGATTAGCTGCAAAATTTACTAATTTACTAAATCCCAGTTGATGAACGGCGTGGAGTTGAACACGATGGCTCGAGAAAAGAGTCACGAGCGTGTGGACATAATGAGATGTGCTTTATTACAGTCTGCCATGTAGAGTTACAATATGTCAACTAGTTAAAAAAAAAAAGAGATTAACTTTACTTCCAGGAAGTTTGATTATTCTTTCACTGGATGCAAAGGTTTTGGATTGAGATTGGTTTTGTGTTTGGAGCGCAGCATTTCTTCTTCACAGGAGCATAGTCATAGTCATAGTCATAGTCATCAACTTGGCTGCGGCTGCATGCCTGAACCGCAGATAGATACCACAGATGTAGCCTCCATGGGCTGGTTTGGCTTTGGTTTTAAGAGATTTTTCATTTCTGCAGGCAAAAAGGACACATCTGATGTGTACTGTATTAATGAGGTATCCAAATCCATCTCTGAATCCAAAACACGACTTATTCTGAAGCTAAACCAACAAAAAGTACAAAAAAGAAGAAAACTGTAACATTTTAAAAAGCTGTAAATGTTAAAGCTTTCTATGGTGATACTACCTGATAATGTGAATTCATTATAAAATGGGCCGAGGTACCAAGGGGTCTTTGTTTCCTACATAAGAGCAAAAGAGTAGGAAGTGGCTGTGTATAAAGTTTCTCTTTACATTGTGAAAGAAAAAGAGCTCCCCAAAGACTTGAGTTTAGCCAAAAGGGTTTCTAGCTGCTTTGAATGGCCAAGTTAAAGCATGCTGTCATATGAAGATGAGATGTGATAATTGTTTAAATATGGAAACAATGGTGTTAAATGTTAGAATTGATTATACATTTGATAACTGACAAAAAAATACATTTGAAGGGAGAAGTTCAAATCTTACTTCACTTCTTAGCCTCCCTTCACTTGGTCAGTCTCTGTGAAACATGCATGATTGTTGCATTGTTGGTTTCAGAGAGCATAGAAACTGTCAGAGGCTGCCTGTTATTTCAACATCAGAGAGGTGTGGAGGGAGTTTGATGCTGATGCCGTCTGATGATCTGACAAGAAGGTTGCTCGAAGCATACCGACCCCTGAGACAGCCACCGTGAGGGCGTTACAAGAATTTCACTTGGTCACGTCAACATAAAGAAGCTTATTTTCTTACCATTAATGGAGGATGTTCAGTTTGAGATTATGAGTGACCGGACACAATATGGATTTACTAAATCTGCTGACAGAAATCATAAACCTCTACTACTGTGTGCCCACTAACAACAAAGATGGTGGGGGGAGACCCTAATCCATAGGTTCTGCCATTTAGTATTCATCCTGGCATTGCCCCTTATGAAGTTTGATGACTTTGTCTCAGTCATAGGTTTTTTTTTCTATAAGCTGTACTTCCACCATGCAAAAGTAAGGTTTCACAACACTGGTTTCTTCTACAGCCCACTGCAGCATGATTGGCTGGATCAGTTTCCCTGTCTGGCTGTTGTAAAGTGGATGATTGGCTTTTGCAGAAAAAGCTGTATTTATGTCATAAAATCACCATCTCTGACTATCTCTTTCAAACTGCTTTAAGTGGTTTTTCTTCCTCTTATAATGTCTTTGATTATACCTCAGTCTTACACTGCATACTTTCAAAAACTTTTGATGGACATGAAGGGTCATACAAGCTGATCTCAAACTGCAGAATTACATTTCTGCCCGACTGCGTCTCTGCTTGTTTCCCCGTCAGCAGCAAGCAATCAGTATTTCTTTCCCTTAGACAACTTAGTCCGAGAAATGATGAGACAACAGTGAAATGGCTCCTAATAAACCCAGCTGGGTATATTATTGGATGATAAAGGCCTCCTGAACCCATCGCAATCCTATCGTATCGTATAGTCAAAGAAACACAAAGACGACGTCACTTTGCGAGGAGAACTCATGGTGTGAACGATAAAAGAAATGACTCTCATTCAGAGCGAAATACTTTGTGACAAAGATCTGTTCAAAAGAGTCGTCCACATCTGACGAGCTAAGTGTTCAATTATGGGAGACTGTTATATACTAAAGCTGATGTGTTATGTGACTGTTGGCTCGGAATGTGTGTGTCTGTGTGGAGACTGCAGAGGCGTTACCTCCATACAAGCTCAGTATTTCTGTCCTCCTGCCCTCAACATATCAAATCCCATTACAACACTCACAAAAAAAAATCAGACCTGAGAGAGAGAGAAGGCACAACAATCCAAGCAAGTCCTCTCCTTGCTGGGAAGGATGCCCTGGGCTTTGAGGGAAGCAAAGCCTCAGACTTGTGTAAATAATTCAAGTTTGAAGCTCTTGCAAACATGAACAGTTTTTTCAGCCTTTGGCAAAAAAAAAAATGAGAAAATGAGCGAGACCAGGTAGAGAAGGGGTGTCGAAAAGGCTGAAGAGTGAGTGAAAGACGAAGGAGGAAAGAAAAGAGACAGGTAGAGAGTTCAGCCACTCAGCGAGGGCATTAGGCTATGAGGCATGGAGATATGCTGGCAGGAACGCTTGGTAGAGGCTCAGTGATCCATCAAAGGAAAGCCTGTCCATTTTGCCTGCCGGAGAGCCTTTTCCTCCCCGCCTTGCCTTGCCTTGCAGTAACTCTCCCCCACTTCCTCTCTGTCTCTCTCTTCTTCTGTCCTCTTCCTCCTCCTTACAGAACGTTTCCTGGGGTAAGCAGTATTCTTACGCTCTCTTCAAAGCCATGAGCCACATGCTGTGCATCGGGTATGGTGCCCGTGCACCCGTCAGCATGTCTGACCTGTGGATCACCATGCTGAGTATGATTGTAGGCGCCACGTGTTACGCCATGTTTGTGGGCCACGCCACAGCTCTAATCCAATCACTGGACTCTTCACGTAGGCAATACCAAGAGAAGGTAAGAACCGGACAGTGACACACATTGTGGTAAAAAACACAACACCTAAGGATTAAAAAGATTAGGTGTTAACTTGATACTGGATGTTATTTTAATTAAGTAATGAAGGGAAACGCACAGGATGAATTACACATCTTTAATGTTTGTTGTTTAAGGTAAGTAATGCTAATTGCCGCTGGGATGCTCTTAAAGTATTAATTCAAGAGGTTTTGCTCTTTCCGACTGCATAAGATCCTGCTCATTGCAACCAGACTTAAATAATTTAGGACTTCTCTCAGTGGCCCTGTGGACCGAGAGGTTGAGCCCTCGCAAATCACAAAATCCGAGTCGATAGAGGATTTTCTCCCCCCAAGCACATCATCCGAGGCCATTGGGGTGAGGAGGTCTATGACATGACCGGCCACCTCATTGTCTCTATGCTGCCAGTGAACACATTTCATTCTTCCCTTTCATTTTAGTCCCTATTACGTCACGTTTTTTGTGTATGGGGAGGGGGTGATTATCCAGTGTTTCAGCCGAGCCACCATCTGTGATCCCTCTGAGGGGCCTGGGCAATTCCCAGAACACACGGCCTTGACTGATGCGCTCTGCGTTGGCACGCAAGAACCGGAGTTTAGCTCCCAAACTTTTTTCCTACGCTTATGCCGCAGGATTTCATGTACATACACCGCTGTAGTGGTTGGGATTAGAGTCCTATATGGTGTGTCTTGATCCACTTATGATTGGAATGAAAAGCTGACCTTTAACTTATGCGGTAACATGGATGATGTAATTCAGTCAGACTGATTTATCTGCCATGGTATGTAGACATTTTTTAATATAAATGCACAAATTTACATTTGCATATTATATATTGGAGCAAAAACTATTGGGACATTTTATAAAATTAATCATTTTACTTATAAATAATTTAGTTTCATTTATTCATGTTCTTTTTATTTTTATAATGACATTCAATATACTAGCTGATTACTAAAGGAAATAACCAGCAATTAATGACTATTCACAGCTTCAATTAATGTTCTGATTATCTTCTCTGTTAATGTTAATAGAAACAGTGAATATTTCTTTCTATTCCATTTATTTTTATTTCTTTCTTGCTTAAAACAATAATAAAAAAAAGCTTTTTTTTAATCATCTAATTGATTAGTTGTTATGTCCCTTAATTTATACAGGCAAATTAAGTATAGATGAAAATATGTGTCAGCTGCAGCCTCACTGTAAACACCCACATGCAGAGGCTGACCTGCACTGATACACATCAATTATCCTGCTGGAGGTTGTTGCCATAATTCTTGTTAGAGCTTCGGCAGAGTCACCTTGACTGTGACTGTAACAGGCTACATTAAAATACCACTTCATTAATTTACACCTTGCATGTAAAAGCAAGCTGTTATCAGCTCATTGTGAAACGATGACCTGACCTTGCCTGCCACCTCCATCGTCAGTGCAATCTAGAGAAACAACCCCTCTGTGTTTCCAGTGAGGTGTTGCAATATTGTTGTAAATGTTGGCTAAAATTAGGAACTCAGTTTGTTTTTGACTCAATTTTATGCCTTTGCAAACAAAAAAAACCCAGTATTGTTGAGGTGCATCTCACGAATTATTAAAAAAAGGGGTGGAAACACAGATGTAAGTCTAATCCTTCAACTTCATCATCCTCTGATAGATGGAGACAAAGAGAAAGAAAATGTCACTCTCACTTATCATCAGAAAGTCGACTGTAGTCATTAGCTGTGGTGTGGATTGACACATAGCTGATACCAGATCAGAAAACAAAAACACTTCAGTATTAAAAGAACAAGACATAGATTTGTCAGGACAGAACACACTCAGTAAAAAACCTTTCAGTCTGACCCCAAAATAAATAAAAATTAAAGAATAACATCACTGTCAATAACATGAGACTGATTTCCTCCTAGTTTAAATTTATAATAATCAAAAATATAATACTGTGATTGATCATCAGCAGACACGTACATAGATGTCACTGCACATTCCACCGAAATTAATGACAGCAGGTCGCCCAAAGCCAGCAAGTCAGCCGTTTGTTGTTTGAATTAGTGACATGTGTCTTGCTCACTATGTGATGTACATCTGCTTCACAGCAAATCTGCTTAATCTACATCCCACTTTAGCCTTTCAACATCCCTCCAGGATGCAAACTGACAGATTTGAGGCTGTGAATGCCATGTTCGTGGTAACAGAGCCCCAGTGTGCAGTCGGATTCAGCTCGGGCTGATTTGCTGCATGGCTGTGCATATCAGCGGAGCAGGCTGAGGAGCAGCAGGGATGGGTTCAGGGTGTCCAGCCTGTAGTCATTACATCTATCACAGCCACAGCTGGGGGGGTGGGACACATGGATGGAGAGATGGATGTGGGTGTGAGGTGAGAGGTTAGATAGGGACAGGGGGGTGTTGCAGAAGATGAAGAAGATGGATGATGAAAGTAATCACTCTTCTCAAGAGGTTCAACTGAAGGCACAAAAACATCCCCAATTAACTTGTTATAACAACTATACCATGTGTTTTCTTTAAAACACGACAAAAGAAAAAAACTGCAACATGTTTTAAGAGATCATGCAAAAAAAAAAACTGTCATATAACAGGCTAAGTGAGGATATAAAGGAAAAGAGGATTTAGAAATGGTAGGAGGGGTGAGAGGAAATGATGGTGTATAACATGCATGGTCTCAACACATTCCTGCTGTGATGCCCTGGTGCCGAATCACTGTGAGCCAGCATACAGCTGTGTGCCATCCGGCAGCTGAAAAGCTGTGCTATAAGGCATATTAAAGCTCTGCCTTATGTCAGAAACAGGGTTTAGAGTGCAATGTAAACTTGACTTATCTGCTTTCCTCCAATGAAATGCTGGGCTGGTTACATAATGTTAAAAACAGCTTTTATAAAAATGCATTTGTGGAAGCAAAAAAGCAAACTAGCCCGTAATAAACATGTTGAATGTATATCCATTAGTGTTAAAAAAAAAAAAAATCCAACAAAGACAAATCAGGATGCATAAAAGATGTTAGTCTTTTGTGCCTGTTTTTGGCATTTGCATTATATAAGCAGCCATACTTTAAGAGAACAGTTTAACATGTTACACACCCTCTGGCCCAAAGTGGTTGAGAAGATTGATACCACATTCATGTCTGCAAAAGAACAGTCTGCATGCAGTTGGCTTAGATTAGCAATAAAAAGTCAACAACAGGGGAAACAGTCGGCCTTACTCCTTCCAAAGGTAACAGAACCAGCCCCTCTCAAGCTCACTAATGAACATATGACGTCTCCTTCACATTAAACTGTACAAAACTGCCACCTGTTTTACATTAGCTTTTGGAAATGAAAGCTATTATTTATGCTAAGCTAGTTTAATTGTCCTCTGACTTTAGCTTTATTAGTAACACAGAGGCATGAGAGTGGCATTGTTCTTTTTATCAAACTCTCAACAAGAAAGTGATCATATGAATTTCAAAAAATGTCTAACAATCTCAAGGTGTTTGTCCCCCCTAAATTCTAATGTTACACTAATATTAATATTAATATAAATAAATATAAATATAAATATAATTTCTGGAAATGATTCTTTAAAATTTTCCAGCAGCTTTGTGATATATAATATGTTTGTTTTGGTTTGGGTTTTTGTTTTAGGAAGCCAGAGAGACAAAAGCATTCGATTGTTTTGACCTCTGGATGACATAATCCATTTGTGAACGATCCATTTGAGCACATGCAAAAAGCTCCGTGCGTAAGCCTGCCCTCTGAAAGCTGTCACTGTTACTTTGAACACATTTATCAGCGGCTGACACCTTGTTGCAAACAGGATAAAAAAAGTTGCTTTTAAGTAGGATTTACCGCATCACGCCGTATTCTTATGGCGTGTTTTGAATTTTCAAATAACAAAGTGCCACTCAGACTGTATTATATTAATGCTTGTAAGTGCCACTGGCAAGAGAAGTGGGTTCAATTTGCACCACATGGGTCATTCCAATGTGAGTGTAGGACTGACTCTGATTTGCACTAGAGAGACAGAAAGAGAGAGACACTGAGAGATATGGATGATGAGGTATGCAGTCAGCAAGTTAGTATCAAGCTAAATCTCTCTGTCAGAAAATTGCAATTACGCAATTAGACAAAGAAAATTGAAGTCATCATTATTAAAACTTGACGTGACCTAAAGTTAAAGGCCGTACGTCAAACCTGCCATGTCATGTTCAGTGCCACTTTTTCCTCACTCTGTGCCCTCTCAAAAAGCCAGCCCCCCCACCCCCCTCCAACTCAATGACAGTATCACCTTTCTGCAAACCGGAGCGAAGAATCAATAAGGGAGGCGCTGTGACGCAAGTGTTTCAATCTCACTGACAATTTTCATTCTGCGGGTCATACTTATGTCACACTGCTGCTGGACTCTGCCATCAACCTCACAGCTGCCGTTGGCTTCCACCTTAAGCTCCATACTGAGATTACCAGAGGCAGCGTGAGAGAGACGGTGTTTATTTTCAGGTGTCAGGGCCTCGAACTGACTGAGAAGATTGTTTTCACAGCCCTGTCTGCCGAGAACCTCTGTGAGGAAATAGAGTCTGATCAAAATAGATGAGCTGGAGTATTTTCTCTCACTCTTTCCGTCTCCTTCGGGTCAATACTACTAGAATTTTAACTCCCACTAAGATTCAATTAATTACCAAAAACAGGACGGTCCTCTTATCTTTGTCACTGGCAGTCTTGCACGAATGGAAAAGTCCTGAGTCACAGGCCATCTGGCTTTGTGATAGTGAGGCCAAAAAATATTTCATCCTTCCATCTCTTTCCTCTCTTTTCCCTCCTCCAACCAGCTCCCCCACAACAAAAACATGTTTTCACTATCAATATGTGTTTGTTAAAAATGCATATCAACACTTCAGGGGGTGTAACCCTCTAAATCCAACGAAATAAATTGCACTTTTTTGAAAATTATATGTAGAGCAAAACTAATGAGGAATTAACCAGTAAATTATTTAACCAGTGATTTAAATTACAGGAAATTTACCCTTTTTGCATTTCTTATGTTAGATATTATCAAATTAGGTTTGTTAAAATTGTTTTAACTGTAAATAACACTTGAATTCTGACTTTTTAACATGAAATGACAAATCACCTATGATGTCTTTTATTATAAATTAAAACATTATGCTAGTAGGTGCATAAATATGTTGAATATATAATATGGATTATAACAACAATTGGATGCCAATATTATTATATTTTTTAAAGCAAGCTAGCGATTACTGCTAAACTGACTGGGAAATTATGGATGTTTGCTACTACTCCTACTTCACACACTGAGACAGTTAAAGTGCATTACATATTTGTTTTACTTGAAGAGAAAATAAAATAAAATATGGGAATATTATAGACACAAGAGTTTTTAGAGACTTCCAATGACATGCCAAAAACAGTACTCAGCACTACTCATGTACCTGGAAATAAAGATATCCCAACAACACATTCAAGAGAAATCATGCAAATAATTACCACGTCATCACGCAGTCTGAGCCATCTGGTTCACAGTCAACGCAGCTCCTAAATCTCTCCAGGATATCAGGTATACCTTGCTAGTTCACATTAGATCATAGCTTAGTTGCCTATTAGGGCTGGGCTTCCTGCATGGGTGAGATAATCAGAGCTGCTACCTTGGTCTGACATAGCCCCGGGCCTGTTCCTACTTTCCTTCACCACCTGCCTCCCTCGTTTTTTGTCTCTCCCACCTCACACACACACACAAAACCAGGACATAGCACTGTGACGACTGTATGAGGGAGCACGGCTTGTCCTCAATGCAGAAATACAAATAGACCATGTACTACAAAAAACCTCTGCTTGTATTTACATTGTCATCAGAATATTCAGTGTTTTCTGTATAAATGCATGCAACAATTTGAGCTGATATCCTATCTGCTTTCTTTGTCTTTTGTAGTACAAGCAAGTTGAGCAATACATGTCCTTCCACAAGCTTCCAGCAGACATGCGACAGAAAATCCATGACTACTATGAACATCGCTACCAAGGCAAAATCTTCGATGAGGACAACATCCTGAGTGAACTCAACGACCCCCTCAAAGAGGTGAGACGGCTTCTCTCTTCGGGCTCTGAACTGAATTCAAGCTTTGGTTTCTTTCAGAAGCTCCTCAAAACTTAAGAACATTTATAAATCTTTGGATATTTTCTGTTTGAAGGTTTATTTTTGGATCAGGTGAAAAATACAGATGTCTCAAATCTTAAAAAAAAAAAAGACAGAGAAATTGTTCTTGACAAGCAAGCTGTCACACAGTGGTTTTAGGTTTGGAACATGAATGAGTTTATTCCCTGAAGATGAGGAGTGAATCTTCATTTGGCATCTCAAAGTGCGCAGTACCTGAAAAAGAAATACCAACACCTGTCATCTCCTGTAACGGGGTCAGGCAGGAAAACAGCAAAACGGATTCTCCTCAGGATTCTGGGTGAACCCAGACCGAGCAGCCATCAAGATTCTGCATTTTTTTAGACACAAAAACGTTATCTTCATCTCACTTTCACCTGTGATTAATAACCTGAGCTCTTTTATTTACAATATTTACAAGTCTTGCATAGTAAAAAAAAATGGCTGTAGATTATTCACAGAGGTAATGAGAAGGACTAATGAAGTTTAATGTGGAGTCAGTGACCAGTTTTTAAGCTCTTGGCTGACCTCTGCGTGTCAGCAGATTACATGGGTAATTATGCATAGGTGGATGGGAGGAAAGGAATAAAAAAGCAAAGCAAGCGTAGGAATCGTGACCATCTCTCATGTAGCCCCATTAAGTCACCTTGCAGAGTCGAAACACTGAGGCGAGGGGGAGTCGCTGCACAGTCTCAGACACTCACAGGGAGGTGCGGGGATTTAAAGGTATGACTTACTCCACAGAAAATCCTGCAGGCTTAGTGCACCGTGCAGAGCAAGCAAAGTTAAAATCTGCATAGAGACAGCTATGCCCATGGGACTGACAGGGAAAAACAAACGGAGTCGCGCCAGAGCAAAACAGGACACATGAACTAGCTTACGTTGCCATTTCAGTGAATAACTGCTCTTTAAGCTTGTGGACAGTAACACTGGAGAAACCAGCAAGAGTAAGCTAGATTGTGAAAGTATCTAATTAAAAAAAAATCCCATCCTTTTCCTTCGGGATTCCCTACAAAAGCCACATTAAGAATATATGAACACCTCCCGTCCAGCCAGAAAGAAATGAGCGCAGTGCATCTTTGTCATTGCTAATTGTGTTTAAATACTTCACTTTTAAGTAACAGGTAATGTTATCATAAAAATATATACAACAAACATGGTGACTGTTAAGTGGACTCCTGTAGGGACGATGTATTTTAGTTAACAAAGACAGGAGGTTCGTGTTGGACATTATGACATTTAAGGCCCTGATAGCTTCCGTAGTTTCATTTTAGCTACTTGTTAGCACTTGCTCTTTCGATACACATTAGCTTAAAAAATCATGAGTGGGGTCAGTACTGACATCTTTTGTAAGCCTCTGTGGCATCTACCCAAAAACCCTATTCAAAAATGTCACCCTTGAGACCAGAGTTCAGCAATCCTGACTCGTTTCTTGGTTTTAGACTTCATTCTTGCACTTCTCTCTTGTCAAACTACCATGTTAGCATGGGATATTTGACTTAAATTCTGATGCAAATAGCTCTCTATATCTTTAGCTGTGTATCTATATAGATTTACTGAATACTAAGGATAATTTTAGCAAGAATAAAATGCTTTTAGGTGCCTTAGTAAAGCAGATTTTTCAATAGAAATCTGCTATTTATCCGGCAGTTGTCATTGCCAGGTTTTAGCCAGGTTCCTCTGTCAGTAGACCATCCTTTTAAGAAGTGAGATGACTGAAGCCAACCTTCATACAACTAACAGTGCTACCTTTCTAAATAATCTTGGATTTATTAACCCCTTTTTGAAACAAAGGAGCTGTGCATGTCACAAACAGAAATGAATTATAGCTTTTTCCATTAGATACATCAGTTTGATAAAGGTGCAAACTGATGGCACCTTTTCCGTTGTGTGAGACTTTCCCTACTTTAAATAACTTTTGAGAAACAAAGAACGGGAGCAGTGAGGTTTGTTTTTAAGTCTCTGAATCCCCGGTCTGTATCCTTGCCATTAGGCAGTTGGAAATCAAATAATGCGGCTTCTAGCCAAACCTTTTACAGGTAGACTGACTGGGACTTGGGTAGCTGATTCTGGCTGATTGCCGCTGAGTGTTGGCACGTTGTGTTCCAGTGCAATTTTTGGTGGGGGTGCTTGCTTGCAGGTCAATTTGGAGTCAGAATCAGCTCCACTTAGCAGCACTCAGACTCACTTTGGGCCGGAGCAAGGCCAAGAAATCAGTCCAAGTGTACTTCAACTGATTCTGGCACGTCATTTATCATCACAAGTCTTGCATGAATCCCTTCACCAGGTGTGCCAGCTTCAGGCTGCTGTTGGCTCAAGCAATTATGACTACCTGGGATTTACATGACAACTCTGCTTCAGTGGATAAAAACAGCTTTTAAGGCTGGGTGTGAGGTTCAAAAGGTCAAAGGTAATGATGCCAACAAAAAGTCCTTAGGTAATCAGCCTCTAGTGCAGCTTAGGTAGAATTGATTAAAATGGATCTACTGAGTTTTGGTGAAGTTTTTTTTTATCATCAAGGTTTTATTTTATCCATAAATTCTCTCTAAGAAGCCTTTACTGGTTTGTATTCACTTTGTAAACAATGAAAATCAACTGATTTAAGCCTGTTTGAGGTAGCTAATCCATCACATCGAACTGTTTGTTGCTGTTCTGCAGCTGTGGGCAGAAACCACTTCAAAAACTCTCTTTGGTGTTGCTTTCAAGGTCGCTCCATCGCCCAGTAATAGATTGTTAGCTGCTAAAAAGCATTTAATTGATAACTACTGGTATTGGAAAAACTGGTCAACAAAACACAACAGTAAACATGAAAAAAACCTGTGACAGAAAATTGCATTGCATTAAAAGGTTATCAGCTGTGTCTCAGATTTCAGACTGTCCATTAATGCACCAACAAGGAGAATTCAACCACTGGTTGCAAACTGCATAACCATCAAATGACTTTGTGAAAAGTCAAAAATAACAAATAAAGTGACAAAAATGTTTGTTGTAATGAATTGCTCATACTGTGCAAGTTTAGACATTTTCAGACCAGTAAAACATGTAAGTGAAAAATGCAAATAAATGTCACATATCAAATGCAGATCTTGGGCTCAAATGAAACTAATCCACCATGCTGTTTCCTGCTCTCTCCCCTCAAACTCATCTTTCCTTACCTCTGTTTCGCTGCCTGTTATTCTCTGCCATATGACAAATCTTTAAATAGGCATAGCCAAAGATTGTTTCCCCAAGAGGACTCCTGGCTGGGCATGAAAATTGCTTACTCTCTAATTCATTAGTTCTGGTGCATGATTGAGGTCAGAGCCCCGTGGCATTAGCTGACACCGGCATCTGAGGCTGAGCTAACATCTTTTTGCGTCGCCTTCATCAAGCTAGCAAGAGATTGGTTATCTCTCTGTTAATGTCCTGTTGTCACTGGAGGAGAGTTATCCCTCATGGGGGGTCAACAACACACCGCCACAGATGCCAAGTGCCTCGGCTTTCCATCTGCACAGCAACAGAGATGTATGGGTAAACAGACAACAAGCTCCTAATCTCCTGCTGGGTCTGAGGGGACAGGATGAGACCGGAGAGATGGCCTGCAGCCGACACCAGAGGGCAAACTCATCAGGATCTGACTCGTGTGCCAAAAAGTTTCTTCTCAGGAGCGAAGGGAAGTGCTTTAGAAGCATTAGGGATAAAGCAGCAATAGGCATCCAACTCATTTATGCTTGCAGATAAAACAGGCAGAAATGAAGGATTTGTGGTGTTTTTTTTGTGTCAGACTCTCTAACTGACGCTCATTTTTCACTTTGTAGGTGGAAATCACTGAATTATTCATTTCTGTTTGACCAAAACTTTATGTTTTTATCTCCCACCAGGAAATTGTCAACTTCAATTGCCGCAAGCTCGTGGCCACCATGCCTTTATTTGCCAACGCGGACCCCAACTTCGTGACTGGGATGCTGAGCAAGTTGAAGTTTGAGGTTTTTCAGCCCAACGACTACATTATCAGAGAGGGCACAGTCGGGAAGAAGATGTACTTCATTCAACATGGTGTCGCAAGTGTCATCACCAAGTTTAACAAGGAGATGAAGCTGACTGATGGATCCTACTTCGGAGGTACGAACTATAACATGACAATCAGAACCTGAATTTAAATTTAATTTTCTTGTTTAATTTGCCTTTTTTTATCAATATTGAAATGAATTCCTGTATGATGGTACTGCAGTGCATGAACACCGTACTCCCAGCCACACATGCAGTCCTGCAGTATGTTCTCACGGTTACATACTGAGACACGATTCTAGCCTGAGGTCTCGCGTTTGATGCTGTTTGAAGTTAAGTTGCTGTAGATGTAGATTCTCATTAACCAGTGTTGGACGCTAGTCAGTTTCTGCAGTTACATAACCTCTCATCTGGTTGTTGGAGTAGGCCAAGGCGTGGATCAGGCATCCCTAAGGATACACACAGAGGTTTCTCTCCCCCCACCCCCCACCCACTCACCCTCCTCACCCTCACACGCACACATACGCATGCTTGAACTCTTCTCCCCCTCCATACGCTCCTGCTGCATAAACTTGGCGCTGACGAGCAGCAGCCAGTCGTTCATTCGGTGGAAGAAATCAGGAGCTCTTCCCACGTTCTGTTCTCTGCTCTGCTTTCATTCTCCATCTTTCAACTCTCTTTTTTGCTTGGCATGAGTCCCGAATTCCTCTCCAAAACACTACAGAAATCATTAATTTTTTAAAAGCCAAATGTAATTTCATTGCACTTTGTTTACCCAGACATGACAACGTCTGCCTGCGGATTTTTGTCAATGTGAAAGCAAAGCAAAGTTTCCTATTTTAGAGGGTTCTTGCATATTTTATCTCATGAGTTCAGCCCCACCATGTAGGGAAGCTGAGAAGTCTAAGAATACCTTCGCTTTGGTCTGTCTGCTGCATGCACTTCGTGTCTCACAGGCAATCGGAGGACAGGCTTGCTTCAAAAAAAGAAGAAAAAAAAAACTGCTTGTCTTTTTTCCTGCTTGTTCAAACAACAGGATTGCTGTCAAGCCACTCAGTGTGCAACGCCGTATTTAACATTCTGCATGGAGTGGACATGTCACAGGGTGAGACATGAGGCAGTTGCAGTGCAGCATTCAAACAATTAATCCTCCGGGGCTGCAGCTGAAGAGATATTTGGCTAAAGACTCAGGATGGCACAGAACAAGTACAACTTGTTTAAGAAACTAAGCTGAAATGTCAGGACAAAATCTTTGGCCAATAAGGCTCTGACAAATGGATCCTAATGGGAGTAAATGTGAGTGCATTTATCAAACTATTTCAGATAAAAAGAAAAGAAACTGCAGGGGGTTTAATTGGCTATTTTTTCCAGTTTAAGGATGAAATGAAGTAATGGTGGTTCTAAGTAGACTGAACTTGCTGGGCATCACATATAAAGGATCATTTTGTGGTAAAGAAATACAGTTTTATAGAAGCATTATCTAGTGTTTTCACATTTTTCACTCTTTTTCTATCCAGCCGCTAGTTTCTGTTGTGTTTGGATACGTATGCTTTGTAAACATTTTGCCCACATATCATCATTTATCAGCTTTTAATCTTGTTTATCCTGTGAGCCATGTGTTGCTTTTTAACTGGGGGAGGGGCCCTTAACCCTGACCCCCCAACACTATATTACAGAGGTGGCTTGATCTTGGTGTAATTTTCAGCACGGCAGCCACCGAATGATCCGAAAAATATTACAGGAATACTACAGGCAGTTACTTTTCTCTCTGATCATGAAGGTGACACTAATCTATAGAATACACAGGCTGTTATAATGTATAGAATTGAGTGTTTATAGTTTAAAGGATAGTAAAGATCCAAGATGAAACTGACAGAAGGCACATTTACAAATTCATCTGCTGGTTCAGCACCACAGAAAGCCCTGAGAGCCACAGTCAGGTCATAGATTCTAACTCGAAAAAAACCCCGTTCAGATAAAGGATCAATGAGTAACAGACTAACATATTCAGCTAAACAACCCCTCTGCCCCCTGCACTCTCACTGCTTTGGGGGGGTTGGGAGGATTGTATTTTATTCATCTTTTTTTTGGTGCATCTCATATTGCCAACTGAATACATTCCCTGATGGTCTTTCTAGTGACTCTAATATGAATTGAGATATAGCAACAATAATCAGTATTTTTCATTGTCATAAAATCATATCAAGGGATAATGGGACAGTATAAAAGAGATTCCTCACTGTGATGAATTTATCACCCGAATCCTGCAGTTCTGATTGACTTCACAGAGCTTTAAAATGAGTTTCAGCTCATTTTTCAGCTACCAATTTGCAACTTACCTGTTATGGCTTACCTCTACCACTCTCATAGCCAGACAGCTGCTTTTTGCATTAAAAAAAAAATTCTAAAAATCCACTGCACAATACCTGCAAGCAAACAAATGGCTAGCAGTTAGCAACAAGGTTGTAAACATAGTGGAGCAATTAGCAGCTAAGGAGCCAGATATATCCCTTAAGAGTCGGTAGAGACCAAAAACAGAGCTATAATGGATTATAATGGACATATAGAGTAAAGGGGGACTAATTGCAAGGATTCCTGCAGGAGATGAGGTGTTAGACTTTCAACTAACAGGACTCTTAACAAACTGCTCCCCTGAAAACTGACCTCTGGAGAGCAAATTAAAAAAAATCATAAAATTTAGCAGTGCTATTCAGGGATTTTTGGACTATCTTTTTTAGGCTTGGTCTAAGGCATTTCAAAGGTTATTCTGCACCACAAAATATTAATTATTATTATCTATTATTTTGTGTGTTTGCTCTGTTTTGGATCCCAAAAAACAGCCCTGTCCATTATGACTGAGCAGAATCAAAGGAGTTCATTAATGCAAGAAGACAGTGAAAGATCATGACAGCATCAAAAATCAGTTCAATGAGAAACGAAAAAAAAAAACATACAGAGAACATGGATGTTCCCATTGAATGAGCCATTTAATCTTTTAATTAAAAGATATGTGTTATATCCGTCCAAATAATGTCCAAAGAGTGCACTGCTCATTTCTGCTGTGTTCTGCCTGTGCTCGGCCACCTGCTGTTGCCTTCTGCCCAGCTGGTATTTTTACCCATTTGTACAGCATTAGTAGATGAGCCCTGAGTTGGGAGCAGCTGGCTGTTCCAGGCACCTCGCTCTTCTCTCCCTTTTCCCCGATGATTCACACTCCCCTTACAACCAGACCAAACCGTGGCCGGAATGAAGAATCGGCGAATGGGACTGAAACAGACAGAAAGGGAGCGAGTTAACAAAACTGAGCCCAGCCACGGGAAACTATTAGCATAGTAATGAGCAGGACATCTATGAGGACAGTAGGTCACAAAGCACCTCAAACCATGGTCAATGCCACGCCTGCATGCTAAAAAGGTATCACAGTAATCGCTGCCGGGGCCTCCGTGAATGGGATTACATATTGGTACCACGCAGCTCCGTAGTGAAGTCATTCTGAGGCTAAAAGAGTTTAATGCTAGGACAATGACAGACAGAGGATGAAAATCCCTTCTGGGCTTCAATGTCTTAGTCATATGGGACTCCCTCTCTCCTTAGTTTCAGACATGGGAGGAGAATGGGGGAAAGGGAGCTGGTTGCCATGAGAGTGTGTGACACATGAAGTGATGGCAAATTATCCTCAATGCTCCCGGGGTCAACAGTGATGCTTCGTGGCAAGGATACAGACATGTGTCAAAGCGCATCATGTGAGGTGTTAACAAGGCCTTGACTTAAAGACACACCTCCGAACACATGTGTGCGCATGAACGTTTCAGGTGACAGTGCTGATGTTTTCCTGTGAAAGGGATTTAAAATATATCCGTCTATTACCAGGGGGGTAGAGGAGGGGAAGGAAGCCGCCTAATTGTGCTTAAATGCTGTTAACTAATTAAAACTTTATAACAGTGGCTGCTCACTGAGAAATTGTGGATCCATGAATCACAGCGTGTCACAGCTGTTTGCACTGTTTTGCCCGGTGACAGAGCAGCGTGCATCATAATAGCCGACATTAGCACAAGAGAAAACACTTGAAAGATTCAACCATTCAAGTTTGAGCCTCCAGCAGATCCAGACGTAGATGACGAAAGAAGTAAAAGATATCAAACTACCAGTAGTGTTAAAGTTCACTAATTAACATGATATATCTTGTTATGTTTATTCTGTACAAACAAAAAGTGTAGCTTAAATTATGTTGGGGTTTTTTTCAGGGGTTTATGTGCCGGACAATGTGGTCACCATGACATTAAGACTCAAACACACATGTTGTCTTCTACTCTTTACTTAAAGTTTGAATAAACAATAATGTGTGGAAATCGCTGAGTTCTCAATCTACTAGAAAGTTGATCTTCTGCCTTTAGACAAAGCAAGCTAGCCTCCCCAGTGTCTAGATTTGATGCTTTGCTAAGCTAACTGTGTTTACTCCAGCTTCATATTAGCATACGAAGTCATGAGAGTGGTGTCAGTTTTCTCATTAAACACTCAGCATTAGAGTGAAGAACATTTTTCCCAAAATAAAGAATAACAAAACCCTTCATAACATAGTTGCTTAATACATCTATTTTTAGTTTTGCAGGTTCATCTTGTCTTTAACATTTATCCCTAGTAATACATATGGAAAGCAGTAAAAGCATTTGACACTATGTCCTAGTGATTACTGTTTGCATCTGCATCAGCCAAATGTTTCCAACACAAACTGAAATGACAAAAGAGTACTTAGAAGCCTCCGGTGCTTTAGGGACATGAACCTCATTTTAAGTCAATGCTCGTATGTTGCATTAGTCCACATTTAGTGCTGTGGCAGGCAGTAATTTGGGCGGCATCAGTCTCCTCTGTGTATCTTCCTGTGTTTACAGAGGTACTACTCAAAGGGAGATTTTCCATTATAACAGCGCTAACAACATATTCACACCCACAGCTTGAGAGTGTTGCTCTCATAGCTTGCAGTCTGTGCGCTCTATTTTCACGACACCTCATGGCATGGCCGAGAAAGATCACACCATGACAAGTTAACATTTAACGATTTAATGAAGATGGAGGTGCTGTAGGTTGGACAGAAGTGCAAATGTGGGTGGAGGTTGAGCAGTGTTGGCAGTTTAACAGAACTGAGTGGAAAGGGGAAGTTGATATTTAGAAGACGGGTGAAAGATAAAGAGAAGAAAAATACATGTTGAACAGAAGGAGGAGAGGAATGTGCACTGTCTGCCTCGTGCAATTTATTCAGCTGAGGAGGTCGCTCTGAATGTCAAGCACTTCCATCACTTATTTATTTATTTAATGTTAGCAAAAAGATGCTCAGATTAGGGAATATATATTTTTTACAGGAAGCTAACAGTCCATCTGAAATTAACTTCCAAAGCACGTGTTGTATGAAACCATCTTGTCTAATCATGCTGTCACAAAAACTTGATTTTCGTCTGTTTTCACTGACATCAAGAAGTGAAACATCTCTTTTGGTCATCAAAATTTTTTTCGGCTGAATCACAAGCGTGACCTTTTTTCTCTCCACATGAGTTGTGTTTGCCGTCATCAAGTTTCTGTTCAAAATCTTTTGGTACTAATGAGTATTAGCAATAATAAGCACCCTGCTGAGAGAAAATGTTCTGACATTTCTCACATCCTCGTAATTAAGTGGGCTGAATTAGTCTTTGCATGGAGAGTTCAGAGTGGGGTCCACAAACTTTGGTAATTTTCTTCTTTTTTTTTCTCTCAAGTCTCTTTCATATCACAAAATCCAACTGACTAATTTCAATATGTCAGTGTGAGAGCTGAATTTTCATCCTGAGTAAACATTTGTACTCAGAGGTGTGTCTGTAGATTCATTATCTGCAGGAACAAACTGAACAGAGCAACGCATGCAGTCCTGTGTTTGGTACATTAATAATGACAGTCAGTGTTTGCAGATAACCAAGTACCTTCAATTAGTAAAATCTGACAGCTGCGATCTCAAGTTACTCCACAGTTAAAGATTTTATTTTAAAAATAATACAATGGGATCATAATATACAACGCATTATTACAGATCAAAAACAGTGGTTCCCAAACTTTTAGTGTGTTTCAGATGTCTTTGAGTTCCTCGCAGCTGTGAGACAGTTTTCCTTTGGTGTAATTTATTGCTTTGTGATAGAATATTTCACAGAGAGACGAAGAGGAGACGATTTTCTTTTCAAATTAATTGAAAATTGTGTAGTAGAACTATTTTTCCTTCTCTCCTGCCTCATTAATCATCTCACAACCATTTACATTTATTGTGGGACCTTTTGCAGGGGCCCGACCTCAAGGTTCGGAAACACTATTTTCAACTACCAAACTGTAAAGAAGTGAAAGTTAGCTTCACCTCAGTCAGCTTCACATTGATATATACATATTCACATAGATACACGGGACAGATTTCTGCAGAACACATACTTTTTATTCTTTAAGTATATTTTTCTGTTAACGACACTTAAATAAGATTTATAATTGCACAAGTTAATGGTATTTTTGCATTGTATTGCTGTATTGACATAAAATCCAAAATGCTGGATTCAGAGGGATCTACTCTCAGAAATGGAATATAACATGCATAAGTATGTGCATATATTGAAAACTGCAATACTTTTTGTATCTTAATAGATTTTAAATCATACACTATAAATTACATGTGTGCATATTACAGGCATGTTTCTTGTAGGACACTCTGTCTTTTGTAGTGCATTAATCGATTGTTTCTTGTGCTATGCATGTAGCATTAGAAGAAGACACTGCTAAACACACACACACACACAAACTAAAAGGAGGATGTGTGTCATGTTATTATCCGATGTGAGGGGAGCTGCAGGGTCGGCTGCTTTGATGTGCGGTTCTACTGTTTCAAACACATGAGAGAGCATTGTGTCCTCTTTGTGCGAGAAAACCACAGTGACTGAGCAGCATGCAGGAATGCTATGTAACCATATTCCTGTTTAGTTTTACATTACATCTGAGAGCTGATGCATTGGTGCAGTGATGCCTGCAGAGACGCTGACTACTGTGTCGTATTATGGGACCATTAGCTTCCTGCTGTATGATGAATTATCTTAGTACAATGCAAGTGACAGCGCCGCCGATGGGTTTCTTATTTTATTTACACTCACATTAGCTTCTGCTCCTCTACCTTTTGTACCCGAGCTTCATCTATATGGTAATCTGTGCTGTAATTACTGGGATGATCTCCTTTATGTCGATCCGCACTCTCCACTTCTGGTGCCATTTCTTCATGTGTCAAACTCTGTTTTTCTGTGTTTGCTCCCCCTGTCTTCCTGTCATACAGAGATCTGTCTGCTCACCAAAGGCAGACGAACTGCGAGCGTGCGTGCAGACACCTACTGCCGACTCTTCTCCCTCTCTGTCGACCATTTCAATGAGGTGCTGGAAGAGTACCCCATGATGCGACGTGCTTTTGAAACCGTCGCCATTGACCGATTGGACCGCATCGGTAAGACCTGCCTTCATCTAATTCCTCTCCTCTCTGATTGGTCGAATCTCTTGCCTGTCATCGTGCCTTGTCGTCTTGTCTTTATCAGTATTTGTTTGCCTTCTTTCACCATAAAAGCATTGTGTCTGCCATCTTGTGCTGCATGACCTGTATGCTATCCTTCTTTTATTTATTTATTTTTTATTTTTTACTTACTTCCTGTGTCTTTGTCTTAAATAACATTTAAAAAAAAAAATTGTTACCAGCATTAATCCTTCTAAAGAACCAAAGTAGCGTTTTGTGGTTGGATTAACTGGAAGGCAGTGCATGTCGCTGTCCGGGAGGGAGTCAGTTCGCCCCCTCGTTGGTTTGGTGTTGACCCCCCCACTGGATGCCAGCGAGTGGATGGAAGCAAACCTCACATGCATGTGTGTCTGGCCTTCTTACCACTCATCTGCACTCCTGGGTATGAGCAGCACCCCACCCAATATCTCCAAAAACAAACCAGACCCTGTGAAAAAAAAAAAAACAGAACAAAACAAAGAGCAGGGCCCGGTGACGTCAGGGAGTCTAATGCCCCACATCCATCAGGTCCAGCCCGGCTTGCCAACAGGCAGGACCCTTTTCCCTCATCAACTGTTTTCACTGTCTGATGGAGAAACATTCATAGAAGAACTTGGCCTTTACATTATGAATGAAATGGAATAAGTGATAATAATTAAGACACATAGGTTTGTTTGCAAAAGGGGCACATGTACGTATATAAAGCAAACAGGGCAACAATTGGTTGACTCTTATGTTGCACAGTCTCCCACTCCTCATTTCACAGTCTGCTCTAATACTCTGATTGGAACTGGCCCAGTTAGACATGTAAACAAGAATATAATGAATCAAAAGTGTTGTCGAAAGGATCGTTTTAGCCGACAGAAGTAGAACGTTTGTCTTTGTCTTTGCTTATGTTTTGCTTCATTAGTCATATATATCTTTTTTGAAATGATAATGTTCTCCATTTGTTATCTTTAATGTATTAAAAATAGAAGAATTTAGCATATTTTGTTGATACAGACACATTTAGGGATATTTTGTTGCTTCTATATTACATATGGACATCTCAGCGTGTATAGTGAGTATAATTATACTCACTATATGCTCATATACCTCAATAGTTGATGTCTCGACTTCTGTACATATTTTAAGATCTGGGGCCAGATGTATACAACTTGTGTACCCACAAAATAGAAACGTTTGCTACCCAAAAATTGACATTTGTATGTGCAGTGGGAATTTCACACATACTTTAAATCATGTGAACACACATTTTTCAAGAGGTATCTGTGGATGAAATGATGTGGTGGACTTGAAATATAAGATGAGAGGCGTAACCTTAGAGTGACTCATCGTTTTTCACGATGTACTTAGTGAGTCCTGCTTCATTAAGAGTAATAAATAGCTCATTGATCATCTTTCCAATGTTAAAAAGTACTAATTTAGATATCAGTGTGATGATGGTTTGCAGGTGGCACATATCATAAATTTGTGGCACTGGAGCCACAAGTAGCCCTCAATAACAGCTGAGCTTAATGACAGCTATTTAGGTTCTTCTCACTGACAAGTCTGATGAGTGGTGGAGTGAGCCGAAGTATCAGTATGCAATGATGATGTTTAAGGTCGTTTTCTGCATTCATTCATGAATATTTGTGGGGGTGGAAATAAAGCCTGTGCACCTGTACCAATTTACAATGTGATTTAGATTTATTAACACAGTCAGGCAGATTCACAGCTCTATAAATCTGACAAAAAGAAGGCTTATGCACATTTCTGTCCATGAGTTTACACATAAGTCATGAATCTACACAGAGTTTTATGCATCTGGTTCTTGGTCTCAGTTAAACCCTGTTTATTAGAGAATAAGATGACAATTACAAAAACTTGAAAAAACGCAGGTACAGTTAAAATACACTTCAATGTATGAGCGTATGTAAATAAATTATATTATATATTATGGTTTTCTTTGTAGCTTAGCTGCTGTAAGCTGTCAGTTAGGCAGCATAGCAGAATCTAGTGTTAGCATCATGTATCCAACTCATTTGAGTTTTTCTACCTGTAACAACATGCAAAACTCTTTCATTTTTGATGAACGTCTGCACAGATCATGCAGACTGAGCAGCAATATAAACAATACCAGCTAGTGTATATATACAGTGATCGTGGACTAGAGGCATCTGAAAGCTAAAAACATTTAAAACCTTTTTAATCTTCAGGCGGATGCTTTCCAAATCATATATATTAGCTCTTACAGCGACAGGTTACTTGTAGTGAGTAATACTATACTTATATGCGTCCCGCTATTTTCTGAAATGGTCCCTCTTCCATCATTACATAGGAATAGAAAATAGAAAACATAAAAAAATGATATTTTACAGCTTATTACTACTATCTTATTATCTTATTATCTCATTAGCTTATTAATATTGCAGGGAGAAACTGAATTTGTTAAATAAAGCACTTTTTCAATAATTCATGGTTTATATCATTAGTTTTTATGGCTGCTGTGTGAAACAACCCAAGCAGCTTTTAATCATAAATTAGCCAAACCATTTCAGTGCATTGCTGCGGGCTCTACCAATAAAACCACCTCCAGGTTAACAAACTTTTATGCTATAACACTAAAGACCTTAATGTTTGCTGATTTGTTTCTCCTCTTTTATTAATCAGGCAGGTAAATCACCTGAATACAAACTAAAACTGTATTTGCATAATGAAAGTGTGCCAGTGTTGTGGTTCAGTTTGAAGTCTGTAACTACTTTCTGTCGTTGTTATTGCTGTTTTTCTTTTTCATGGCTTGTGTTTGTGTATTACTTTGCCTGTATCAGGCGCAATCATATCGAATTGATCACTGAAATTCTATAATATCATGCAAGTCAGCGACAAGCAGTGAACAACAGATTTGGAAAGAAAACACTCAGAGTCAATCAGAACCCAACAGCTGATGTGTGTCACTGTTGAGACAACCTTTTCTCTTAAGAATTACGCTCACATGCGAAAAATAACAACGCCTGGATTATATCAAAACTAATTTCAAAACATATCTGCAAAGTTAATAGAAACCATGTCTGCAGAAATAACATTAATCAAATCTGTCAGATGTTTAATAGAAGTGCTTATTTTAAATCTGTTCATTCAAACTGAAATATGGCTAAAGGAACAGTTCAACTAAATTTGAAATCTCTGTCATTGTCCTCGATGCTGATGGAGAGTCGAGTGAAGTTTCTTACTCTGCAAAACATTTCAGGAGCTTCTCAGTCAAACAACACTGCAGCATTCTTCTAAACAACCAAATAAGCTTGAGACTTGTTTTAGAACATAATAAAATGACCCTAGAAATATGTAAAATGGCTCCATACAACTTGTTTGGCATAATCCAAGTCTCTGAAAGCCCCAAGACTCCAAATTGGTTTGAAACAAGTTATTTGCAATTAGTTTAAGTCAAAATCTTCATTGTAGCTGCTAGGCTCAAACAGTTTGTGCAAACCTCATCTGATGTGGGTGCATGTGCTCAAATGCTCTTCTCTGCTGTAGATCCAGGAGAAGAAAACACTCTAACTCTTGTTTATATATCCACGACATTGAAAGAAGCTACAACAGTTATACATCACTAACAGATGAAAGACTGAAAATGTAAGGTTGCGTGAATGCGAGCTTCAGTGTAGCAGGTAAACACTGAGGTATGCAGAGGTAGCAAGTTCATGTTGATCTCATCCAGTGATGCGTGCAATGCATGCACAACACTCTTAACGTAGTGGCTACACTTCAGCTTGAAAAAGGATTTAAATACCATCTTCTTGAATCAATTTAAGAACTCGGGGCTTCTGGAGACTTGAAAAAGTATCCAGTCATGTTTTTTTCTGTATTTATTTATGTTTTAAAAAACAAGGTCTTAGCTTCTTTAGTTATTCAGGAGAATAACTCCTGCAAAACATCTCTGTTTTGCTGTGGAACTCCAGAAACTTTTCTGTAGACCAAGAAACTTCACCTGACTTTCCATCAGTGTGGGGTTTAATAGATAATGACTGAATTTTCTTTTTTGGTGAATATTGCCTGTAAATATGGGTTGAGTAAGGAAAATTAAAGTAGTCGTTTGAGTTGAGAGAAATCTTTAGGTCTTGTAAAGTTTTTTACAAATGACAAAACCGAGTTCTGGTTTAATATAAGACACAAATCTCTATTCTTATTTTTGCGCAGTCACACTTTTCTCTGTTCAATACAAATATGACTTGAAATGACTTTGTGAACTGGAACTGAACACTAATAACAAGCTGTGACTTAGTTGCATGTGAGTGTAATTCACAGGAGACAAGGTTGTTGTTTTTTGGACATAAATTATAATATATAAACATCATTTTTATGTGCCCTGTAGTGAAGTGTTTGGATTGTTCCCTTTACAACATACTGTATGCCTTTTGGCCTCAACAGTCCAAATCTACATTTGCCCTTTTTATGAGAGCTACCAGCTTCCCACTAGAGCTGAATGTCAGAAAACGAAAGCTGCCCACTCTGACTGACACTCCTCAGGGTGATATAGATTCGATCCATCCTTTCGGACTAACCATGAAGGGGGTTTTGTCTCATACGAGGGAAGATACTTTGTCATGATCCGTGCTGGTTGTATCGTTTCTATATATGAACTGCATTTGGTTACATGCTTGTCTTGCTCTAAAAAAAAAAAGGAAAGAAAAAAGTAACCATGCTTTGAAACCAATAACGTGTTGCACATTTGACATTATCTTTTATCTATCTAAAAATTATTTGACCAGGAGTCCGTCTTGAGACGAGCACATCTCGTTTTCAAGAGTGTCCTGGCCGACGAATAGGCATCAGGTAAACACTTTATTCCAATTCCAACATTCGAACAGGGACAAATTGACCTATGGAGGCTTGCTAAGTGGATCCGGTCACAAATTCATCCTCCAAGAGTTTGACCTCTTGCTGAAGGTTACATTAACTGTTTAAATCCTGCATCAGTGACACATAACTCAAGTCACCCACACCAGTCCTGCAGATGTTTTGATGGACACATTCAAAATGTCAAAAAAAAAAAAAAAAAAAAAAATCTGAGACAATCAAAGAAACAAAAGAGATCTCATTCAGTGTCACCTGCCATGTTTATTTTTTGTACCAGACTTCCACAGAATAATCAGCTGGATTATGGACACACATGCTCAGCTCTATTGGTGTGACATTTTTATTTTTAATCTTTGAATCCTTTGTTCAAAGTGCATTCACTAATTAAATCATGTCTGCAGATTAGTAAAAACTTTACTAATGCAATGCCACGCACACTTTCTGTTACATGCAGAAATCCCATTTCATTACTTTCTCATGTGCTCACCAATCGAAAAAAAAAGTTTGTTTCTGATTGTCTAACTTGGAATATGAGTCCTGTCTTTTATGTAAATAACTTAGAAAATATATTTAAAATATACAGACTTACCTGAAGTAAATTTGATCTTTAGACACAGAGCTGCAGTGATATTATGTTTTCCACACTGGGAGGAAAAAATTTGTATTCCTAATAGGAATTTTTTTTCTCACATGTTAACATCAGCTAAGATAAATTCTTTATTATATATTTATTAAATATTCCTCTAGAAAAGAAGTGTGGAAATATTTAACTTAAAAAACAAGTTATTACAGATTGTTTATCACATTGTGATGTGTAATTTCTCTGTTAAGCCTTGAATGCATCTGAAAATTTGTTTTTTTAATTTTTTTTTGAAAATCCAGCTTTCATTATTTCTATGTTTGTTAACATTATGATGTTTGTGTTATGCTTGTTTTTTATCTGTTTGTTTGATGTGTAATTTGGCTTTCAGACTGTTTTAAAACAATTTTGTTCTTCTGGAACCACATATGGGTCAATTTCTGTATTCTGTTGATAATTAAGGGTGAAATTTGTAAATTGGAAATGCTGACAAACTATCATATTTCTACTTGTTCTATTGCTGATTTGACCCATATTTGATCTTTTATTTTTTTTAATTTTGAAAGTTTATTATGTTTAAAATTGAAGCACTTCTTTTTCCATAACTGGTGTTTACATTTTATTTATGTTTTGTTTGTTTGTTTTCATTTTATTTTAAGAAATTCTAGCTAGCTACAATCATCTGATGGTGTTTTATTGTCAGACAGTTTACAGATCAGGTAAAAAAAAAAAAAAAAAGCAGGTAATTGCAGCAGAATATCTTGAATATAATATGTAATATACAGTATAATATTCTGTACAGTACCGGTTCAAGTTCAAAGCATCTGTTTTCCTCTCTCTCTAATATGAGTGCTGTCTGAAGTATGCTCATATTTCATAGGTGTACTTATACATTGTAATGTAAGTAGCACTTACCACATAGTCAAGTTCTCTTCTGCTCCTGTGCAGCTTCGTTCGGGCTGCTGAACGTTAAATGCATTAAAGTTAACTTCAAGTGATAGATGGATTTTAAACACCACATAGATATGTACCATCTATCTACCAATGAACAACAGGCTTTCACAGCCATACACCTTTTTTTCTGTAAGAACTCTGTAGATGTAAATCTAAAAAGTGTCCGTCTATCTTTTGGACACCTAACACAGAGGATTAAATGTCAGAAACAGAGATTAGAGGAGGAAAGAGGGCAGAGGAAGACAGAAGGATGTAGAAGGGCAGCAGGAGCAGCTACAGATAAGAAAGACGGCGCATTGTAATACATCATCGTTTCCTTTTAAAATTGATGAAATCTCACCCACTGACTGATGACTGTAGTGTTTTCTGTGTCTAACCATCAGCAAGCATTCAGATCCTCACAGGTTCAGTTTGGAGAAATAACAAATATGTGTTGTCCTTCCAATCTGCAGAGTTTAACCCCATCACCTTTAAAAATGCAATGACAGCAGCCTTGTAAGTTAACAGTAGTCACATGTGGTGCTAGTTTTAGCCCTGAACTACCCGACCCTGTAGCGACTGTGACAGTCTAAATGAACAACGTCAAGAGGAGGACTTGATTCTGAGAAATGTCTCAAAACACAACAACATCAATCCATTTTTCAGCTGTTACAGCCATGTTAAGTCTTGTCTTATGGCTGAATGCACAGCTTGTTGGCAGCCTTGAAAGGAGAGGAAGCCGTCCAGCAAACGCTGCTCGACTGTAAACTCAGTGCAGAAATCTTTTGCCCTCAAGGACAGAGCTTAATGATTGATTGACTGTGGCTCAAGCCTTCCAGCACACTAAAAGTCAACTCTGTCTTCTTTTATAAGGCTGCACAGTGTGTCGATACGCAAGGTCAACAGTAATCACAGGAAACGCATTTGAACTCAGTCACTCAAAGTAAAGATCTTAGATAAATCTTCATTGTCAAATGTGGCAATTTTTTTTCTACAAAAGACCATTTTCAGGACGTCTTTCATGCTTTTAGTATCATTTAGCATTTTACCACAGTTGAGCTACTAAAATCAAAAAGCTGCAAAAGTGGCTGTTGTTCCAAGAAGCTTTTGGTCCAATTTTTATTGTCACAGTCCAGGTCTTGTGACAGATTATAGGCAAAGATTTCCAAACATTTACAGGCCTGTTAGCTTGAAATGTTATTTATGAAAGACTCTGAAAACCAATTTGTCTGTGTAAAAAAGAAGATTGTGATTTCTATTATTCTTATTATTCCTTTTATCACTATTCTTATTATTATTACTATTAAGCTTAAAAGCACATTGTGTATTTTGAATATTTCATTTAGGAAAATCAGTTAACAACTAAAAAGAATTCAATGCAGACGTCAATGATAAAGACAGAGTAGCATTCTGTGGTAAATCGAGTAAAGACGTTGACTAACTTTTTAACCTATATGCACTTAGTTAGAGTGTTAAGAGTAGATCTTTGTGGCTGTCTTTGCTTGTTTTTTGTGTCACCTTGTTCAAAAACTTGCAGAAAAAAGTTATTCAAAGTGTCCTTGTGGTGTCTTGTAGCAGAGGTGTCATTGTGATCTAAATAGAACGTGGCCTTAAACTTCTTAGAGCTTAGACTTTCTGTCTTTTCCTTTCAAAAAATAGCAAACTGTCCAGTAATGTGATGTGTGGGTACAACTCATCAGTATTCTTCTGTGTTTCATTGTTCAAATCAGCACTTTCACAGTCTTTGCTATCACATCACACTTTCAGTAATCTCTGTCTCCTCATGTGTCCTTCACTTCTCTCAGACCTTATATTTACCATAGTCATTACCATTCAGTGTCCTTCACACTTTATATTCAATATGACAGACCTTAGCAGATGTTGAAAGATGCAGCTCGTAAGATTTAAAGACTTGAATTTATAAATTTGGGTTCCACTTTTGGCACAAAAATATAAATGCACTAAAGTCTTCCCACTAAAACGTACAAGCTGCATCTTTATTAATGCTGTCCTGAATCAGGCCCTTTTCCTGTGGTTTAGGACAACCAAAGTTTGCCATGACTCTCTGTGCTCACCTTTTCTGACTGCACCCCAACAGGGAAGAAGAACTCCTTGCTTCTGCAGAAGTTTCAGAAGGATCTGAACGCCGGCGTTTTCAACACGCAGGAGAACGAGATATTGAAGCAGATTATCCGTCAGGACAGGGAGATGGTGATGATGGTGGACCGCAAGCAGTCAGTCACCGGGATGAACTCAACACCAATGTCAGGAAACTCCATCATTAACTCACCAGCCCAGCCGCCCTTCCCCACTGCCTTCGGCACCAATCAGCTCCAGCAGTCCTCCGTTCCCATGACCTACAGTGCTTCAGCTATTGCCAATGCTTCTGCTGCTCGCATGCTGCCAGCCGCCGCCGCCGCTGCTGCCGCGGCGCAGGGGGTTTACCCTGCTCCCAGTCTTTCCCATGGCAACCTCAATTCTTCCTTAACCAACCAACAGTCCACACTCCAGCAGCAAGGAGCCATCATGTCACCCTGCTCCTTCACGGCCGCCATGTGTAGTCCACCAGTGCAGACCCCCCTGGCCAGCCGGAGCTTTCAGTACGGCTCGCGCACAGGCTCCCAGCTGTCGCTCATCCAGCAGCCCATCGCCCAGCCATCTCTACCCACACAACAGCAGCAGCAGCTCGCCCAGCAGCCTGCTGCGTCGACTGCAGCCGCAGCCTCTGCGACGCAGCCGCAGCAGCAGCCCTCGCCTCAGCAGCAGGTCCCCTCGCCTCAGCGGGGAGACATCCAGAAGAGCACGCAGGCTCTTCAGTCGGGCAGCTTGAGTCGAGATGTTAGACACTTATCGGCCTCCCAACCATCACTGCCACATGACACATCTCTGGGGCCCAGAGCACACCCAGCCTCAGGAGACTCTCTGGCCTCCATTGTGCCACCAACAGCGGCGGCGGCAGCGATCCAGGGGATGAATCTGCAGAGTGGCATCCGCACCACAGTGCCCCAGAGGGTCAATTTATTCCGCCAGATGTCGTCAGGAGCCCTGCCCCCGGTGCGCTCGGCCGCCGCGGCAGCAGCTGCTGCAGCGGTGGCGGCGGCATCGTCATCCTCGACCCAGCACAGGGAATCCCCCGGATCGAGGAGAGATTCTGTCCTGAGCAGTACAGAGACTGAGCAAGACAAAATGCGTTTTGCATCAAATTTATGATCCCATTTTTTCCCCCTCTTTTTATTTTTTAAACTTAAATATGTTTCAATTCATTTTTAAAAATGAAGATACAACAAAAGAGATGAAAGTGAGGAACTTCAGCATTTTTGTTCCCTCCAGTTTTCTTCTAAAATAACCTCATAGAAATCCTGTACATACAAGCCCTTGTATTATATTTTAGACACATTGTCACCCTAAACTTAAGAATGTATATTATACAGCTACATCTCTCTTTTCTTTTACGTCACATGTATATATATCTATATATCTATATATGTTCATATCTATATATCTATATATTGATATATATACATATGTGTAAATACAGTATACTGCTGTGTGTATGTGTGTTTGAGTGTGTGTATGAGTGTGTGCATGTGACCGCGTGTGTTAAAATCCAACTAGAATATTTGGCAATGGCAATTTAAAAGCTGTAGTATAAACATGAGTCTTCCTTTCAGAGAAATATAAAGAATTATATACAATGTATGACATTTTTTATTTTATTTTAATTTATTTTATTTTATTTTCACTGCATATTGTTTTTTTTTTTAACTGGAATTCATTGTGGACTCTGATGACTATTTCTTTTTCTTTCTTTCTTTCATTCTTTCTTTCTTTCTTTCTTTCTTTCTTTCTTTCTTTCTTTCTTTTTTTTTACCATTGAGAAAGAGACAAATTATCTTCTCCTGTTTAAGCAGCTTTAGGCACCACTGTGGAATTATAAATGCAAGCAACTCTGACAAATAATCTCAAAAAGCACACACTCATGAAACGAATCTCACACTGAATTTCCTGAACCCTCATTTCAGAATACTGTAACTGTCATGTTGCTCTCGGCAACAGAAACACAGTCGCCACAGCGGCTCACACTCAAACCATGACAGTGTTATGGGTCCAAAGGGAATCGATAATAGAAAATGCTGCTTTCTCTGTCTGTTTTTTGAGGAGAATGGAGAGTGTGGAGAAAGATACGGATGGATGCTATTGTTTTTTTCTTTTCTTTTTTTTCTAATTTCAGTTGGCTGAGATGTTATGTAATGTTGCTTAAAAATTCTGTGTATATTTATAATATTTATAAACTAAAGATTATCACCATTATGCAATAGACTGTGACATAAAGATTACCTATATGTGTGCTGTAAATAGTTTTGTAGATCTAGTATTTACAGATACTGTGTGGTGCATTCTCTATCATAACAAATGTCTTACTTCTATCAGGAACCTGGATATCATCTATATGCGACAAAGGTTAAGTGACAAAATACATATGTTTCATAAGAGATAAACAAACCTTAATGCAATAGCTAGCATTACTTGATGCTGAGAAACGCCTGATCGGAGGACATTTAAGAGTTCCTATCTCTCTCTCTCTCTGTGTGTATACTATTTCTAGTTCTAGTATAGTTTTCGATTTCACATCAAGTGAACATATACTATATTTACCTACAATACTCAACTTTGATTTGAAAGTCATCCTGCTGAGAGTAAATGTGTCTTTTCCATCACCTCGTTTACCAAAACTACTGAGGGTCATTTTTAAAAATGATTCTTTGGTTCATTTGAACGGTCAAACTGATCGCTTTTTTTTGTTTGTTTGTTTTTTTTGCTCATTTGCTCATCTGCCTCCGGAGTAAAATTGGTACTGTATAGTGTCATATCACAATCACTGTTGCTGAAGAGCCTGGCACGACATTTTTTAACACATAAGCTATAGGTTAAAGGCGTCAGGTATTTATTTATTTAAACGTGCAGGGGGGTTATTATCACTGAGAGATGCTTTTTATGCTGCTGCAAGTTGGAAAAAAGAATTGCTGGTTTGCATTAAGGTTTCTGTCTCGTGTAAATCCATCATGTGGGCTTAGGTACTCTAAACTGACCTGGAAGCAAGGTAGAGCCAGAATATTGTGACTCTGTGAAAAAGAATTAGAGCTGTTTGAACTATTTTAATCTTACAATAATCAGAATATTTGATAGCTGAAATTAACTAATCATGCTCAAAGACCTTTTTCCTGCATGCACAGTGGATACGTGTGTGTGCACAAGGCCTCGAGTTAAATGTGACAAAACGTTCTCCTGTCAGTGATGCAAAATATCTATCAAGAGTCATAGTTTTCATGGCAGCTGAATATCTCATCAGTTCAAAGTGACTAAGCCCCGGTTTTTTGAGATGCCGTTTTTAAAAAGATAACAAGTCTCTGCTACAGATTGTGTCGATAGTGTACCAATACAGTCAACCCACCAATGTCATGGAAGCATGCACTGTCACAAATACTTAAAAGAAAAAAAAATAGATACTATCTCAAGAAATGTTGACGTTAAATGTAAATGTTAGATTATGTTTTGTTCATTGTCTGTCTGCCTAGACGTTATCTGTGTGTGAACAGAAGCATTGACTTTTTTCACATGGACATTCTTAAGTATTTGTGCCTAAACTATAGCCATGTTCCATCCTTTGTTATTTATGAGTGTGAGCTGGGTGCGTATGGGGGTTGGGGTTGGGGCGCCGGTGGGGTGGGGCGGGGCGGGGGGGGACACTTCTGCACACAATTGCGCAGCATTCATCCTTACTATACTCGATGTGTTCTATGTCTCAGTGTTTTTAGACAGGATGGGAGTTACACGACGAGGATGGCCAAATGTCTCCGTTTTATCCAATTGGTATCTTTACTTACAAATGTGAACTTCTACTAGAGGCAGGATTTTTTTTTTCTTTTTCTAACATTGTCAGTCAAGCTATAGAGAATATTAAAATGAGGTTGTGTACAGTTTAAAAAAAAAAAAGACGAAAAAGTGCAATCTTTAGACTTGCAGTAATAGTAATATATTACTAGCAGTAATATCACGCTCGATGAGACATTGTACAAAAAAAAAAGAAAAAAAAATTGGGGGGCACCTTTCTACCTTTCTTTGTAGCTAGCCACTGATGTTTGGGTTGAATACTGGTGTGTGGAAGCAAACTGGCCAAAGCAAAACATTCAGAGTCATTGTCTTTGTTTTAAATTGCACTTTCTGATTTACTAATAAGAAAAGGTACAGACTCTTTCAGCTAGGTTAGATGTTGAATGAGCTAGAAAAAAAGGGAGCAATATCCCCGAGAATCTGTGCTGCCCTGATCCTGTATGAGGTTTTAAATGAGGGGGGAAAGATGTTCTATTTACAACGAAGAGCGCTTAATCGTGAATATGCCATAGTGTATAGGAACTAGTACACAGTCAAGATGGATAGCAGCACTGTTAGTTTGTGCTGTTTTTGATACTTGCCTTTGGAGGGAGAGCTTCCCAACTATGTGCTTTTTTCACTATACCAATCACAACAAACATACCGGAATGGGCATTAATGGTGATGTACAACACAATCTAATGAGCTTACATATTAGCAGTGTAGAGACTCTCAACAAACCAGCACATATATTTGTATATTTCTTTTTTTTTTGTTTGTTTATTTGTTGTTTTTTTGTTGGTTTGAGATAATAAAGTCAAAGGAGATGCAAAAAGGAACTGAGAATAATGCCCAGAGAGGACGAACCAGATGTTCATTTGGTTTTTGACGACCGCAGGTTTCATATGTTTACCGATGATGTGCGTAGTGGAGAGAGGGGCGGAAGCTGCGACGAGCCGCTCGGCCCTCTTAAAGCCCACTCACATGGTCATTGTTCAGCTCATTTATGTAATCCAAGGCTAAGACGAAAAAGAACTATCAGTTGGTTACTTGATGCCGATGAAAGAAAGATAAATGTAAACTTTCTTACAACAATATGCAGACAAACAGTGTTTGTCAAAAAATCTTTTTGATTTTTTTTTTTGTTTATTTTGTTTGTAAATAATAAACCTTTAAAATATAGAAAATAAACGACATATTGTCATCTAAAGACGAGTGTGTGCGTGTCGTTCTATTGTCAGACAGTGTGTGTTTTGATGGAGACCGGCTCTGCATGAATGAACGGGCTTTTACTCATTTACAATTTGATCGAAGGAGAAAATGGAAGGATAATTTCAGAGATGAAGCGGTGATGGAGGATCGCACAGGAGGAGTGTCTGTCAGCAGTGACAGATGAGGTGAAAAAAATCAGTCCATGTGGCCACCAGGGTTTTTCATTCATCATTTCTATTATGCAAAAGACAGATTCCTCCATATGTTCCTATAGGGGAGACTCGTTACCAAGTGCAGGTACATGTATTGCTTTTTATAGCTAACAGAAGCTTAATCATTTGTTGGTTTCAGGTTTTCAGACATCTCAATTAGATCATTTTCTTTTTCATAAGTGTTAGTACACTGAAAATCTTTTGTTTCCTGCTGCTGGTTGCACAAAAAGTGACATCAGTCTGTCATTTTGGTCTATTTTCTGACATTCAATAGAGACAAATCTTCAGATTATCCAATTTACTTGCAACTCCACTCTCCAACACAATAGCAATTATATATTTATTTGTACACAAACTTGACAACTTTTGATGATATATGTCTACTTAGTGCAAGGTTGTGTCATCCATTCGTTACCTGTAACAGCTTACCTTTTGCAGTGCAAAACTGGGGGGGCTTGAGTCAATTCCAGCTGGTTGTCTATTTTTCCCTCCAGTTTAAAATTGGAGTTCAACAGAGCTTAAATTGCAAAGGTTGTTTGTGGTTACATTTTGAAATCTCCGGCTCTGGGAGTTCATGTCCAGGTGACTCAGTTGTTTTTATTTTTTTTTTTGCTCTGCTCTCAGAGACAGAATGTTCTCCATCAGGCATTTATGCTCCATTAAACATGAATAACTGTATTTAGAAGGAATTAATTTTTTAAGTGTTTGTGTTTATGTTTTTGTGTAATGTGACTCTAGATATGACAACCTAAGTTCTTCTGCTGTCATCACAGAAACAGCATTACCCGCCACATAAAGAGCGCAGCCTTTACAGTCAGATTAATGCTATTAATATTATGACTATATCAATATTCATACAATTTAAGAAACTGAATTACATTAACTCAATATGCAAAGAATAAATGATAAAGTTGTGAATGGAGAACAGCAAGAGGGCCAAAGCCCCTTTTCCTAGACTGAAGAAAATAAACTTTTAAGTTTTTTCTTTCACTATTAATATGTTATAATTGCATTAAAATATCATCATCAATCTGGTTCTTACCTTTTGAGGATTCCCACTCCTCTCTAGTCATTCTGATTTAAATGCTGTGGTTGTTGTGTTTCAAAACCTGTGGATATACAAAAATATAACTACTTTTGATTCGTTTAACCATTGTTACACTAATTTGTAGCATTTTTAAGTAAACTTCTTATCTGAAATAAGGTGGTTGGGAGGTTCAAAGGGACAGATTGCTCTGAATGTATCCAGTTGCTGGTTGCTGTCTTGAATAAGGAGACAACTGTCAAAGTAATTATCAATAATGTCAGGACTTCATCAGGCCTTCCTGTGTCTTGGCTGCCCAGAATAAAACCTAGTTTTAAGCACGGGTTTAAAATAAATACTCTAATAAGTCATGGTATAGTAAGAGGATGTTTGATGTTAAATATTTCTCTTAGGTAAGAGAAAAAAAGGTAGTGACTCTGATTGCAACAGAACTTCTTCCTTTACCTGAAAAGAACTCAACTCCAGTGCAGTCTGTTGTTTTATTGCACCATCAGATTAACATGAATCAGTTCACAGCCTGTTCAGGTTCCTTTCAGGGAACTGGGATACGATATATTAGTGGATCTAAATCCCAGATTGCACCTGTCAGCGTCGTTTAAACAAAAAATCCCAGCATTCCTCATCTGTCACTCCCTTTCATATGCCCCGTAAGGCTTTGCCCGCTCTTACAGGTCCACGGGGTCAGGATTAGTGGGGAGTTATCTCCTTTGAAATACTAAAGACTAAAATAAGGTTACAGGCTTAGGCTTGACCCCCACTGATCCGGCAGCCACTCAAGGTTGGCAAATGTTTATGAAGGGAAGCAAAGGGGTCATTTGTGTTGACAATGTTAATATCCTCAGCTAGAATATGCTGAGTACCATAGAAAGTAGCCATCAGGGGGACATCATGTCGTTTTACTGTATCCAGAATTGTGTTTTTGCTCTTTGGTTAGCATCTAAATTTAAATTTAAATTGTACCAATACTTTCTGTCTAAAGGGACTGTTTTTAATTTATTTGGACAAGTATAGTTTAAGTTCTATGCATATCATTTTATATGTGTAGCAGTTCTGTGATGTTGAAGTCTCAGCATTACAGTGGAAGAACATGAGCCTTAACCTTGGTTTCGACCGTTTCGATGACTTGTGACCTACAGCCAAATAATACATGTCCTTTAGAATGATGTCATCCTATGGATTCAATTATTTAGGATTGCATATTAAAGCATTTTATTTAACCTGCAGCACTGAAGGCATCAATCTGAGAGTTAAATTATACCAAGGACAGTATGGTGCAGCTCAGGGTACAGAAGTGTGTGTGTGTGTGTGTGTGTGTGTGTGTGTGTGTGTGTGTGTGTATAGCTTTTCATGGATGACTGACAGCCACATATGTATTCACACTGAGGCGAGGTCTGATCTCCTGAGAAATAATGGATTTGAAATGTAATTACTTTGCCATTTAGATATATTCTAATGAATCTCTACCACAAGTGGTCACGGTTTATGACTTGTCTTGCAACAATCTACCATTCGTCAAGAGCTTAATGAGCTCCTCTGCTTACCCCACACTAAGCACTCTAATGGGTTTGGTGGCATCTCTGTTTTATCCACTGCTGTGCTCTCAGAGACTGTTTTTTTTAAATTATGAAAAAAAAAAAAACAAGCTGCAAAATATATCACAGAAATGCACGTATAATTCAAATAAGTATCAGTATCCGCTGTTGTGGTTAATTTCCATAAACAGTCGTGGATTTGGTTTGCTGTGACTTTTCTTAGAGTTTCCCTTTTTTCCTATAAGTAGCTTTAAGTTAATCCGACAATATTACATATATTCTGCACCAGCTTGCTCAAGCTCCTCATTGGAACGATTGATAAATTCATGCCCTAAGGTACAAACCGTTAATTTTAGTAATGCTAGCACATTTTCTTCAAGTTCTTTCTTACATTTACAGACTCAGTCCAGTTGTCGTGAAGCAGTGAATCCCTTCTTTACAGAAGTCAGTGTCTAGGACCTTCAGAAAGTGGTTCACAGCAGCAATGACTTCATCATCACTGTCAAAATTGATGCTGCTGAGCTCCATCTTCGTTCTGGGGAGGACGCGGTGGTCTGAGGGTGCCAAATCATGTGAACAGGGCCGGTGGTGGACGTTAATGTCTGACGTTCCTCGATGAGTTCACGTCTGACTGATGATGTCCATTTTCTCAGAAAGTGCTGACTTCCGATTTTCAACCACCCGAAACGGAAATCCCATAAAAGTTAATAACTTTAAACTCTCTGCATCATCACTCAGAGAGTTTAACTGCATGTAAGAACAGCAGTGTAACTCATCTGCTGACATCTGACACTTACTTTACTTAATATAACCACTCCGTAAAAAATATTCTAGATGTCTTTTGCATCAACGTAAAAACATTCACTAAAGTTCAGTGTGATGTATTTAAGATCTTCGAAAATGTTGCAATCTGCATTGAGTTCAAACTAATTTTGGCTGAGCAGCATGACTTTGCACAGATTGGACCCACCAGCAAAGGAGTCAGTGAGGCTCAACATATTTAATGTAACAATATAAACTGCAAGAAGCTGCTCTTTTATTTTTGTATAAAACATGCAAAAATGCAGTCAGATAATGCATGCACAACACTTGTCAATCTGCAAACACATAGCTCCTTTAGTTTGTGTTCTGTTTGTCTCTGTTATCGAATTTCCTTCCTTCCTTCCATTGCTATCACCCCAAGACATCTGTACCACCAGAAGGGACAACCAAAGTAATCCACAAGCTGATTTCTGGAGGTTTTGATCTGAAATAAGTCATATTTATGCAGCTTTCAGCAGCAGTCTGCAGAGTGATTGTGCACTCGTTTTAAGGGGCACCTCATTTTCTGTCCGTCCCACCATCAGCTGCTTTTCTTCAACATCTGATATTTCCCAACTGTCCTGAGTCAGGCTCATTTTGAGCGGTCAAGTGTGTCTGTGTGTGTGTGTGTGTGTGTGTGTGCATCTCTGTTTACTCAAATTCTCTGCAAGCACTGATGAGATGCACAGAGTCCTGGCCTTTTGGGCGAGAGCTTTGTGGGAGTCAAACAGGAGGATCTGATTAGAATGCAGAAGCTGTTCTGTGCTGCTGTTTGGCCTCTTCCTCTGCTGCTTGGTCTCTATCTGCATCTGCCCACCCACATTTGTCTACACACACACACACACACACACACACACACACACACACACACGCACACACATACACACACCAGCTGTGGGGATGTACAACACCACAGGTACTGCTCTCATTAACATGAATCTCACACCAAATAAAAACCTTTCCACAATTTTGTCTGAAAGGATGTTGGACTTGATGAAGGCTCGAGCTCATTAACATTTATGGACAGCAAAAGGTCAGAGGTTTTTATGCATTGCAGTGAAAAATGGAGTAAACTTATTACACATCTTCGTCAAAGAGGGCACAGCAGGAGTGCCGCCTCTGTGCTCTGAGCTCAATACTGAAGTCTTTAGCAACAGAAAAGTCAATCAAGATTAGCTCTGTGAGGTCTCAGTCTGCCCTTCATGGGAGGCCATCTTCAATTTGTTGATCTTCTTCTCAGTTAATTTTTGGAATCCTTTCACCTACTTTCTATAAAAAACAACATGAAGTCCTCAAAATGCTACCTGGCCCTTTTACATAGATTAATGATTTTTTTTGGATGGTTTATTTGCATGTAAAAACAAATGCAAATGTTTATTTGCATTTAAAAACACTGAAAGTAGCGCTGGGCGTATTAGCCAAAGTTTTTGCTCTATTGAAGTTTAATATCTCCCTAAGATTGACTTTACTTACAAGGTTGAAAACAAACACAACGCTGCACAGTTATGTGCACGTAGCAGATACAAGCCTTAACATTTTTCAGTAATAATTCCAAGAGATGTCGTTTGATCATCGTCAGCATCTAATTGCACAAACTACTGTGCCAACTGGTGCGTGTGCATTTGCTATTTCCTGATTGCTGAGTAGAAACAGCACAGTGTTGGAGTCTTGAGAGGATTTGCAACAGCAGGCCTGTGTTGTGGCTACGGTTTTGACCCTGAGACCCTGAAAAAGCCTGCAGCCTTTAAGACCGAGCAAGGCGCATCAGGTCAGGAGAGCAAGCAAGAGCATGCTGGTGGATGTCTTTGACGTTGGAGGGGTTGTGCATCATGTTTTTGCTCCCCAGGGTTAGATTGTTAACACCAAATACCACTATGACGTTCGTAGGAGACTGAGAGAAAACATTTGCAAACAACCTGAACTTGTGGCGCTATGGCAACTGGCAACTGTGACGAACATGAAGCATGTGACTTCAACATCCACTGAAGATTCTAAAAACAGTTGAAGATTAGAACGTTGGATCCGTGCAACACTACCAGTTCAAATGATCTGCAAAGAAAGTCTCTGAACACACGGAAATTTTAGGTTGCCGTCTTGTTTACCACCTTTTAAGATTCAACTGGTGCTTTTTTAATTTCAGCATCTGTTTCCACCCTCTTCTTCTGCAGAGGTCTTAAGGCACCAGACCCATGAATTAACAGCACTGTTCATCATGCTGCTTATGTTAATGAGTGAACCTCTGGTGTTTGTATATTTGCTTTTTTCTTTTGCCTATTTTCTGGAAATTTGGTTGAACTTGTACTGTATTTGGACGGAAACGTGACAAATGCACAGTAATAACAAGAAACAAGGAAAAGCAACAGACCCTCTTTACATTTGATTAAATATACAATTACCAGCAAATTATTGATAATTAGTTGATTATTAAACCTGTTAACCATTCATTTTTCAGTTGAACAAACATTGGACAGCATGCAGCAGCTTTCCTCTCCTCCCGCAGGGATCATTTCCTCCGTCTAGCAGAATGTTTTCTCTTCTTTTTTTTTGTTTTGTTTCTTGCGTGTGGTACCCAGATGTGCCGTGAGTCACTTTAACCTTTCCCAAGCACCTCGCCTTCACATGGCGTTTAACCCTCAGATATGACTGCTGGACGTCTGCGCTGATCTCACGGCAGAGGTCAGAGGCTTATTATTATCTTGTTACACATGTACACACTTCTTCACTCTCTCACACACACTCACACACATATATATTGTGTTTCTCCCTGAGCAAAAGCCTTCATATTTCCTGTGTTAGCAAATTCTGAATCCTGATTACCAGCGAAAGCATTTCAAGAGCATGGACAGAAAAGAGAGGGACGAACACAAAGAAGTGTAGGATAATGTGAGCAGCAGGAGAGTGACATGAGGTAAATTAAATGTTAGTATCACTGTATCAGCAACCGCCCCAGTCAAAACAGCTATTGACAAACTGTCAGCAGTCGTTGTCTGCCATCTTCTTTATAGAGCAAATGTGTCCATTTCCATAATTACACCTAGAGGACTTTTTCCGTCCTTCCCACAACCTCAGCATGGTGCTGTTACTACAGAGGAAACAATATTCTAAGTCTGTGAATTCAAAAAGCTTTAATAAGTGGGGCTGAGTCTACTGATGACTGGATCTGAAAGTCCATAACAAACAACATTAACTCAGATACCATTAAGTCTGTGATTCAGAAAGACTAAATAATATGAAAATCAATAGAATAGTTTCATAACTGTAAAAAAAAATAGACTGCAAACCTCCATGGGAATACCTGGTTGAAAGATTTTGCTGTCCTCATTTATTTATCAGTGGGAGTCCTTTGCATTCCTACACACAACAACATTTCCCCCCCAACATCTGCACAATTAGTCCTCATGAGGGGGCTAAAATGATTAGAAAGACACAGATCACCACAGGTTTGCTTCAATCCAATTGAATGTCACGATCTAGAGATAATAGCTGTATAAACTGCTGACTTACTGCACAGGGAAGGATGTCAGATCAGATAAAAAAAGTAAAGGATGCTTATGAATCTGCAAAAAAGTTTATTTTGTGGCCTCGCTAGAAATCATTTATCTTCATTTGCTTGCACAAATTTAATTAAGATATCTTCTTTCAGGTTTTTGTCTAGGAGCGATTTGTCAATGAGGGTAAACACGACAGATTATTCATTTTAAGCAATTTTTTTCCCTGTGCTCCATCTGATATGATATCAAACGTAACACACTCGACTGCCCCATAAGAAGCTTCATATCTTCAGTGAGCCATCTGAATCTCTCCCTCTGACTGACTCAAGTCTCTGATCTGCACACAAACAGCAGAGGTCCTCTTAAGGGGTCTCGATCAGTAGATTATCTTATGACTACATCAAGGACGACCTACAATATCCCTTTAACCAGACCTACTCCACTCCTCTCCACCGTTAATCTGTCCAAACACATCTGGATTAATACTTTCCCAGAAATGCCAGTTGAAAATTTGAACAAGTGAAGGGGCAAAGGGAAACCTGACATCCCCCTACTCATCCACCTGAGGTCAAGGCCTCGTACACAACAGATGTAGTTGACAAATGTGCTCTGTGCCAGAGTCAGTCATAGATTGAACTGATCTACAGGATTTACTACCAAACAAAACAGGATTTTCCAACGAGGTAAGGCTGTTACATAACAGGCTAAAAAAAAAAAGGAACTCCTTAAATTTGGCTGCAAAACATAATTATTCCTGCATATCATTAAATATTAATGAGCAACAATTCAAGTGAAAACAGACCCTCAGGTATAATTTATATAAACCAGTGGGAAGAACTCAAAGAAAAAGCGCAGTGTTGTACGATCAGCTTGAAAAGTGTTTTGTTTTGGTGTCTTTTGGTACAAATAAGTGTTAGGCAAAGAACAGCAGGGACCCACTGACATTACTCAAGGGGGCGATGTTGTGTTGTGGCTAACTTGTTTAAGCAGCCAGCTTTTCCTTTAAGGGGAGGAAGAAAGAATGACTTCCTGGTTGAGTTGGAGAGGACAGACAACGACTCAAAAAAAGCCAAAATTCAAGACACCTTTGAAGGCAAAAGACACTGATAAACTGAGTTGCGTCACTTCTACAACTTTTAAAAGTTCACCTTTTATAAAACTGAACAACAACAGTGAACAGTGGCTGACTGGACAGTCACCAACAGCATAAAAAAAGGCTGATGGAGCTAACCTGCAAAAACTTAAAAGGAGAAAAGACAGTAACCTGGACAGGTTTGTGAGTTCTCAAACAAACACTAATACATATTAAAAATGTAGTTAATAAAAAGTTAGATTAAACATAATCATTTTAAATGCAACAGAAATAGAGACAGTCGGTTGCAAGGTTGCTAGCTTTAAGTTAGACCTGACAACAGACTAGGTTAGCTAAGTACAAGCTGAGTACAGCTTGTAAAAAACTGAATATGTAATATTTTTGGATTAATTGTGCTCAAAGGGAATAACATTTACATTGTTTTTAAGCACAAATTATGCAATCTGACATGTTAGACATCCAACACTAACACCACGTCTACCCTTACAAGGTTACATTTATTCAGATAATCTATAAAATGATATGTTTTAGACTGTGTATAAACAGGAGCAAGTCATTCGAGTCTCCTCTAAATGTAATAAAAGCCATGTCTTTTCCAAACATGACACAATAACTCCCAATATCCTGAACTGTTTCTGTGTGTGATTAGGTGAGTTTGCAGAAACATGCTTTCATGCATTTTGTTCCACAGTGTGCCCTAGATGGCCCAAAATCCTGATCATTCAGTATCAGTTAGTCATCACTAAAGTAAACTATAATCTGGTCAGTTGGAGGGCAAAAGGATGTAAGAGGTTTCCCTCTGATGTAGAGTCCTATCCTAGACTCCATGGACATGTGACACCTAAAGCCTCCTGCATAACAGTAAATAATCCTGCCTTCGTTAAACCCAGCCAGATTAAAGCAAATCCCTTATGAATTGACTTTTTGTTGTAGTTTCCATAACCATATTAATGATAATATTATGATTCTCCCCTCGTTTTCTCTTCTCTGTATCATCAGGACATGGATGTGAACAGATTGCTGAACTGTTGTGGCCGCTGCATACAGAGCAGGGTCAGACATTGTATTATAGGAAAACTGCAGTGTATGGAACTTATACTGACCAGCACAGAACATTACGTTCAGATATACAAAACATATCTGTAATTTCAAAGCATATTTGTAATTGAATGGATTAAGAAGTGAATGACCTCTGCAGTCTGTCTAAGCTGTGGAATCCCGAACCGTCTGTCAGATGACATGAGCTTTTATTTTATTTTTTTCCCCAAAAAAATATGAAAGGGATCTGATGTAATTTTACTACAGTGCTGCTACTGCTGCCTGGTCCTCTGCTAGTCTGTTGCAATAACTACCACTACTAATTTCATGAAAAATATGTAAAACTACCACCTATACTATTTCAATATAACCTCAACTACCAAGTAAACTGTCATCTTAAGAAAATGAACCTTCTAAGGCTCAAAATATACAGATCTATGAGCAGAGGTGACAGAACAGTGTGTGTTTACATGCATGTTAAAGATGTATCTTGGTTTGTGAATATTATTTGTTGGCAAAGAACATCAAGGCGCAACAGGAGGCAGACAATCAGAAACCTGAATACTGTTAAAATCATCAATATGAATGAACTAACATGAATTAAACAGGTTTTCATTCCCATTGTAAACACCATATTCCTGAATATGATTAAAAACAGGATAAGACTCAAAAACAGGATACCAAAGTGCATGTAAATGCATATAATCAAAACATGCTTATGAGCAGGATACTATAAATGAAATTTGCATGGTAATTCAGTATTATCTTTAGATTTATTGCATTCAAAATTTCTCCTTTCTTTGTCAGTCGGACTCCAGGCTGAGCAGCACTGCTGCCGAAGAGAAGTAAGTGCACTACACTGGGGTTGCTTGTGCTACCTGATTTGCACATGAACTGTGTCCTTGATACATGGTCTGCAGAGTTTAATGTCATACATGGGAGAAACCGTGGGCTGTTTCATGCTATAGATTCCTTTTAAATCTCAATATTCATGAGGTGGTGGTTAACACTCAACATGGGTCCAACATCCTAAATTGTCTTGTAATTTCAAGTAGAAATACCTAAATATAGTTCATATTTTCTGTAATAATCTACCTACTTTCTTTCTCTAAGTTCCTATGTACAATAAATGCCAGTTCTGTTTGATGTCTGTCTTAAGCTTTCCCTTCACTTCTTAGGTCAACAGATTCATTTTGACATCTGTGACATTCACAAGTCATATTGTGCAGTTTACTCAGCTCCTTGCATGACAGATGTCTTGTGCAATCCTGATATAATCTGGCATTAAGGTTGGACCAATAGAGACTTAGTAAATTCTTCCTTTTTTTTCAATATGCGTGCCACTGTTGTCTCAAAAGAGTAGACATTTGAGGCCTCTTCAACATGCAAGCCCTAGATTCTGACAAATGTTGTTAAAGCTCAGATTTGTGCCTGAATTCCTCAGATTATTTATAAAATACACTGACCTACTCTTATAGGGATAGTTCAGCCTAAAATTAAACATTCGCATTGATTCTTCTACCTGTAGTGCTATTATTTATTTTGGATTGTTTTGTTGTAAGTTGTTGATTTTAAAAAAAAAATGGTCGTAGATGTGTCTATCTTCTCTTAAATATATTAAGAAAACAGATGATACCTGAAGGAAGCATTCATCCATCCCTGGACAAGAGGCTCATGCTTTAGACAGAGTGAGTTGAAATCATTTAAGGTCATTGTCTAAGCTGAGCTGTGACATTGGTTGGTTCAATAGTGCTAGGTAAGCTAGCATCCTTCCCTTTGTGCCTTAAGTTGTTTGGCAGATTCCATTAGGAGACATTAAGGAAAGGCAGGCATCTTTACAGTCCATATCTCAAAAACTCTATAACTCACAGCCAAATCATTGGGCTAGATAAATAACACTAAAAATAAAAATGTATTTCTGATTTTGTGTTGAACTGTCCCTTTAAGGACAACCAAAATTTTTCTGAATCTTTTTTTAAGCTCAATGTTATTGTGAAATTATCTTAGATGCATCTGTTTTTCACTGAATATAAAGGGTTAAATAAAAACAATTCGCAAAGAGACAATGTGAATCAATTTTTTAAGTTTTTTTTTCCCTCATATGAAAATACAACAGCATTTTATCTACTCATGAGATTTCAGACTGTTTGTTTAGCCAAGTAAATTAAAAAAAAGATAATCCAAAAGAAGATAAAGTAAATCATGGTGCCCAACATATCAATACATTTTTGTGAAATCATGAGTACTATGTTGTGTAAGATTGAAGCCTCAGGAGAGAGAGAAAAGCCTGTTAAGGGTTAAACATACACGTGTCAAAACATTAATACCTCAAAAAAGAAAAAACAACCATCTGCGTGACCTGACATCCCCCCTCGTGTCGCAGGACCTGCCCTCGCTGCTCTCACAGGAGCTTTGTGATAATCAAATGGTTTCCTGTGTCATCAGGAGGAAGTATTACATCACAGAATGAATGGACATGTACAGATGTGATGTAAAAGTAACCAACCAGACACTGATAATCAGCCTGAGGTAATAAACGGCACACTGACTGGCCATGTGGCTGTTATGCAGTCAGTCGAGCACCATCAGCAAAGCTGCACAATTTTAAACTCAAAGGTGCATCAGCTTATAGACATCAGTTTCCCCCCCCCAGGACAGAACGAGCTCTCCTGATTGAGTCTATTAACATCAGCTGCCAACTTTTTTCGCTGCCCCGGGACTCTGCAGCACAAAAGACGACGCTGGCCATAACATCAGCATATGAGCATGCTGACATTAGCATTTAGCTTGAAGCATCTCAGAGCTATTGTCCAGCATTACAGAGACGCAAATGTGTCTAGACTCGTAATTTTGCTGTGAAGTGCTTGGTTAAGCACAACTCTTATGCTGAATACACACATTTTTAAGATTTTGTTAGAAATCAAGTCAATCAACTGACCATCTCCTTCACTATAAATGGGCATTTTAAGGGAGATCAATCATCTGAGATGGTGCTTCAAAACTCTTTTAGATTCAGAAGAAATCCGCAGCCTTTCTGTTCTGTGTGCCGCCATTTAATTCACACCCTGATCATTCATTTGCAACCAAGCATGCCCTAATGATTTACGTAGCTGACACGTGGCTGCCATTAATCAGGTCTTTGCCCGAGGCTGGGAGCGGTGATAAGACCATCGGTTGAGGGTGAATACTGCTGGAGCTCAAAAAGCATTGTATTTTTTCCCCTTTACAGTACATTTGTCATATTGATTCTAGATCAATTTACATAACAAAAGAGGCCAGGTGAGCCATTTTTGTCACCCTTTCTCCCTCATTGTGAGTTTGTATTTTGTGTAGTGTAGGTATGCATATATTCTTTGTTCAGATGTTGCTCTGGAAAGTTTCTCTTTTGTCACCTTGACATTGTAGGAAAGCTATTTCTGGATCAGTGTTTGCTTTTGACTCAGTCGTTGCATCCCAGAGGTTTATCGACGGGAGGGAAACTGTTTCGTTGCTTGACACACACAACTGGCCAAACCTCAGATGACCTGAGCACAAAGACCTCAGAGGAAAAATCAATAATTATTGTTAGACAAGTCATGCATGGATGCCAAATTTTTAATTTCAAGCAGACATACAGCAAATTCTGTTAGTCATTTATTTTATTAATCTTTCTGCAAACTAGATCAGAGTTTGCTTCACCAAAAGCAACATCTTGCACAAGTTAGTTTGACATTTTCACTGCAGTTCAGATGAAGTTCTGCCTGGTTTTGCTCTGATGTTATTTTGCAGAGGACTGACCTTTTTTTGGATACTTCACATTTCAAACCACAACACTTCAATCACTGGCAATCACTTTCTTCCTCTCTTTATTGATTCTGAGGGAGTGTTGCCTGTTTTTTTCAAACTCTCACTTCAGTTCAGTTCAACTCTTTCTTGTCCAGCAAGAGAAAAATTCTCTATACTGCATAAAAACGAAACCACAGTAAGAGAGGAAGAAAACTGAAGACATTTAAAACATTGGGATTGTATGAGACAGGCTAAACAGAACGTGACACAGGTTGCCTCGACTGACATCACTTGAGGCAATTTGTCAGATTTCCCTCTAGAGCCACAAAAAGCTTAATACACCCAATTTTTAATATATACATTTGCATTAAGAATTGTAAATAGACTTTGATGTGTAGCATTGGTAAAGTTTCTCTTAAACACAGTTTTTAATTCCTTTTAAAACATCAGAAACAAAAGACATGATTTGATGACGCTATGAACTTTGTTTATTTAATTTTAAAGAAGTCAATATTTCTGATGAAAATCTGTCTGACTGACTCGGCCAGAAATGTTCAAAGATGAGGTAAAATTTTATTCACATTGTGTTTAATCACATTTGCTGAACTCTTTCACTTAACTTCTGATTTGTGTTATCCCAAAAATAAGACACAAGGGATAAAATAAAACTCATCAGTGAGTAAAATTACAGATTTCTTTGAGTATCGAACAGCTGAGATAAAGTAAGCAGACAGCTCAAAAAAGTTTATAAAAAGACATATATCTTTTTTAGACATTTTAATATAGAAATGTTACATATTGTAAATTGAAGAGAACACAAGTCAAGTCTTGTTTGTTCTGATTAAAGTCTTGCCTTGAACCTTCAGGGTTAACAGTGTGTCATTTATACAAATTTGTATCCTCTTTTAAATCAAAGTCAAATCTCTGAGTGAATTTTTATGTATTTGGTTTTTTTTTTTTTTTTTTACATTTTATCATCCCT